>OZ021726.1:86001262-86566262 GCA_963978545.1 Linyphia triangularis
TGCATATTGAAGAGCGTTTTCTTGCTCATGTGCAGTGCAATCGGCGCCCTTCTGAAGTAAGTGGTTTTCGTGGAAAGGCGCATCAAAACGTAGCTCTTAAATTCCTGTTGTCGAAGTGAAAATGGAGCAAAGAATTACCATTAAATTTTACTTCAAATTGGGCAAGACAGCTGCGGAAACCTACGAAATGTCCATGTCTCTTTTTCCGTGTTCAATTCATTGGCGAGTACTCGAATAGTCAATCGACGATCACATTTCACCATACCGCGAACTTTTTCAATTACTTCCGGCGTGCGTACGGACTGCGGCCGACCTGTGTGTGGATCATCTTCGACGCTTTCGCACCCGACCCGAAAGCGTTTAAACCATTCAAAAGTTCTTGGGCGGGATAATGCTTCCTCGCCGTAAACTTGTTTTTACATTTTATAGCTTTCCGCAGCTGTCTTGCCCAATTTGAAGCAAAATTTAATGTTAATTCTTTGCTCCATTTTCACTTCGACAACAGGAATTTAAGAGCTACGTTTTGATGCGCCTTTCCACGAGAACCACTTACTTCAGAAGGGCGCCGATTGCACTGCACATGCGCAAGAAAACGCTCTTCAATATGCAATTATTAGCACCATCTTCCGGCTTTTCGTTCTCCTACAGTTACGTCAGTCCTGGAAATTAATAGCCGGACCTTGTATATAAAAATAAGTCAGTTTTTCAAACAAAGAATCTATCAACCATCAACGAGTAATTTGTGAAGTCCATATTATTAACGTATTACTGTGATTTAATTTTTTTAGTACAGGGCTACTCAGATAGATTTATTCACTTTCAAATAGCTGTATATTCAAAAGTATTAGACTTACCAATATGATTGATATATGAAAATAACCGCTAACTCACCAAGTTTCCTACACTCTCCACAAATGTTCTATTCGTATTCCCTGGATCACATATACGTCATGTTGATGATCATCACGGTGATGGCCATCAACATGGCATCACCGCAATAAATTAATATCCCTTTATTAAGCTGTTATTAATTTTCCTATACAAATTTCGGAAATCTTCAAACAACTTTTTTGAATTATTGGACTAGATATTTTATTTATAAGATTTTATAAGGAAAACAAAGTATTAAAAATATTTTATAAAGAATACCTTAAAATATTAACCACAAACGAAAATGTTTTAAAGTCTGTATAGGTGAATGTACAGTAAAGGAACCGTGTGTTATGCAATCTTTTTAATTAATAAACTCCTTTCAGGTGGAATATTTTCTGAAAGATGATGGAAATTTTAGGAAATTGAGAAATTTATGCAACGGGCCCAGAACTTCAAGTATTGTGGATTTTAGCTCCATGGTGTGCTCCCAATTACCTTCCAAATGGTCTTTAGGCATTCTCAGCCAACACCAGCAAAATTTGACACAGCTGTGGGTACAAGTAAGTTTATCTATGAGCACAATAAATTCATAGTTATATAATACAGGGCGTCAGGGCAAAAAGTATCCAAAAGTTATGACTTATTATTACGGAACTAAAAATTAGAATTATCATTGGTTCATTTTTGGATGAGTTGATGATATGCTGCGGAACATTTAAGGATAACGGAATTACCGTTTAGACCAGCGTCAGCCACTACGCGGCCCGCGGGCCGTATTTGGCCCGACACAGATTTTTCTGCGGCCCACCACAGATTTTTCTGCGGCCCACCACAGATTTTTCTGCGGCCCGCCGGCACCTTAGAAGATACTAACAAAAAAACAAAAAAAATCACATTTTACGGTATGGACCTCTGTTTTTTTGTTTTTTTTACACATAATTGTAATTTATCCGAAATAATATGTGTTAACTATGCAGAACAGAGTTCTCCAATACGTGCCCGAAGAAACTATCTGAAGAAGCTTATAACAAGGTGGTTTTCATTAGGAATAAATTCAGGAATAACTGAATCTCATTTGGAGAATTTATTAAATTTGTTGCAACAAATACTCCGAAAGACATCGATTTTATTAAAAGTTGCATCACGTTGAAACATTAGATCCGCTTTTTTTTTTAGAGTTTGATTTACTAATAATGAAAACTGTTATTACTTTTTTTTTTTAATTATTTGAAAAAAATTCAATTTTAAATTGTAATTTTATTAAAATAAAAAAATATTTTTTCCCAGTTTTCAGAAATTCTTTATATTGTTAAATCAATAATTATTAAGGATACAGATTTTGGTGTATCAGGCCCGCGAAAAATTTCAACATAAAAGTCATACGGCCTACTTCTAAAAGTTAGTGGCGAACGCTGGTTTAGACGTTTGTTGTGCAACAAAAGGTATACACATCGAATTGCTTTATTATACAGAGCCACTCAAGTGGCGAACGCACGCCACCGCTTCTGGCCACTGCTGTGGTTCTGTATAATAAGCTCCATAGGATTGCATGTTTCGTTTAGGGTATGGGCGCCACAAGTTACAGACACAACTAGACTGAGAGCCGACTGCAATTTTTGGACCCCATCGAACATCATTCTGAATTTTTTATAGAAATTAGAGAAAAGTGAGTAAATTACGAATCCACTGGTCTGCCGTGGCAAAAATGGCCGAAACTGATCAAAAATCGACTTTTAATAAGTTGAACTAAATCCAATTGCCAAATGCGCCATAACTTGCCAAATAATGAGCATTTTTTTTTTTGTTAACTCTCACTCTTTAATTTTCAATTAAGAAGGTTGCAGACGATTCAGATATATGGCGACGTCTACTTGCATCGATTAAAAGGGAGCCAAGTTGGCAAAAAATATTACGTTACTTATGACGTAACTGATGTCTCCAATTTTGCTTACTTTTAAAAGATATAAGTTTTCCGAGCCAAAGATCAGAAATCGTTTGCGCTTTTTCTCATTGAAAATCAAAATGAAGTGGGTTGCCAGACGAATAAGTTTGTTCTCTTTTTGGCAAGTTATGACATATTTGGCAATCGGATTTTAGTTCAACTCATTCCAAGTCGATTTTTGACCAGTTTCGGCCATTTTTGCCACGGCAGACCAGTGGATTCCTAATCTACTAACTTTTCTCTAATTTCTATAAAAAAAAATCAGAATGATGTTCGATGGGGTCCAAAAATTGCAGTCGCCTCTTGGACTAAACCTCTAGCTACGATCCCCAGTGTAATAAAGAATGCATGTTTCGCTTTGTCTGAGCAAATGAAGAGGTGACGCGCGTCCGCCACTCGAGTGGCTCTGTATAATAAGACCCTATGAAGCTTATTATACATGGCCACTGCTGTGGCTAGAGGTTGCGTCTGTCACTTGTGGCACTCATACCCTAAACGAAACATGCAATCCTATGGAACTTACTGTACTTAGCTACAACAGTGGCTAGCCCGGCCGTCTTTACTGTGGCCGTCTTTAGAGTGGCTCTGCATAAGGGCCGAAATCTAATGGTAGTAAAACTTTGTGATATGTTATTTCTATTTAAATAATAATAATAATAATAAACTTTAATCGACGTTCCGTAAAAATAAGCCATAACAATTAGATACGTTTAGCTCGGGCATCCTGTGTATTAAAAGTCGTTTTAAATACACAAAACATTAATGTAACGTCTATAATCCAAGCTCAATTTGGTATTGTTTTTACTTTAGATTGATGGATTTCTTTCCGAAGACATCAAAAATGCGACGCAGAAGCTGTATTTCCATAAGAGAAAAGCAGAGTTTTTGAATTCCGTTGATAAAATGTTAGTATCTGGTATCCAAGTTGCTGATTGGTCAAACGTCCAGATGTCATCTTTTTATTTCAACATGATGCGGTCCTTGGTGCGAAATCTTGAAAACGTACAAAATTCAAGTCTGTGAGTACACTAATGTAATTATAGATAAATATTTTAAGATAATTATAACGTTTATTGGATATTTTTGTTTTTGTTGTAATTCTCAAACATCGTTTTTTAGCTCTGGCGTGAGCAAAAAGAAAAGAAGGGGGGGGGGGGGAAAGGGGGGGGGGGGGGAGGAAGAAAAAAAAAAGCATGATAATTACAAAAGTCATTATTTTAAGTAATTCGGATTACTTAAGTTATTGACTTTTCTTATTTGTTGTTCTGCCTTGTTAAGAACAAATATAGTTTTTGAAGAATATTACATAAATTTGAACTTGGGTTTGGTGAATGCTTTAAAAAGACGCTGTAAATATCATATGTGCAGGCACAAAACTTAGAGTTTAAATAAAATGTAAAAAAAGATAAAGAATTGAGGATATAACTCAGAAATTTAATGTATACAATGTTGTGTAGAGGTTAAAAGTACACTTAGTATGTAGTTGTAAATTTACTTGTATACTTATATTTCTACAAGATTCTGTATAAATTCATTTTTAGCTCAAGGGCATCTTTTTTTTTTTCCTACTGTAAAATTAGTGTGAGACGCTGCCAATCTCCATTTTTATTAATCGTTTTAGACTCATAGTTGTTTCTTGGTTAAAGAACTACAGTTTCCTGTTCCGTCTTTTAAGCCATTTGAAATTAAAGTTTTGGTTATCCCTTTGAGCTATTTTGACATAGAAATCGTGGCAACTGCTAAACAACTCCCCCCCCCCAAAAAAAAAGTTATTTTTCAAAAAGTTTGTTTTCCTTATTCTACTTAGTTTCTGAAATGAATATTTTCATGGTTTTTTTTATACAATAGTTCTGAGTATGTAACCCTTAACAAATAATTGGATTTTGAATAACCATGCCAGTAGACAGAAAATAACAGTTATGCATCAAGTAACTGTGTGACCTTGATATATCCCGTAATTGTTCAAGGTTATACCACCATCACCACCTGAGGCAGAACTGTCATTTTCCATCTACTCTCACCGGTAGACGACAACATTTTCATGAATATTGTAAAGTGTTTAATATTCTTATGATTGGAGCTCATTAAAGAGGAAGTCCTAGTAAGGATCATTTCCTATACTCGCTATGTTACAATCTTCAAGTGCCAATGCATTTAGAAACTACTTTGTCTAAAACCTTGACATTTGGTGAGTATAGGTACGAAAATGATCACTTAATGAAATGACATAAATTAAAAACTCAAAAATAGCGTCCTATATAGTTTATTTCATATTTGAAATCCTTTCGTCAATGACTTTTGCAGTGGCTCCATCTGGTTTTTGTCTTTAGCTATTTTAAGTTTTCATTTATAATAGATAGACATAAAATGAAAACAATTTTTGTCATTTCATTAAGTGATAATTTTCGTACCTTACTCACCGAATTTTCAGGTTATATACAACGTAGTTTTTAAATGCACTGGGCTAGAAGAATGTAACATAGCGTATATATAGAGACTGAATCTTACTGGGACTATAAAATCATTATGCATGTTTATGAAAAATAAATTTATGTGAAGGAGTACTATAAAAGTGTTCTTTATGATTTTCAAGGCCGGGCAGTTGTCTGACTAGAAGCACAGAAATAGCTATCCGATTTTCAACGAAAAAATTGCTGGATTCTATTCCAGGTAAGAACAGTTCCTTTAAATGGATATTTTTTTTTTATGAATTTGGGTGTTTATGATAAGTACTACAAATTTAATAATAATAGAAAAGTACGCAATTAGGACTAATATCCTTAGGATCTTGACCTTCATACAGTAATTATTTAATAATTAGAAAGAGGTTATTGACTATTTTAGAGATAAAATTATTATACAGTATTCTTTAGGGATATTCAAACATACAGGATGTACAGTGAAGGACCACCTGATTTTAAAATTAAGTAAGTCAAAAACAAAAATCGATAAAAAAATGAGGTAAAAAGTATAGTTATTTTGAAAGCTGTAAAAATCTGAAACAGAAGTTTCAAATGTCGCCAATAGCTGGCGCTGTAGCTGCAAAATTCTAGAAATATGTTATAAATTTGTCCTCTGCAATCAATCGTTGCAATCACGTTAACTTCCTTTCCCTTTTAAACAGTGGGACTAACCGAAGACTGACTGATCGCTCTGTATACTCTTCATTCATGAGAACTGGTGTACAGCGCCATCTGTTGGCAATATTTGTAACTAATTTCGAAAATTTAGTATCAGATTTTTACAGCTTTCAAATTAACTAAACTTTTTATTTCGTTGTTCTATCTATCTTTGTTTTTGAGTTATTTAATTTTAAAATCATTGAGTCCCTTACTGGATAACCCTGTTTTAGAAATGTTCTTTTACAACTAATAAATGAGTTTCTTTTAATAAATGTCTTCGATTCTAGTTTTTGGAAGATATTAATAATTTACTTTTTTTTTTTTTTTTTTTTTTTAAATTTCAAAGCCATATCACGAAGTTTACTCATTTCGCGTAATGACTGGTCAGAACGCGATTGGCAAGTTAAAAAATTCAAATGCAACTTTCTTCTTTTTACAGATGCAAAGTTCCTAAGCTGTGGATTGCTGGGGAAAAACATAAGCGAACTTTATTCTTGGTTTTCCAAGTCATCGCATTTAAAAACTGCCCTCGAAAAGGTATTTTTAGTGCGTTTTTTTTCATTTCTGTTTTCGAAATCGCTACAGTAGGGTGGTCACTAAGAAACTTTGTCGATATATATATATATTGACCTCTATCTGCCCTTCCTGTTCAACAGATCGAGATGAGATTTCAGGTCTAGTTATTCAGAGGTATGAGCTCGGGATTCTGTGAATGCCAACAAAATGGCGCTCGCGGTTACGGTTATAGGTACAGAAACTTGAAATTTTCGTATGGCAACTCCCATTTTTTCCCGTCGCAAAATACTCAGCGCATGCGTAAACCCTTAAGAGCATTGGAATCGAACATGTATCACAAAAAATGAACGCGTTATACACGCTCGGGACACACGGTGGAAATTTGCATATGACAGAGGCAAACACCAATCATTGATGACAACACAGATTAAAATAGACTTTTATTGGGATTACACATTTTCCACATGGCTGCCATCACAGGCAATGCTATCGGTTTTCTACGCAGAATATCTGGCGATCGGCGTTTTCTGATAGGTGTCGTGTCTCTGTTAAGTGCAAATTTCCTCCGTAAGCCCCGATCGTGTTGTTGTTGGCCGTTTGCAGAGCTGTTTTTTGTGCGTACTCAACGCGTCCGTTTTTTTTTTGTGATACACGTACCGTTCCAACGCTCTTAAGGATTTTAGCATGCGCTGAGCATTTTGCGACGAGGAAAAATGGGCGTTGCCATTCGAAAATTTCAAGTTTCTGTAACTCTAACCGTAACTGTGAGCGCCATTTTGTTACCATTTACACAATCTGGAGTTCATATCTCTGAATAACTATACCGGAAATCGCATCTCGATCTGTTGAACGGAACGATCACTAGAGGTCCGTGTATTGGCAAAGTTTCTTTGTGACAGCCCTCTACTTATGATCTTTGTCCTAAACTTTTGTAATCTGCAGGTTGCAAGTGGCGAGAAAAACGGCGAAAAATGCCGCCATTCCTGGAAGTGGCTGCTTTTCCTGATTGACGAGCTCGAAAAGATGAATAAGAAATTAAATAAAAATCTTTCAGAAGAAGATTTAACGAAGTACAGAAATTGCTTAGTGAATTTCCGCCAATCTCCTGTATTTGCCAGCTTAAATGCGTAAGTTAAATCTCAAATCATGTCATGCAATTTTCACTATTTTAACTATCCAGTTATTAATATCTATGCAATGGTTATAGACTGAGAGCCAACTGCAATTTTTAGACCCCATCGAACATCATTCTGAATTTTTTATAGAAATTGGAGAGAAGAAAAAAAAGATGACGAATCCACTGGTCTACCGTGGCAAAAATGGCCGAAACTGGTCAAAAATCGACTTTTAGTAAGTTGAACTAAATCCAATTGCCAAATGTGCCATAACTTGCCAAATAATTACCCTTTTTTTTTATTTGGTTACCCTCACTCTTTAATTTTCAATTAAGAAGGTTGCAGACGATTCGGATGTGTGGCCATGGCTTACTTGCATCTTTCAGAAATGAGCCAAATTGGCAATAAACATTACGTAACTGATGTCGCCAATTTGGCTTACTTTTAAAAGATACAAGTTGTCCGAGCCAGAGATCAGAAATCGTTTGCGCTTTTTCTCATTGAAAATCAAAATGCAGTGGATTGCCAGACGAAACAGTTTGTTCTCTTTTTGGCAAGTTATGACATATTTGGCAATCGGATTTTAGCTCAACTCACTCCAAGTCGATTTTTGATCAGTTTCGGCCATTTTTGCAATGGCAGACCAGCGGATTCGTAATCTACTCACTTTTCTCCAATTTCTATAAAAAAAATTTAGAATGATGTTCGATGGGGTCCAAAAATAACCCTTGCCTCTCGGACTATTACATTTTAGTGTAAATTAGTGTGGCGAATCAAAAAACATTTTTTTTTGTGGCAGTCGAATATATTTATTGAGTTACTAATTTAGTAGCTCGGAGAGAGAGGGATAAGTTTTTACGACTGATTAAGGGGGAGTCCTAGTAAGGATCAATCCCTATACTCGCTATGTTACAATCTTCTACTCCAGTGTATTTGGAAACTATTTTCTAGAAAACCTTCACATTTGGTGAGTAGGTACAAAAAAGATCACTTAATGAAATGACATAAATTAAAAAACTCGAAAATAACGTCTAATATATTTTATTTTATATTTGAAATCTTTACCTCAATGCTTATGCAAGTGGCTCCACCTGGTTTTGTATTTTGTTATTTTAATATTCATTTATAATAGATGGACATTAAATGAGAACAATTTATGTCATTTCACTAAGTGATCTTTATCGTGTCACCAAACTTCTATTTTTATAGAAAGTAGTTTCTAAATGCACTGGGCTAGAAGACTGTAACATGGCGAGTGTAGGGAATGATACTTACTAGGACCTTTCTCTTAAATGAGCAATAAAAATAATGAGGCAACTCAATAACCTTGGAGATACTTTTTAAATTTATCTTTTGGCCTTTCAGGGGCGGTGTAAAAATTAAAATTCTGTAACTTCTATATTTAGTACACGTTAAAGTCAAATCTATCTTTTTATACGCCTCGCCCTATTTTGAGCATTATTTTTACAATTTTCACTGATGCCCCAATTGCTAATAATCAAATAAATAAACTCCGTGACAATATTTTTTGGGTTGTTAAGTTAGTCCAAGAAGGCGACAGTAAGTTTATGTATTCCATTTAACATCATTCTGAATTTTTTTTTTAAAGAATGCAGAGAAATCTTAATTGATTACGAATTCACTGGTCTGTCGGGGCAAAAATGACAAAAACCAGTTAAAAAATGTACTTTGAGTGAGTTGAATTAAACTCGATTGCCAAAAATATCATAGCTTGCCAAATAAAATAATGAGTATTATTTTTAATTTGGTAACCCACCTTTCTTTAATTTTCAATGAGGAATTCACTTTGCTGGCAAATAATGTTGAGGCGTGACAATAAGTTGCACTAAATATAACGTCATCATTTACGTAATATTTATATTGCCAACTTGGCTCACTTTTCAAAGATGGAAGTGTTTGGCAATAAGAGAAGTCGGATCGTCTGCTCCATTCTGAATTGAAAATTAGAAAGTGAAGGGTTACCAGACGAAAAAGTGTGTTCGCTGTTAGTCAAGTTAGGACATATTTGGCGATCGGTATTTGTTCAGCTCATTCAAAGCGGATTTTTGTACAGTTTCGTCCACTTTTGCCCCGGCAGACCAATTCATTCATAATCTTTTTCAACAATCCGTAAAAATTTCAGCTTGATGTTCGATGAGGTTACCTAAACTTGCAATCGCATCTCAGTCTAATGTGTCTTTATGCTATAAAATGTATGTAAATTCTGTTATGCATTAAAAAAAAAAAAACATTCATGTATTGCTTTGTAGGTATGCAAATATATTACAACAAGCAGCTAAAGTTTTAACCAGTCTGAATGCTCCTGCTGAACTGTGGAAGGGATTGAAAGAACAGATTGTTGAGAAGGTATCTGGGCACTTACCAGGTAAGTCCTTTACGACTTTATCTCGCGCTTCAACATACAGAAAGACTAATTGAACGGAAATACGCAAAATACAAAGCGAATTTTTACTTTCAATTACCCATATGTATTGTTGCACAAATTGTCTGTATATAGTGTAAATAGTGACGTATTATTTTAAAATTATATTGTAATTTATGTTTATCTTATTTTTTTTTTTTTAACAGCGATTATACAGGTTAGAAAAAGGTGGCAACACCTAAAGCAATCGAGAAATTTCGAGATGTTTCTTTTCCGACGAATTGGCTGGAAATTTCGCGGATATTCTCTCGCGCCAAGTATATAAAGACAGGAGATCGGGAAAGTTTTCAGATTGACTTCGGGACTTCGATGAGAGCTGATTGCTTTGTTTACTGGAGAGAGCTTGTATAATCGCTGTATTCGAAGTTGTTCTTACTGAAGCTTGTGTTGAAGCTTGAGATTGATTAGACTGTTGTCTCTGAATAAATTTTGTGCCTGTGAAGAGTGAATAAATAGTAGTTTTCATCTTAAAAACTGTGCCACCATTGCCTCAGTGGAAAAATTCATAACAGTATTATACATAGGGTATTAAAAGTATAGTATTCTGTCAAATTTTTGCCTTTTTCCGCGTTTTGGAACATCCTGATTTCAAAAAACTGATCTAGAAAAAATGTCTGTCTGTGTGTGTATGTGGTCAGCATAACTCCCGAACAAATTGACCAACGATGTTCAAATTTGGTGTGAGGTTGGTGGTAGCTATGGGACTTACCGTTAAGTTTTTCGTCAAAATTGCGCATGCGCGTAAGGTAGCTGCCATTGAAAAAATCATGTTTTTCAGTAATTTCAAAAAAACGGCTCTAACGGTTTTGTTCAAAATCGCTGTGGGAATGCCTCTTAAGGTGTTCTTAACACCCCACCTACGAAATTTTCGTAAAAATTTGAAAAACGAATGTCTTCAACACAGAGCCTTCTTTCCTCGAGCATACCTCATTATTGATCGTTTTTTTCTTATCTAGCCAGTTTCACTTATAGTAAAGGATAATATAAGGGTTATCGTGAAGTATATCACCAAAATACCCTTATTTGGAGGAGGTTTTTTTTTAGACCTATGCAAGAATTATTGCAAAAGATATCGCCGAATTGGCCATTCTTTCTAAATGAATGATCACAATATAATAATGGTAAATTACACTATTCCCCGTCAGTATTATAGTGTAATTGAAAGTTGTGCGATGTTCCACACCTCTAGTTTTGTTTCGTTTTTGAAATTTTGATGAAATTGGCATTGTTTGATTTGTACTTTAACGGTATTCCACGATTTCATCCAACTTTTAGACCCTTATTACAAAGAGCCACACTGCAGTGGCGCGTGCTCGTCACTGTTTTCAGACGCTTAGACAAGCAACTCGAAGGGAAACATGCAATCCTATGGAGCTTAGAGTCATGTGGGGCAAGAGTGCGCATTTTTTTTTTTTTTTTTTTTTAATTATCATAAAATGATAATATTTGTATGAAATAAATTGAAAAAAATTGATTTATTTAAAGACTTTATTAATTTATCAATTACATAACTTGAAATAAAGTTTACTTAATGGTAATTTTAGAAAACAATTAAAACAAAACTTAGTCAGAATGCGTACACTTACCCCAATATCGGGGTATATGTGCGCAGCACTGCGGATAAGTGTACGCACTTATAATAACTTAAACGGTAGCTTGTTAAATATAGTTAAACTATATTTAATGATATAAATATAATTTTTTATCAACATTTACCATTATTTACTTCATTTTTAATATTTATATATTAAATATATACTTTCACAAATACTATCACTTGAAACAACGGATCTGTACGGAGCCTTTCGCTTATAATTTCGAGGCATTGTTGTTTTTTTAGATAATATATGACTTGATAAGAATAAACTGAAACAAATAAAAAGAATTGTCAATACACAAAGAACTGTCACTATAGGGGTAAAATTACGCATTGAAATATGCGTACTCTTACCCCACGACCTTATAACCCAAACTGCCTGAATAGAATTAGGTTAAAATTAAGTATTGTTGCGTCATTTTACCAAGTTTCAATATGTAATTAATAAAACTAGATACATAATTGAGCATACTTGGATACAATCAATGTTAATTTCCGCAACATGAATATAAAAGTATTTTAATTGAAAATTAAGAAAAATCGTAAGAATTATAACCAAAAATTTTACTTACTAATATTACTGAAACTACGTGACCTTGTCAGACAAGACTCTAGTCTTTTGTCCAACGTCGTAGTGACTACTGAAGGCAGTCAGTTCCCCTACTCTACTGTCAACGGTTTTATAAAAAAGAAACCTGCGCACACTTGCCCCACATGACTCTATTATACTGGGCCACTGCTGTGACTAGAGGTTTCATTAGTCGCTTGTAGCGCTCAGATTCTAAGCGATGCATGCAACCAATCCTATGGAGCTCATTATACTGATCCACTACAGTGGTGGCTAATCCGGGCGTCTTTACTGTGGCGCGCGTTCGCCACAGAAGTAGCTCTGTATAATAACAGGGTTCTCACGGTCATTGAGAGTCATTAAAAGTGTTTAACATTTTTGAACTTGTTTTCAAGGCCTTGAAAGTGCTTGAAAATGCTTAGAGGTGCTTAAAAGTCCTTGAAAATGCTCAGAGGTCCTTAAAAGTCCTTAATTTTTACAGATATTGTCCAACTGCAAAATTTATAAAAAATACAACTCGGACTTGCTATCCCCGTGTGACCACCACTTTCTGCACCGTATCAGAATTTTCCGGCATATTTGTATTACGCATCCAACAACTTGTAACTTTTTTGGTAGAATATACTTTATTAAAAATTTAAATATAGACACGATGTCTAAAAACGAATTTTCACAGGTCCTTAAAAACATTAATTAGGTCCTTAAAAGTCATTGATTTTCATTCTGTGATTTGAGTGGGAACCCTGAATAAGGGCCTTATTTAAAATTGAAGCATCTAACTACAAAACAAATAAGGGATATTCAAGAAAGTATAGGTAAGTCAATTACGGTGACAAGTGACTTACATAGCACTAAGTAAAGCATTTCCCAGTGACCTTTCTGTATTTCATTCGCTTAAAATATCGAAAATATGTTGTTCAAATTTCAAAATATGTCATAATAAATTACAATTTTTCGATTTTCGTACCACAACGTTTTGCTACCTACGCTTTTTCTTTGCTTTCAGCTGAAGCATTCCCTGCTTAAAATAGAAATACAACAGGCATATGCGAATATATCATAAGAAAGGTCTCGTCGAAACGAATTCGCATAATTCCTATCGGATCTGTTTTTACTTATTAACTCTTACTTTTTCATCAATGAAAACATAGATATCAGTTTAGAGCTTGATTATTCGATGACGAGTTTTCTCGCCAACTTTCAAAATATTTTTTTTTTTTCTGAAAAATTTCAAAAACAAAATTTTTGGTTATCATAAATCGCAAACCTTAAATTGGTAGATTTCAGTCGTTAAATTGTACCTGTTGCTTGGTATCTGGCCAAAATATATTACTATAGAAACATATGCTCAAAGCTTTTAGTGATATAATCTAACTCCTTACTTTGTAATTTCGTAAAAGTTACGTTATAATTCTACTTTATTTACTTTAAATTATGGCTTAAATTTTCGAAGAATATTTAATGACTTGATATTCGATGACCAGTTTCGAAATATCGCCAACTTGACGATAGTATTTGCTTATGAGAAATGTCAAAAACAAATTATTTTCTTTTGTTAGCATACGTGGCAAACCTTAACTTGGGGAGATTTCAGTTCAGCCATTAAATTGTATATGCTTGGTATCTGGAAAAGATATGTCCACAATAGAAACATATGCGCAAATCTTTTAGTGATATAGTCCAACTTATTACTTCGTAATTTCGTAGAAATTACGCAGCAATTCTATTTTACTTATGAATAACTTTAAAAAAAAATTCTTGTTAAACAATTACCACATTATTTTTTCTTCAGCTTTCCTCAAGATTTCGGATGTTGTTCCTGAGCCATTTTCCCTTTTAAAACTTGGACACGAAACACCAGATGATCAATTCGTAGAAAGTCTAACAGAAACATCGATAGATTTCAATTGGGTAAGTTCAAAAATTTTACTTTTTTATATTCCTGCTCTTTTATACAAATATTAAATAGAAACACTTGAGGTAAATAATTTCTATTGGTTCTCTCCCTGCCAATTCTGGAATTTTCTTCCTAAAATTCAAAGTCTAAAAATCTCTCTATATAAAACTGAGTGTCTGAACCTTATGCAAATCCACAGTGTTACATCTAGAGGTACGAAATTTGGTATATCGAAGCTTTAGTACATCGAGATTGTTGAGAACAACTTTTAAATTCGATTAAAGTTACTTTTATTAAAATTTAATGACATTAAAAAAATTCTTGGAATGACAACGATAATTTTATATCACACCTAAATAAAAACTTAAGTTATTTTAATGTGTCCCCTTTATTTTTCTGATTATTTTTATGTATTATAATTGTCTGTCCGATAAATGGTTTGAATATTATTGTAATATTTCCACATATTTACTGTCAATCGATACTGTAAACAAACTCTGCGCATGTGCGGTTTTAAAGGTAATACTACGTAATACTTAAGCGTTTGGATATAGAATGTAAACATAAGTCATAACAGACAATCGTACATTAAAATTAACCTAAAACTTTCAAATCATTTTGACCCATTTGTTAATTTTTCTTTATATTTCCCTGTAAATATTTATTCATTTCCTCTAGTATTTAACGCAGAATATCGAATTTCTTCTTTTGATTGTTTTTATTTGTACATTGTTTTTTTCCCCTGTGTATCAAGTTCCATATTATTCAATCTACATTTGAATGCCTATATGAGTTATACATGTTTTATAATTACTATCAGATTATACTTGGTAGTATTTCATTTGTGGTTATTTTTTTTTGCCTTGGTGCGTATTTTGGTAGTGATTCTGAAGTTGGTAAGGGGACATAAGGTTACTTTTCTCTCTGCGTACAAAAAACGTTTTGAAGAATACAAAACTTTTCCTTCTGGTTTAGGAGTAGCATAGAACTTTTCTTTGGCTCGATTTCATTTGGAGTTTTTTTTTTTTCTTCTTTTTTTTCGGATAAATGTGGTTTCGATGCTATTAATTTTTAATCAGATATCGCTTAATCATTTTAAGGGGTCGAAAATGGATCGGAACTATCCGCACGAGAAATCCCTTTGTCCCACTTCCAAAAGAGTCGCAATTCTAAAATTTGGTTCGTAGGGCGAGGAAAGATAAATTAAGCTATTCTGTTTTCGATTAACCAATTTTAAGGGGTCGAAAAGGTACCGAAACGTTATAATCGAAAAATCTTCCAATGTCCCACTTCAAATGTAATAACTCTAAAATTTGGTATAAATGTCAACAAAGGTAAGTATCGAAAAATTGAACTGATCTAATGTCGGTTAACTCACTTTAAAGGTTCGAAAAGGGGTCGAAATGCTCGATACGATGAATAGCGCAATCTTCTTTTTCCAATGAAGTAACAGCGCTGCAGTTTGGTAAAGTGTTATTAAGGTAAACTACAGTAGAACCTCGATTAATCGTCCCTCTTTCATCCGGAACTCTCTGTTAACCGACTATCCTTTAGTCGAAATCAAAAATCTCCCAAATGAGTAATAAATCATTTGCCCTTTTTAAAACCGGGATATTTTCCTTTAAACTAAATTTGCATAAGTGATGGTGAGGCTTTTGACCGTTTTCCAAAAGGACTGACATGGTTAGAGCAATAATCATATGCAGATCAAACTGAACTATTGCTTTTAAAAAGACTTCAGGATAGAACCGCGAAACAACGATTATCAAGATTACGACAACAAAAACTCATTTCCTCCAATTATGTCATAAAAAAAAAAAAACATTAAAAGCTCTGCATTCAATAAATGAAAATAATTTACTCAACACTCTATTATCCGGCATTTTCACTTATCCGACCTATCTTCGGTCCGAATTAAGTCGGGTAATCGAGGTTCTACTGTATTCCAATCTCAAAGAACTGTATAAAAGATGGAAAGAGGTCTAAACGTTCCAAACGGTAGATAAGCAAATGTCCCACTTTCAGTATAGTCAAATCTTGGAACAAATATTGGCAAGGAAAAGCACAGGTAATTAAGCTATCTCGATTAACTAATTTTGAAGGGGCGAAACGTTCTGTACGAGGAATTTCCCAATGACGAGTTTCCAATATATTCCCGAATATAAAATTTGGAGCAAATTTCAACAAGGGCAAGCATAGATAAAGTAAGGTATTCCAATTTTGATAAACTAATATTCAAGGATCGATATGGGATCAAATGTCCGAAATGTAGAATGGTCTTTTGAATGCTGTTGTTGTTGTTGTTGTTTCTAATCTCCCTTTTGTCTGACGAAGTCAGACAATATCAGGGAAGCCATTGACATTAATGAAGTCTGACACTAGTTGTGGACAGTTATAAATATCCTCCCAGTCCAGTCCAAGGCAGTCCAAAATGTGCTGAGGTGATGCCTGTTCTTTTTGGCATTTAGGGCAAAGAGGAAAATTTTTGCTTCCCCCGGAATATGTGAGGCCTTTAAGGTGACCACTAGCAAGTCGGGACAGACGGGTATTGGTGTGCCTATCACAAGGAAGAGATAGGGAGTGTCCTGGCTTTTTGGCTTTATACCATTCGTGAGACGGAGGTATATGCCATTTCGCTTTATTTTGAGCTATTTTCTTTGAGTATAACTCTTGATATGTGAGTTCTTGAGTAGAGAGGACAGGGTGTTCTAGTCCCTCCTTAGCAAGAGTGTCAGCCAATTCATTTCCGTGGATGTCTACATGTGACGGGATCCACTGAAAGTGCACTTTGTGCAGTCGGGATATGCTCTTGACTTTGCGTATTATGGATAGACTGGTTTTGTCTCCCACGACGACTTTTGAATGCTAAAATGCACATGGTAAAATCTCGCGAGTATTGAGTATATGTATACTTTTATGTTTATTTTTTTTCGAATTTGTTTTTTTTTGTCCCTTTTAGTTACTTCGACATGGATTTTCATCACTTGCCCTCAGGAAAGCTGTTTGCAAGTTTAGAGACCATCAAACTCCGAGAGTGGTTTCGTATCCGCAGCAGATGTCCCCGGAGTCCCGCAACAAGCTCATTGACTACTTCTGTCTCAACAACAACACTCGCCACCTGTTAGAGAAAATGAACCAAAGTGATGTGTTGATAAAGGTGATGTAATTTTTTTTTTTTTTTTTTAAATTCAAAACCTTTACAAAAAGGTGCAGTTTTCTATATTTCTTCATTTTTTTTTTTTTAACTTTAAAAATAAAATTGGATAAAAATGAAAAGATACTTCGCAATCGAACTTTTTGTTTTGGATATTTGTAGTCTTAGGGCCTTATTATACAGAGTCACTAGAGTGGCGAACGCACGCCACCGTTTCAGTCCCTCAAGCAAGCCATTTGAAGCGAAACATGTAATCCTATGGAGCTTATTATGCTGGACCACTGATGTGGCTAGAGTTTGCGTCTGTCGCTTCTAGCACTCAGACCTTAAAAGAAACATGCAATCCCTTGGTGCTTATTATACTGAGCAACCGCAGTGGCCAGCCCGGGGGTATTTATGGTGGCAAACACGCGCCACATGAGTGGCTCTGTATAAAAAGAGCCTAATGGCCCAATAAGATTGCTGCTTTTGTATACTTAACCATTCATATTTCATATTGTTGCGTTAGTGGGTTCGAAAGCTTTAGAGGCAAAGCAGATCAAAACTTGCAGAAATTTATTCCGATATAACTCTTCCCAGATTCTCTTACAACTCCAGAACTTCTCGTTCTAGTAGATTCAATACAGCTCTTTTCACAACAATGGAGCACAAAACAGCAGTTAAAAACTTGACAACACAACTGCTAACATCGCTGCAAAAGACAATGCAATACAGTTCGCTTTCGGAACTACTCTGAATGCTCACTGAGACTCAGTATCTCAACTCAGTAATTCCAGTCAACTAACTGACTCAACTCAGTCAACTCCACTAACTGACTCATGGCCGGGCTTATATAGGAGTCAAACCTTCTGGAGACTTCTAGAGGTAGATATTTGGAGAACTTTCCAAATCGTAGTCGAAAAGTCCTATACATGTACATGGGGACCGAAAATGTCGCCAAATGGTCGCCAAGTTTGGCGATTTCTCGCCAAATTTGGTGACGAAAATTAGTCACCAAAACCATCGCCAACTTGGCTCTATCTCGCCAATTTGGCGAGATTGCCATTACCATAATGTTTTTGGCGAGATTGCCATTACCATAATGTTAAATGCCTTGCTTCTTGTAAAACTCGCTTCCCAGCGTTATCTCTTTAGAACTCGTTATCAAGCATCAAGACCCATATTGCAGGGAAGCCAACTTAAGACGAACTATTGCACTGCCTTATGCAAAATGTACATATATTTTCCTATTTTACAAAATTAACACTACGAAATATTTACAAATATACAAAAATTCGTAACAATATTTTGGATATTATATTTCTTTATTGAAAGGAAATATTTTTGATTTCAGGTTCAAGAAGTTCAAGAAAAAGAATTCTTTTCCGGAAAATGGTTCCAGGAATTAGCTGATTCTTCGGATATATTAATCGATCTCTCGTCCTCTCTCGTATCGCATTTGAAAGAAATCCAGATCCAAACTCCGTATGATGTGTTTCAGCTATTTATGAATCCACACATTATTCAAAATATAGCTGAAAGGTAAGTACATACTGAATTAGAAGCTGTATGCCTGTTAACACATTCGCTGGCGCGTCAGCATGGCGCTACATCCCATGCCGGCGGCGCTCTGGGACGACGATCGAGTATGATAAGTAAACTGCTTTATTTTTAGTTCGGATTTGGAGGTTGAACGATGAGGTTCTTGAGGCACGTTAGTGAAGCATTATTTTTATATTTTTAGTGCTTGTTTTTTTTTTCCTTTTTTCTGGTTTTACTATTAAAATATAAGGAACGTTTTTAATCATTAAAACACTTTTTTTAAATTCGGCTTCTGAGGATGGATATATAAATTTTGGTGGCACCGAATGTGTTAAATAATTTTACTTACGACTTTTGCATAAAGCCTCCAGTGATTTGTCCATTAAATTTCCCGATTTAATATTTTTAAAACTTAAAAACGATTTTTATATTATATAGAAAAACAAGTCAAATGTATTTTTAAATTCTTTTTATAAACTTCGATTTTGTGTGTATGTGGTTGGGTGGATGGTTGTGTTTGTTGATGGAGGATAAATCTATGTAGGCCTAATTAACCAACGGGCTGAAACTTAGCAGATAAATTCGATGTTGATGACAATGCATTCTATCAAATTTTGGCTACTGCCACTGTCACTAAAAGAAAAGGTCGCTTTTACGAAATACTAATAAGCTAACTTGCTGTCATCTGATCGCGGTGAAATAGTATTTAACCAAACATTGAAGAAATTCATTGAAATTTGTTTTAATAAATAATAATGTTGTTTTAATCAGAATAAATAAAAGATATTTGGATGTGAATGCATAAATTAACATTCATTTTTAATTCACGTGAAAAAATGCAATATATATATATATAAATATATAATGATAATAATAATAATTATCCAATTTTTGTTACCAGAATGCAACACTTAAATTAGGTTATATTACATATATGTTGGTTGAAAGAGTAATAAATGCACTAATTTTATAGAAAAAAAAAATCATTCATATTCAAATAATCGAGTTTTAAAACGACCCACAATTGAAACATGTTTGAATTTAAAACACATCTCATTGAATTTGTATGAATAAGATTATATTTTTACAGCTTTGAAAAACTGATGATAGTGTTGGAGCCTGTTTTTCCTGCCAGCGCACTCATTGAAACTCTGCAACAAATCGTGGATGGACTCAAGGCATTGAGGTCCTTGACGAATCTGGCAAATTTCAGCTTTACCTGTAAGTTTTTGCTGTCACATGTAAAGATGAAGTTCGTATAATTAATAATTAATAGTTTAAAAAACACGCTTTAATAGAAAAGTGAAATAAAAAGTAGAAAATAATTTTAAATAAGTTTGAAATAAGAATAGTGTGATTAACAAGAAATATTTATTTTATCGTAAAAAAGCGTGGGGTGCTTGATGTCAATTGTTGTAAATATTTAATGACAGATATTGGTAAAAGTAGAGCCATTGTGAAAATATATTAAAAGGCACCCCACGCTTTTTTACGATAAAATAAATATTTCTTGTTAATCACTCTATTCTTATTTCAATTTATTTAAAATTATTTACTACTTTTTAGTTCACTTTTCTATTAAAGCGTATTTTTGAAACTATTAATTATTTTCTACTTTTCAGTTTGGTTTTCTATTAAAGCGTGTTTTTTAGTTTTTTAAACTATTAATTATTTTTTCTGTAAACTGTAAATTTTTTTAAATAATTTTTTTAGTTAAGTGTACAAAATCCTCCAGTTGTTCCTGCCAATAGTCACATGCTTGTCTCAAATTTAAGTCATGTGTATCCCTTAGTACTCGCCGTATTACTTGGCACAAAACACTACCGTGTCTCTGAATATTAGGGATGGAACGGATATCCTGCAAATATCCGATATCCAGCATATCCGGCTGATTTTTCAATATCCGAAACCTCGTCGGATATCCGATTTGAAATACCTGACATCCGATAATTTCATTCGGATATCCGGCTGTATATCCGACCATCAGGTATCCAAAAGAAATAATTTTTTGAAAAAAAATAATGATCTTTTTCGGACAAAGGAAACACTGCATCCTACACTTTTTTTTCAATTTTTTTTTTCTTGGACATAAATTGCAGTCAAGTTAGAAAAAGAAAACAGAAAGAGGCGCCGTATTATTGACGCCGAGTTGATAAGCATAAACCATTCCTCCAATCTTTTTCCATACACATCCTTCATACGTGTTTTGCAATATGTTCTTTTCATTCCAAGTTTATGATCTGATTAATTCCAGATGTTATATTTGAATGCTTCTCCGTAAAACTCGAAACGAAATACTAATAAATAGTACTTTTTTTCCATATCATAAGTGACTTGTTAAGAGTTTTAGTTATTATCACTTCCTCCTTTTTTTCTGACATTTGCTAGCGAGTAAAAAGCAATAAATAGCCAATGCTCAATCCTCAATACTTTTTTTTTTTTTGTTCTATCGACGATAATACTACCCCTTTATGCTGTGAATGGTATGGTCTAATTTCTGATTTTTCATTGGCAGAAGTTGAAAGCTGGTATATTTTTTCTGACGTAAAATGAAGTATTGTAATTTTTAGGTCTTTAAAGCAGCGCCACAATGTGGAATTATATTTAGCTCTCTAGAATGCCTTGAATTTTAGTTTTCTCCAATTACAATCCAATTTATAATTTTTAATAATGGCTCATTTAAAATCACCCATTTGGAAGTATTTTAAAATTAATGGAAATGACGAAAGCAAAGCCCTATGTGTTACTTGCTCCACAGAATCGTTTAAAAAATGTGCGCGGCAAAAGCCCAAAATCCTTTTCCACAAAACCCTTATGGAACCATTTAATGAGTGTGCATAAGGAAATTCACCGAAGCTTAAAAGACTCACTAAATGCATCAAATATTTATTAACAAGAAAAAATAATTCATCAAAACAAGAAATGCACGCAGACAACATTGGAATCGAAATTATTTGTACCAAAATTGTGGAGTTTAGATAATTCTAAAGCAAAAGCCTTAACCGCAAAAATATGTAAGTACTAATTTTGTTTGTTTATAATAAATATATATTTTAAATATGGTATAACATAATGTTGATGAATTTTGTCTTCAAAATTTTTTAAGTTTATATTTAAAGACGGAATATTCCGATATATCCAATTTAAGTTTTCTACGAGATAAGTCCGTAATGTTTTAGGTGCATTGCAAAAAAAATAGACTTCAACTTCATAAAATATTTAAAATAAATCTTGTTATTAACAAATGCCTCCGGTATAATTTTGTAATCATTTATCAATTATAAACAATGCATGAAGTAAATTGAAAGTAGCTATATTTTGCACTTCAACATTGTAAAAAAAAATTTAATATAATTTTAGGTAAGTTAATGGCTCTTTATGCTGAACCATTCTCCATTGTGAATAGAGAAGGCTTTGGTCAGTTAATAAAATACCTAGCTCCTCGTTATCGGCTTCCAAATAGAAATTATTTTCGTGATAAAGCCCTGCCAGAACTATATGAAAAACTAAAAGTATCAATATTACAAGATATAAAATCAACAACAAAGATCTCTTTCACTCATCAACTAAAGTTTAAATAAAAAAAATTAACTCGGTGCATGACAGCACGTGTGAACTAAGGCCTGCTGGGCCCAGCTCAGCTTTCTCGACTGTGGCATTTGTGTGTCACAGGGGCGTAGCCAAGATTTTTTTTCGGGGTGGGGGGGGGGGGGCTGAGAAATTATAAATGTCAACTTCGGAAACAATAATTATCATTCAATAATTTACAAATCAAAATTAATCAAACTAAAAAACAAATAAACACTTTTTGGGATTGTAATACTTTTAGCACATATAGCATTCACTGGAAAGGAAATGTATTCGTTAAATGTAGTAATAATCAAATGACCCTTTCTTTTCACAATCGTGACATTAAGTATTAATAATCATGAATAATATTTGATTAAGAATGCTTTCATGAAACACAATAAAAATGCTTTTTAAAATAAGGAAATGAGAAAAAATATCACATTTAAAATAAAGTTTAATAATGGGACAATTGTATTTAATTAAGAGGCATTACAAAGTTAAATGAATTTTCTAACAGTTCCACTGCTGGCAAATTTGTTGAAGACCATCTCGTCTGAAACTGAGCATTGCCTATGGATATTCAGCAAAGCCAGTCCAGTTAAGCGATTTTCGCTTGTCGTACTTCTAAGATAAGTTTTCAATCTCCGAAGAGTAGAAAAACTTCTCTCAGCTCTGGCTGCTGACGCTGGCTGAATGGATAGGATTTTGAGCAAAACGTATATGCTGGGGAAGATTTTTTGGTCGCATTCATACAGCGACCCAATCGCTGAGTTTGGTAACATTTCGACCGACATCCACTTTCTTTTCCACAGCTCCCATTCGCCTTCAATCACATCTTTGTAAGTAGGAAGATCATCTTCATAAAAGAAGATGCATGGTTCAATATCTTGAAAACTCTTCCCAACAGTGTGTTGCGGAATAAGGTTTTGCAAGGAAGAAATTGTTTCTTTATAAGGCAAAAAGCGCTCATTTAATGAAGATATCATATCATCTAAGTAGGGCGTAAAAATTGTTATTCAATAGTATTCTTCAGTTGTTTTGTAGGCTTTTGTAGGTTGTCTGGTAGGAGAATTCTGAAGTGTTTAACAACGTGGGATCCGAGCAATGTTGAATATGTATACAATGCTACTCTTGGAGATTGGAGATGGCTGCTAAGAAAGAGCCAGTTTGTGGCTTTCTCGACACCCCTTGTCACCTATTGTACTAGTGAACCAGAGTCCCTGGGGGGGGGGGAGGGATCATGGACTAGACAAGTACAAGATCCCCCCCCCCCCTGACATCCCCAGGACTCTGAAAGCCTTTTGTCGGACGAAAGTTCGCGCCAACGAGACTAGACATCGCGTATCACGTCGACTAGTCATCACGTCTGAAGTCTGGAGTGCTACATTCAGGGCACATTCAACTTAATTCGATTCTTTAATAATTCCAGTGCTTTGTCTGTCCAATTTCAAAAAATTAGAAAATAACGAAAACTTGTGTTAATTTCAAATTTTAATTATCCAAGCATAAATAAATCTATTTCTGACTTTCGAGGTTTGAAAATTTCGGGGGGGGGGGGGGCTGCAGCCCCATCAGCCACCCCCTGGCTACGCGCCTGGTGTGTCACATAGCAGATGTTTCAGTCAGATGGTCATTCTGACGCCGAACCCCAGTGTTTAGTTCCCAAGCATGCATGGTCCTCCTCAGTTTATTTATTTCGGGTATAGACAGCTAAGTCAACCTTGCCCAGTCCGCGAATCAAACAATGAACCTGTGGCATGCAGCGTGGTGCGCTAACCACTAATTATAATTTACTTAATACTTCATATTATGACCATTTTTTTCATATAGCATATCGTATAACTATTGTTTTTAGTATATAGACCGAATATCCGGCCGGATATCCGGCGAAATCCGGTATCCGGCAAAACTCACATCCGTTCCATCCCTACTGAATATGAAAAATCACTAATCCTGAAGATCCTGGTAAGGATAATGCGACTAAAAAAACACGCTTTGTATAACCGTCGTGCCCACGACAAATCTTTCAAATGTCTGCCTTATCAATTGTCGATGATAGGTTCTGTGATTACTGAGATTGTAACCGGTAACGGCACACCAGGGTTCGATTCCAGAGAAGGTTGGTTGGTTGGAATTTAACGCCGCAAGGGCAACACGAGCTAATCCTTCTGATAAATTGACAAACTTATTGAATTATTGTATTGTCATCGGTCTTTGACAAGTGTGCAAAGTTTGGATCAAATCTGATCGCTCAAAGTAGGGCGAAATCGAGCCCAAAAGAGTCGGTTACAAGCAAACATACAGGTGAAACTAATAAAAGCGTGTTAATAAAAATAGAAAATAATCATAGTGTGTTTATCTGTTAAATATCTGAAACAACGTATTTAATCTTTATTACCCTGGTCCTTAACCCCAAGGGTATTGTTTTCAATTGGTCAAAAGTGTGGTCCGGTGTCCGTCCCCACTTAACGTTTGGGCATGCCCAGGAAAGGCATTGCGTGGACATGCGCCTGCTCGTATAAAAAGAGATGTATGCTGATGTTGTATTGATGTACCAGTGTTTTATAAAACTCAGATAAAAAAAAACTTTGTAATGGACTTAGACTTTAGGCCCAGGGTAAACTGCACATAGGCCTTAAGCCGATTACTTATAGTTGAAGCCTGTGCACAGATAAAAGTTAAGTTGGAAAGAAGTATTATCGATTGGTTTTTGATTTGTTGTCTTTCGTGATTCAATCAAGTGAAATTGTTTATTAAAATTTTTAAAATTATATTCTTATTATTATAAAATAAAAAGTAATTTGATCTCTGTTTACTTTAGAATAAAGAATTATGCAAAACAATTTTTTCAGTAACTATATACTTTTAGTAGTAAATGTTTGACAATAAAAATGTAAAACCTGTTAATACAGAACTACTTTTATGCTGATATTTGAGTAAGGTGGAAGCCATTTTTTGAAATATGAGGATCGTTGGAAAAAGCTTTTTTAATATTTTTTTGAGAATTCAGAAATGCGAAAGTATCTTTTTTACAAGTTTAGTTTAAATAAATTAAAGAATTGCTTTTAGTGCAATTCTTGAAAAATAATAATTTATAATGTTTCTCTTTCAGACAGTGCAAAAGAAGTTTTCGGGGATGCAGCTCCAGCAGTCTTACTGGATAAGTTACAACTGGAACCTCAGTTCGTGAATTCTTTCCTGAAGACTGATATCAATCTGAGAAATGTATGACCTGATTTCTTGACTCTCGTAAAACCTTTTCATACAATTACCGAAACAAAATATGTCAACTGGTAATTTGCTGCCATGAATTTCTAAGTAAAAAAAAATATTTTTATACAAATACAAAAATGACGACCAACCACAAGCTCAAGACCCATTAAGATTGCTTCAGTTTAACTTTTCCGAATAATCTCCCAGTATAGATCCAGCTGTCTTTTAAAAACAGTTGATTCCAATTTACGACGTGGTCCCGCAGATTGTTCCACTTTTCAACCACTCTATTGTAAAAGTAATATTTTCTATTTTCCGAATCAAAGTGAGATTTAAATAACTTATACACTATCTACCAATAAGTAATTGGACACCTGTGATAAAAGAGATAAACACAATTTATTCAAATTCAATCGGTGGTTGAACCTCCACCTAAGGCAATTACAGTATTAACACTCCGGGGCATGCTTTCCACAAGTGTTTGGATGATGGACAGTGGTATTTTCTTCCACTCGGCTTGGAGTGGACATGTGCGTTCTTTCAATCTATTTTGGGCGGTTGCTGCACCCCTTAATTCGGCGATCCTACTCGTTCCAGAGGTGTTCCATAGGATTCACCTCTGGACTCTGAGCAGGCCAGTCCAGTCGGTTCAGCCCGCTGTCATCATACTAATCCATGGTGGACCTCGCAACATGACAAGTGGCATTGTCATCTTGGAAGTAACAATGATCCAACCCGTAAAATTGCCACAGCGTAGGACGCATATAGTTATCTAGATTAGTGGAGTAGTAGTCAGCGTTGAGCCTACCGTGAATTGGGATCAAGGGTGACGTAGATCAGGACTGCAGACATTCTCAATTGCATGATTGTCCAAATACTTATTGGTAGATAGTGTATACATGACCTCTTGTCCTGTTCCCCGTTTTGTACTCTCAACCCTTGAACTCGACCTGTTTGATAAATATAAACAACTAAAGGCCACTTATTATACGGGAGAGATATCATGCTAGAGCGGAGAGATATAAGAGCTTATTATACCGGGCCACATCTGTGACTAGAGGTTGCGACTGTCGCTTGTGGCGCTCAGACTCTAAGCGAATCATCCAATCCTATGGAGCTTATTATATACTGAGCCATAGCAGTGGCCAGCCTGGGCGTCTTTACTTTGGAGAGCGTTCTCTACAGGAGTGGCTCTGTATAATAAGGACCTTATTATACAGAGCCACTCTTGTGGCGAACGCGCGCCACCGCTTCTGGCCACTGCTGTAGCTCAGTTTAATAAGCTCCATAGGATTGCATGTTTCGCTTCGAGTGGCGTGTCTGAGCTACTGAAGCGGTGGCGCGCGTTCGCCACTCGAGTGGCTCTGTATAATAAGGCCCTTATTATACAGAGCCACTGCTGTAGCGAACGCTTGCCAAAGTAAAGATGCCATGTTCGAAGTTTAATGTTACAGAATAATTTAAACTTTTCATCACTGCCAAAACTATTTTTAAAAAATTGGCATTATTATCTCCTAAGCATACATGTTCTATTTGATCAGAGTGTCTACTCATCAGGAAAAGTCGAGGAAGTTAAAAAAAAAAAAAAAAAAAAAAAAAAAAAAAATTGGTCGTAAAATCAAAGATTTTTTTTTTTTTTTTTTTTGTTAGCAAATCTATCAGGGATTTCTTCTTTTTCCAGAATTTTGTGGCCACCTTGGTAATAGGATTATTTTTACGGGCTTAAGATCGAGAGAGTACGAGGCAGTTAAAATTTTGTTCAAACCCTAATTTTTTTAATTGGATTTTCTAATGAAATTTACTTAATTTTTATATATTAAGCTTCTGTTCCATTGAATACTTTGAAACCTCTTTAGTGCTTTTTCATTGAATACAATTTTTCCACTATATTTTTAGTTTTCAATTTCAAGAGTGTTTTCAAATGCACCTCTTGTCCCACCTTAATGACGACCATTCCTCAAAATTTCCCCCTTTAGTTTTTAATGAATTTTCTTGACACATTTTTTTTTTTTTTTTTTTTTTGTAATTTTTTAATAACGCTCCTCGATTTAATTCTGAAACTTAATTGTAAATATTTGCAATGTGTTTTTTAACCTTTTGAAACATAGTGCTTCCTCACAGAAATCACTTACTTAAATTTTTATTTCTATACTCAGACTGGTTTTACAGCGAAACCACATTTCCTGTAGGGATTATTAGTGCGCCAATAGATCAACGACGTGACTAATCAAAACATCTATCAGTGCACGGAGACACCCCCATACCAAATGTCATTAACATCGGAAATAAAATCGAAATGTGTGCTTCAAAAGGTTAAATATTTCCAGAAAATTTAATTCCAGTTGTAAATTGTAATAGTTAAAAAAACCAAATCTTCTGAATTTCAGGTAATTACTGACAAGCAAACAGGAGAGGTTACTTTTTGTGAGAGTGCTCATGACTCGAGTGTTTTGTGCTCTCTGTCTGCAGATCCCAGGACGGCCATTTCTGCTGAGCACTTGCAAGACTTGGTGTTTCAAAAATTCCTACTGTCGGTGAGTATTTAAATATCTCTTACATTGTCAGGGTTTACACGCCTCAGGGAGAACAGGGAAAACTCAGGGAAAATTAAATCAGTCTTAAAAACTCATGGAAAAAAGACCCCCCCCCCCCACTCTTCAAAACCTGGAAAAAGTCGCTGTTACTGTGGGAAAAAATCATTTTCTTCGATGCTATTTGTTTAACCTTAACTCGAGGAATTAAAGTTACAGAATTATTTGATAACATAGACTTGCAGAAAGTTATTCTTTGAAAAAAATTTACTTTTTCCATGTTATCGGAAGAATTTGTGTAATTGAGGTTTGACTATATTTATCTGGCTTTCTAAAATAATTAAATTTTTTAATTCTTGCTAAAAATAATTAACACCGCGATGGAAAACCCAGGGAAATCTCAGGGAATTTCTTTTCTGAAAATGTGTATTAACCCTGATTATTAAACTTCAACTCTATGATAGTTAAAACTACTTAGTAAATTATTAAAAACATTTTACAACAAAAAATATTATGTGTAAATAGTTATAAATATTACCATATAAAAGTTTTTTTATGCTGTCCAAATTCCGAAATCAAATAGTTTGTAAGGTTACGTGACAGAAAAAAAATGTAAATTTCTATTAAATAATCTTTAAATCAAATTTAAGATATACAGACAACGATCGATGGGAAAAAACCTGAAATTTTTACATAAAACACATTGTTTAGCAATGCAATTGCCATTAAAAATCAAAAAGTTATTACTTTAAAAAGCAGAGCTCGCGAAAGAAAAAAAAGAGTCGGGATATTAATAAGAATTAAAGTTATCTGATAGATGGTTCCGATAATTATTGTGTTATCCTTTCTTGTAAGTGAAACAGTGGAGGAACAGTCGTTTATGAGCGATGCTCAAAGGAGGAAAACTCTGTGATAAAGAAATTCGTTTTTCAACTTTTTAAGCTGTTATCGCATTTTTACGGGAACTTTGTAAGTGGGGATTGATGTTTAGAACAATTTAAGATGCATTATAACAGCGGTTTCGATCACAATCGTTATTACACCTTGGGTGGGAGGTGGCAATTGCTGAATAATATGCATTTTTTAATGGCAGCTATCTTATGTCCAAGCTAAGTTTTATCAAATATATTGTTGCGTGGATGGGTTCGAAAGACTTGAAGCCAAAGCAGATCAAAACTTGCAGAAATTTATTCCGATATAACTCTTCGCAGATTCTTTTACAACTTCAGAACTTTCCGTTCTAATAGACTCAGTACAGTTCTTTACACACAATGGAGCACTACCAAAACTAAGTATACAACTGCTAAAATCAACGCAAAAGTCAATGCAATACAGTTCCCTACTCTGAATGCTCGCTGAGAGACAACTAACTAACTCACTAACTCAACTCCATCGATATAGATAAACAACCGGATAGACTGTTAACGCTGGGAAAATGAAGCCGTTGGCAGATGCAAATGGTGGGATAAAAAATACGTGATTGCCGAGGATTGAAAATAAAATTTTATGTTGTACTTAGCAGAAGTGTCAATAGTAGACCTTAATGAGTAATAATGTGCAAAAAAATATATACTCTAACACTTTACAAGGTTTGTCGCATTCCCATCCAACTATAAAAGTGAACTGTGATTGGTTAATCATCCCACCAGCTTCGCAATCCCCGGCGCGTTTTTCTCTTTGCATTGACAATGGAGCAGTCTATCCAGTTGTTTATCTATATCGATGCTCAACTCCCTCTTGGCCTTATATAGGAAGGCGAATCTTCTAGAGATAGAAATTTGGAGAATTTTCCAGATCGCAGTCAAAAAGCCCTATACAGGTACATGGAGACCGAAAACATCGCCAAATAGTCACCAACTTGGCTCTATCTCGCTAACTTGACGAGATTGCCATTAACCATAATGTTAAATGGCCTTCTTGTAAAACTTGCTTTCTAGCATTAACCCTGTAAAACTTGTTTCCAAGCAGTTTGAGACGCATTGCAGGAAAGCTAAGTAAAGACAAACTCTTGCACTGCCTTATGCGAAATGTACATAAATTTTCCTCTTTACATAATTAATACTACGAAATATTTTCAAGTATACAGAAATTCGTAACAATATTAATGCAGGCCTCAGACAACCACTAATCCGTAAACAAAAGTTCAACATCGTAGGTCAATCCGTTTGTGAGTTATGCTGACCACCAGACATGCACTTACAGCCATTTTTAAATCATTTATATTCACTTCGATTATGTTTGTGCTGGTTGTGGTTGTCGACGGGGGGACAAATCTAGGGAGGCCTAATTAACCTCCTTGCCGTCATCCATATCGGCTGAAACTTGGCAAATATAGATTCGACGTCGATGACAATGCGTTCTTTCAAATTTTGGGATTGTGTGGCGGACATGTTCTGGTGCATTCACACATCAAAGGCAATAGCAATGGGAAATCTCAATCATCAGCATATGGTGTTTTCTTGAGTTCTTTTCTCAGAAGACATTCCATTCCAGGTCATCCATACCACCCAACTTGAGATTTCCCCCGTCCTATTATAACAGATCCGTACCCCACGTGGTACCAAACCAACCAATAGTGTACAGCCTTTTCCTCATTCTAAATTGATTTTTGTAAAAGTAACATCTCTGTTTTACACTCGGCTACGAAAATTCATGAGCACCAGACATGCGCCCGCATTGCTCCTCCACAAAGTTTCTTATCACTTGTACTTAATATGATTTAGTTTATTAGTTTTGAAATAGAATGTAGCCAGGTAAATAGTGTAATTAAATTGTTTTGTTATAAAAAAAAAAAAAAGGAGTACTCTTTTGCACTGCGGTAAAGTATCTGTCTCGAGTTCCAATGGTCTCGGGATCGAGGCCCGACGCCAGCACATGAAAGCTTCATACACTTTAGTTGTAACTGCCACTAAAAGTTCACTTTTACAGAATATTAATAAACCAACTTGCTATCATCCAATCGCGGTAGAATAGCTTTTAATCGACCATTGAAGAAATTCTTTCCTGTTGCCAATTTAAAAAAAAAAAAAAAAATGTTTTAATCAGAATAAATTAAAGATATGTGGATGTGAGTGTGACGTTCGTTTTTAATAAATAAATTTTGAAAAGTAGTTTGCCGCACGTTTTGCTGATAGAAATGTTTTTAATATTTAAAATTAGTTGCAAACCCCAAGCACACGCTGTTTATAGAAACGGCGCGGCGCTGTGTTAATGAATATAAAAATTGGCAATGCATATAAAGGATTTGTATTAAAAACTTTATTTTTATGGGTTATATTTTTCTGGACCCCTTTGTCGAACTCAGCTTATTCTAAAATGTGCAGAGAAAAATTAGAAAAATTTTCTTTTTCCGAATAGAATACTTTCATTGCCCATTTTGTATATAGGTAATTGAAAGTAAAAGAAATAATAAAACATTTTTTTAATCAGGTAAATCCTAAAGAAAACAAATAGCAGGACAATTATAATTATAAATCATTAATTTAAAAAGTAGTGTACGATAAAGGCGAATTTTTCAGTTTGTAGGTTTTCCATTGGAAGACCTTGCAACTTGCAGCCAATAAGCTAAGGCGGAAAGACAAAAAGAGGAGAAGAGAATAGGGAAAATGAGATAGCTTTTTTATCTGTTTTTTAAAAAAAGATATTTTGAGAGGACAATAAGCAATTTGGGGCTAGTTTATGCATCCTAGTTTTGCAACTGTTATTAACATTCAGATTTTAAATATTGGTTTTGATTGTTTGTTAGAATGGTAATACCTGTTACTTCAATATGGCTCGGTGGCTCAACGGTAGAGCGTCTGACTCCAGATCAGAAGGTTGCGTGTTCAAATCACGTCCGGGTCAATTTGATTTTTTTTATACAATTGCAAAATACCCTTTTATTTTAATCTTTTGAAAGTTGCTTATATTCAACGGAGGAAATTAGATTTGGTTCTTTATTATTAAATCTCTTTTTTTGAAAATCTTCCAGTGCATTCCTGCTTGAAGATTAATTAACATATAATGTTGAAACTTGTAGATAGTTCCATTTGAATAAAATTTAATTCACTGAAGTTGGATTCAAATGTCAAACCATGGACATTTTTAAGCAAATAGTGATTTTTCAAAAACTATTATTTAAAATTGTAACTTTGAAAGAAAAATTCTTCATTTAATTGAGTGTCTTATGGCAAAATCTTAGAAAACTCAGCTCTTTGACTTTTGGTTAGAGGCAACAAGCATGTATTTCACGGCATTACCCTCGCAATACCTATCTTAATATCTAAAATTGTTTAAGACATTTTTTATACTTGTTTACACAATTAATCTCGTATGAGTGTAGGAAAAGAACTCAAATTCACAAATCCGAATAAAATCCTGATACATCTCTGCTTCAAGTCTTTTCAGGTAGTATATCACTGACTGATACCAATTGTTCCATTTACAATTTAGAGGACATCGTTTTACAAAAAACTGTTTTCCAACATCTAATTCAGTAAGGATAAGAGCTTGACAAAGAAGAATAAGAACTTAACGATAATTTAAAACTACCGTTAACTGAGAAGTCAATTAGATTAATTCATTGTAGTTGTGGCGTAAAATTTTTTTTTTTTTTTTTTTAAGCAGTATTATAGCACTTAATGCCAATGTATGAAGCGATGTTTTGCATTAAGTATGGACAAATTTGCTTGTTTCTTCGTTCGTAATTCAGAACTTCAATTACGGAACTACAGTAATTCACTTTTCTTTCAAATTCAAAACTTTGAACTACCGTTGCTTATTGCATATTAAATAAAGCTGGATACGTTTTTGTCGTGTCTAGAAAAATGTTGTAAAGCAATATTTTGACAACCTATAAACTATGGTAAAGCTTGGCGTTCACTATCGCTGAGCAGAGTAGAGAAGAGCAAAGCGGAGTGGATTAGAGCCAATTACAAGTCTGTCAACGTCCATTGTAGCACGAACGAAAAGTTTCCACCCTTAACAGTAGACGTTGGCAGCCTTGTAATTGGCTCTAGCCCACTCCGCTCTGCTCTGCTCAACGATAGTGGACGCCAAGCTTAAATGTTGTATCTAATGTGCTAAACAGGTTTGCTTGTTTGTTTGCTTTGGTGATGTGATGCACAAAGTCAGCTATAAAATTCGTAACACTCCAAGCAGTTAATAAACAAATTAAAGTAGAAGATACGTCATGCTGATAAATATTTTTAAGAGACAATCTTTTAACCCAGTGCATTTAGAAACTACTTGGTATAATAAAGTCTTGAAATTCGGTGAATAGGTACGAAAAAGATCACTTAATGAAATGACATTAAATTAAATATATTTAATGTCTTATCTATTCTAAATGAAAATTAAAATAGCAAAAGACAAAACCAGGTGGAGCCACTGCATAGGCATCGACGTAAGGATTTCAAACATAAAATAAAATATATTAGACGCTATTTTCGAGTTTTTAATTTATGTCATTTCATTAAGTGATCGTTTTCGTTCCTGCTTACCAAATGTCAGGGTTATATACAAACTAGTTCGTAAATTCACTGGGATAGAAGATTGTAACATAGCAGGTATAGGAATGATCCCTTCCTAGGAATTCCCCTTAACAACCAACTATCATAACTTCACTTGCTTCTCTCTTCCGCAGTTCGGTTCCCTAGGAGTTGAAGGTGTCCTTCGTGCGGCTGAAGTGGACGGCCAGGAAGCGGGGCGCACTCTCCAAGTACTGTCCAGTGCACCAGGCGTGGTCAGTAGACTCACACAACATCTGGAGACGGTCACCACTCTCCTGCACCCTGAGGTTGGTCAGCTGTTCCATGAAATCAGCAAGGACCCGGACTGGCTTGAGAGTGAGTAGATTATTTTAATATTGGGTTGGAGAGATTTAAGGTGTTAGGCGAAAGAACGTTTCCAGACGCCACTGATCTATAATGGATGGGGTCGGATACCTTACAACAAAAGAAGGTTTTTTTTTTTTTTCTCTTGGCAGAGAAATCTCGTATATTGTTCAAGAATGTCCTGTTATTTTGAGCGAAATGGTCTTAATTAATAGTCGGTAATCTTTTTCAGAAAGTAGCAGTTGTGATCTGTGGTGCCCTTGTTAATAAATGTCCGTTCACTCATGATCGGATAATATAATAGACTGATTTCGTTGTACTATTTGGTTAGTTAAGTTCATGTCGCTTTATGCTGTGTTCATGCAGACTGGGCGAACTTTCAAAAAGGCATCTGTCCAGAACCAAAAATTTTCGTACTCGGGGAAAGAAAGGAAAAAAAAAGGGGGGGGGGGGGAAACAAACACTTATATACTTGTAAAATAATTAAAAATTCATTTCGGTGGTTAGAAGGCAGTTTTCCTTATAACGTGTTATTTCATGTTAAATCGTTGGCTGATATCATTTTGGTTCTTGACTTAGTGCAATAGGAACTAAACTTTTCAGGTGGCTGGATGCTTTTGGCCATGATGTGTCTAGCTATAGAGTTGACCGGAAACTTATGATTAGATGATGCATGGGCCAATTTCAATATGTTTGTATAATAAGATTTAAGTTGTATCTTTTAATGCTGCACATTGTGCTTATAGATCATTTCTCCCTTTGTATCAGTACAGTAACTTGTATACAAAATGTTACCAAGATCTATACTCATAACTACAGGCTCCAGATGGCTCTATACAGTTGATAAGAACACCCTCTGTACATAACTTCGGTTGTTAATTTTATTAATATAAGCGCGTTTCAAGCTAAATGTTCTTCCTAATTGTTTTGAGTATCCAATATTCCAGGCGATTGAAAGGTATCCAAAGTAGTGACTGCGGCTCAAATTCCTTAATGGCATATTCTTGATCTTTCTACTCGGGTGGTTGTATTCAGATTATCTGGCGCCGTCAGCAACACGAGGGCTATAATGCGCCGAAACATTCGTCATTAGACAAACCAACATACATTTACAAACACCCATGCCTAACACGGGACTCGGAACCCGCAACCTCACGATCTAGAAGCTAGCACGCTAACCACTGTACCGTTTGGTCGGCCTTTCTACTCGGTAATAATACATGGTTATTACAAAAGAAAGTCGGGTTTCGTGACCGAATCACTGGGAAATGAACCAATCGACACATGCTTCTTGAGCTAAAATGTTAACAATTATTTGAAGATCCTAATGTACTTCAATATTTTTTCTTTGTGTGTGCTACTTAATTGCTTCACGCCGACCAAACGGTATAGTGGTTAGCGTGCTGGCTTCTAGACCGCGAGGTTGCGGGTTCGAGTCCCGTGTTAGGCATGGGTGTTTGTAAATGTATGTTGGCTTGTCTAATGACGAAAGTTTCGGCGCATTATAGCCCTCGTGTTGCTGACGGCGCCAGATAATCTGAATACAACCAACTTAATTGCTTCACAGTCGTCAAAATGATAACTTATCCCTTCCCACGTCTTTCAAAACATGTCCGGATTTCGGAAAAGAACACTAGAATCCGAAGGTTTAGGTGGCTCAGATCCAGGATCTGTTCACTGCACATATATTATGTGCGTGGAGTATCCCCACAATTAAAAATCCAGTGGGTTGCGATGAAGACTTAAAGAAGTACATAGCTATGAATTAAAATTCCCATTTCAGTCTTAAAGCGCAGTTAGGACAAAATTGGAAGTGACTGAGCTAACCCTTTCAGTGCTATTGGACTTATACATATCGCGTTGATTTCTTTCCTCGTTGGGATTTAAAACAACACTTTTACATTGACTTTTATCTTTTACTTCTAGAGTGCATGCTTGGTTATTGATTTAAAGCTGAAGAAGTCTTGGAAGTCATGAAGGTCTATATTAGCGACTCCTCCCCACAAGCTAGTTAGAATGTGTTTATAACCATGAGCAACCTATTACGTAGCATAGATGCGGTCAATTCTTTATCTACTTGCAGAGAAGAAATCACTTATGTGCTATTCAGAAGTAGTAGATAGCGATCAGTGGGTCACAGTAGCTTTTTTTTTTTTATCAAGTATCACCAGGGTTCCCACGGTCATTGAAAGTCATTAAAAGTGCTTAATATTTTTGAACTTGTTTTCAATGCCTTGAAAGTGCTTGAAAATGCTTAAAGGTGCTTAAAAGTCCTTGAAAATGCTTAGAGGTCCTTTAAAGTCCTTAATTTTTACAGATGTTGTCCAACTTCAAAATTCATAAGAATACAACTCTGACTTGCTGTTCCCTCGTGACCGCTACTTATCTGCACCTCATAGGAATTTTCCGTCATATTTGTATTACGCATTCACCAACTTGTAACTTTTTTGATAAAATATACTTTATTAAAAATTTAAATACAGACATTATGCATGAAAACAAATTTTCATAGGTCCTTAAAAAACATTAATTAGGTCCTTAAAAGTCATTGATTTTCATTCTGTGATTTGAGTGGGAACCCTGATATTACAATTTCCTTATGGCTGTAGACAGCCAAATTTACTTATAATTGACATATACATAACTTTCAACGTACATTTTATTAGTACAATTATGTTTAAACTAATGTTGATTCATAATCATTTATTATATTGTATTATTCTAGCTCCCGAAGCTTTGTCGATGGGAGGCCAAATTCTGTGTGGCAAACCTCTTACTTCTTTGAGCCAAAAATTCCAGTTACTAGCACCTGAAGAGACGGAGAATAAAATTAAGGAAAGGGAACTGCAGAGGCTTCCAAGTACGTAAACATGTGTATCGTTAATCCTGCCATTTATAGTTTTAAAAATTTAAATGGCATTTAATTTGAGATAAAAACTTATTTAAATTCGCTAGTAGCATTTCTTCTCGGAGTAAAAAGGTTAGTAGAACGGAATGTGTTAATTGTAACGGCTTCCAATCCATTAACACTAATTTATCATTAACCAGGAAGAAACTGAGCCAGAAATATAACAGTATTAAGACAATTTTATAAATTAATCATGGTTTTTTTTTTATAGTGAGACCGTTTACGACTTACTCACAGTGCCTTGCTTAGATTTTTGTAGATTCTGGGGAAATGGGAATCAAATTGAGGCTTTAAAAATAAAAAAAGAATTCTTTTCCTCTTGATCATATTACAAGTAGGCATAACATTTCCCTTTTTCAAATAGATATAAATAACAGCCTTCTCCGTCTAATTTGAATGAATGAAATTTGGTGTTACCATTGCATTTTTCTCTATATATTGCTACTGTTTGTAATTATTTAAATAAAATTTGTTCATTGAAACTACAATAGTATGAAAGGCCCATGGGGAAAACAACTTTAGTCTATGGGAATTGATTTAAAAAAAAAAAAAAAAAAAAAAAAAAAAAAAAAAAACTGCAGTTGAAAAGTTATCATCTCTTTGAAACGCCATAGTAATGCTTCTATTGTGCCTAAATTTATTCGTAGTTGTTTTGAGCATAAACTTAAAGAATATAGTCAAAGATTTTCGATATGGGGGGGGGGGGGGAATACCAGCCCCTGAGTCGAAATGTCTGTGTTATAAAATGTGTTATATATTGCTGTATGTTTGGCAGCCGAATTCTGTCGCCATGGATACAAGGAGATCATGAAGATGCGTGGAGGAGCCATTCTCTGGGGGTTCCTCAAACCACTCTTCAGAGGGAAGATACTCTACGCCCCAAAGAACTACGCTCCTGCTCAACTCATTGTAGCCAAGGTAAAGCACAAAGCACCTATTAATGAATAATAAACCATTTCGTATAGTTGCTGATCCTATACAGTCAAACTCCGTTAACATGAAATCGCTTAACACAAAATCCCGTTTAACGTGAAGTAAAATTAGCTCTCCTTATTTGAATTTTAACGTTAATTTATTCCTTTAACATGAAATTTGGTTAACGCGTATAGTTCTGGCGGCCCCATTAATTTCACGTTAACGAGGTTTGACTGTACTAGAAGACAACTGTACTATACTAAACTCCAACTTAACTAGACTTCACTAGACGATAGATCTTCACCGTGCTCATATGCAATTAATCCATTTTAGCGAAATGAAGACATAATTCTCACCAAACCTTTTAGACTTTTGTTCTCTACAGGGTTGCTGGGCTGAGTTTCCAAGCGTGATTTTTTCTTGTGGGACGAGAGAAGAATGAAAAGGGAATGGGGTGATATACAGTATTCCTGTCCATTCCGTTTGTCGAACAAAATGCTATATGGTTTGGCGAGCATTATGCTTTCACGCCAGCAAAATGGATAAATTGCCTATGAGCACTGTGACGATCTACCGTCTAGTGATGTCAAGTTAAGTTGAAGTTTAGTATAGAAAACAACTGAAGATACGCTATAGGAACCGATTCACCCATTGTTGTAGGATATTCAGTGAACACTCGGGGTATGTTGTCTAGTAAAGTAGGTTTTTTTAGAGGTTAGTGGTTTTTGTTGCAAGTTGTGAAGATTATAAATGCAATATGTGGGGCAATGGTAAATTTGGTTGGCTTAGAGTGATTATGAGCTAGAAGACAACTCTCAATCGTCTGACTCCATCGTGTCAAAGTTTTCAGACGAGTAAAAAAAAAAAAATTAAAAGTGCTCATTTAACATGAACTTAAGCACTTTGCTTGTCACTCATTTACCACTCATTTATTTCAGTCATCAAGTTGCAGCTTTTATCGATGCACCATTTTTAGAAATATACCAAAAAGTGGTTTTAAACCGAAATTAGACAGCGCCTTTTCACTCTTAAGCCGAGTACAAGCGTTCGTTGAAAGCAATGACAAACCGATCATATTGCGTTTTTAATGCATACAGTTTTTTTATAACGCTTTTCGGACGTGTATGTATTTTTCCAGAGCTTGAGGTAATCAGCCTACTCGTGTTCTTACCTTGATTGGAATAAATCACTGAGATCACCAATTAAGGGGGGGGGTGGGGGGTCCGGGGCCCCAAATTTTAATTTCTTTAATATTTGTTGTATCTATACAATTCTTTTTTTTGTTTTGTTATTTTAGAACAGTGTACTGGTCTATAAAATATAGTAAATTTTTTTTTAATTTTTTTATTAAAATTTTATAATTACTGTAAAACAACGCATTAAATATTTTTATATAACTTAATAAAATATCTTATTAAACTTAAAAATTAAATGAATGTGTTCACAAATATATAACAAGAAAATTTACTAAACAGAATTTTGATATTTATAGCGAATATTAAAATAAAAATTTTTAATTATAAAAATTCAAATTTTTTCTTTCATTAATAAAAAAAAAAAAAAAAAAATAAAAAAAAAAAAAAAAAAAAATCATATCTGGTGTAAAAAAAAAAAAAAAATTGTAAAACCTTGTTTGGTAAACATCTTCTAATGAGTAAATACAATAGGCATCGGAAATTTGATGTTTTTGTTACTTAATTGCAATAGAGGTATTTCCAATTATGTAGAAAAAAAAGCTAAAAAAAAAAATCATCAGTGAGAAACAGCTGTTTAAAGTTCATGCAGAAACTCTATCACTATTGTCAAACTATTTTCAGATATTAATTTAACAACTGCAAGCTAACAGAAAGGGGTAACATTATAAATGAGGTATCAAAATAATCGTAATTGAATGTATTATTTTTTAAAGCAATTTTTTGTTTTTTGTACGCTTTCGAAAATATTTGTGCCCTGGACCCGCTTAAACAAAATTGAACAAATAAATACCATGATATTATTAGTCTTCAATAACCCCAACATTTATTATGCATAAAAAAATTAGGTAGTACTTGTATCATCTCGTTCTTCGACGAGGAAGGCATATGCTAAGCGTTGATTCCTAACTGGTTGATGTCCGTAACGCGTTTGAAATTGTTAGCTAAATCTCCTTATTTACCAAAAGTATTATGCATTTTATTTGTAACAGTATTATTTTATGTGTCGTTTGACTACTTTTTTGCCAGGTCAACGAAACATTCGGCATCCTCGAAGAACACATGAGATTCATCAAGGCAGCTGCCGAAGGTACATCCGGGCTGCATTACCTACAGCGGAAGAACGAAACTTTACAATCACTTCAGGTAAAATTACTGCAAGAAATTAGTTCAAGATGCATAGCTAATTGAAATCTGTTTCATTATACAGTAAGGAATTAGTGTATTTCGGTCTGGGAGATTGAAATACCAAAACGATGACTTTGCTTTTTAATTTTTTTTAATTTTTTTGTTAGTTATCTTTGAGACTGTTATAAAAAGAAGCATGTTGAGATGCAATCAGTAGGTAACATACATTTCATCATTTTTCTTGAAATGCATGTTGTTGTTTTTTTCTTTCTAAAACTTGGCAGTCACATTAGACCAATGGAGTTGCGAACTTTCATGGCGCCATCTACATTTCCAAACAAGAAGGATGTGTCGTTCTAAAACTTGTTGCCGAATCGCCATGAACAAAATATCAGATATAACATTTCACAAGAAGAAATTATTTACTAAGGCATTTTTCATATATTTTACTTTCCCTTACCCATATGTAAACATAGCGTAATGAAAATATTGCTTAATTGTAAAAAAAAAAAAAAAAATCGATTTATTCACATTCTAAATGTCCTCATAATTCAAATTGGTAATTATGTCCAAGTTGGAAGCATCAAATATACATGATTAAAGAACATATACATAACAATAATTTTTAATAACATCCATATCACCTAACTGACTTTAAAGATAACCGTTGTTCGAAAGCCATAAATTACCTTAACGTTGACGTCACTTAAAGAATCCTCTTGTGTTCAATTATAATACAGGGTAGGGTAGAAAGTGAGGGGGGAGGGGAGGGGGGGGTTGCGATTGTTCACATTATTTATATTTAGCTTTCAAATTTATTATTTTATTTTAAGTCAACTTCTATTTCATTTAAAGTTCACGAACCATATTAAAGAATTTATTTTTGCAATTTTGTTATTCAATTTACTACACATTAGTAAATTGGAAAAATTACAAACTATTTGAAAGCCATTATTCGGAGTAGAGTGCCATGATTTTTGAAATCAGACTTTTAGAAAATTGAACTTTAAATTAATCATCCCATGGTGATTATAATTAAAATGCAACTTTCAAAGAGCAGTTTTTAAAAAAAGGTACACACTCGTCAAAATAACCTAAAATTTTATCTGAACACACGCGAGGAAGTGAAGTGGTATAACATAAGAAAAATAATTGTTTGAAATGCTATCGATAAACAACTGGATAGACTGCTCCATTGTCAATGAAAAGAGAAAAGAGCGCCGGGGATTGGTAAGCTTTGCGAAGCTGGTGGCAAGATTAACCAATCGCAGTTCACATTTATAGTTGGATGGGAATGCGAAAAACATTGTAAAGTGCTAGAGTATATATTTTGGTGCACATTATTACTAATTAAGGTCTACTATTGACATTTCTCCTGTGTACAACCCAACATTTTATTTTCAATCCTCGGCAATCCGTACTTTTTATCCCACCAATTGCATCTGGCAACGACCTCATTTTCCCAGCGTTAAGCAGTCTATCCAGTTGTTTATCTATATCGATGGTACGTGCAGGTCCAGTTCCAGGATATTCTGACCAGCGGTTTATTTTAACGTTTTTGCAAGTTGAACTTCAATTATAAGCACTCTATACATTACAAGTCTGCATCCTAATACTCTATAGATTTCAAGCAAATTAAGAGAAAGTGCTAGTAAAGATCATTCCCTATACTCTCTATGTTACAATCTTCTGACCCAGTGCATTTAGAAACTACTTTCTATAACCACTTTGACATTTGGTGAGTAGTTACGAAAAAGATCACTTAATGAAATGGCATATAAATTCTTTCATTAATTCTATCTATTATAAATGAAAATTAAAATTGCTAAATACAAAACCAGGTGGAGCCACTGCATATGCATTGACGTAAAGATTTCAAATATAAAATAAAATATATTAGACGTTATTTTCGAGTTTTTAATTGATGTCATTTCATTAAGTGATCCTTTTCTTACCTACTCACTAAATTTCAAGGTTTTATAAGAAGTAGTTTCTAAATGAACTTGGGCAAGAAGATTGTAACACATCGAGTATAAGGTATGATCCTTACTAGAACTTCCTTTTAAATAAAGGCTAAAACTAACTTATGAGAACCTCTTAAGGTTCCTCCTCTCTCTCTCTCCAATTCCTAACCTTATACGTTAGGAATTGGGAAAGTTGACTACTAAAGTATGCGTTTTTGTTTTAAAATATTCCCAAATTTTTTACCTTTTAAATGATGCCATTTTCTTTCTGAGATTCAAATTACTTTTTAAATTACAGTGGTCTTTTTGTACCTGTTTTGTATCACGTTCATTAGTGTAGTAAACTTTAAACGCGTTTTCTGAAGAATGACATTTTGGTGTTATATGACTTTACGCCAACGGTCATAACTTCATTATAAATATTCCGATTTACAAAATCCTAGATTTGTTTTGTAGACATTAGTTGTGAATGTGTTTTCTACTAAAATCTAATATACATTATTAAAAACAAATTTTATATACATATTTTTAACCTTAATTTTTTCATGCAAACTATGTATTTTTCAAACTTTTTATTTAAAAACTTATAGTTAAATAAATATTGAAGCCAAATTCACAATTCCTTATAGAAACATGCGTCTATACAATATCTTTTATTTGCAATACAAATCACACATCTAAGTTAATTACAAGTTTATTTTCATCCGTTCTAATAACAGAGTGGCCCTAGAACCTGGAAAACGTGGAAATCAGGGAATTGTCAGGGAGCTTTCTGATTATGGAAAAAATCAGGGAAATGTCATGGAGTTTTATAAAATATCATGAAAATGAGGGAAATTTTCTTTGTTTTGAAGGCACGTTTCTCCGTTCATCCTTATTTTGGCGCCATTTTCCCGGAAAATTATGGTGGCAATCTTTAGAAGTATAATGTTACGGAATACTTTAAACTTTTCATTACCGCCAAAACTATTTTTAAAAAATTGGCAAATTATCTCTTTAGCATACATGATCTATTTGATCAAGGTGTCTACACGTCTGGAAAAGTTGGGGAAATTTGAAAAAAAAAGTTTGCCGTAAAATCAGGGATTTTCTTAGAAATCTATCAGGGAATTATCAGGGAACTTTTTTTCCTGAATTTTGTGGCCCACCCTGAATAATGTCCTAATTAGTCATTTTAATTGCAATTAGTTAATTAATAAATTATCGGGGGAAAAAAAAGTTTATATATAAAATTGCATCATTTTTCATTCTGATATACTGCCAAAAAGTTTAAAATTCTTACATAAAAATTAAAGAAAATCATCTCAATTGCATACTTTAAATAGATTGACTTTTTGCAGAAACTATTGTCGTCGAGGTCCGTCTCCAAATTCTTGGGTTCTCCTTCGTGGGGATCTGCCCTCTCGTGGCTGGAGAGCGCCACCAGTTCTGGTAGTCGGTCCCTCCTCCACCTGGTGGAACTGGTGGGCAATGTCACCCAGTGCATCAGCCTCGACAGGTTTCTGGGTTTCGACACCGAAGAGGAACTGGAAGCAGCGGCTGCCACCTTACATGACAGGAGGGAATTCATAGCAGGTGAGTTACCATGTGGTGATAAAAAAAAGTTTTTAACCCTTTGCACTCCAGGCCTTTTTCGCGCGGAGGAATCAGCAACTCGAGACATTTTAGGTTCGGCTGGTGTTTATGGATTTTCTTCATAGAAACTAAACACAGTCATTGGCCTTGTATCGAATTTACGCATCACACCTAATGGTCCTCGCGTGGTTTGGCATAAAATCGTGTGGCGCCTGAGAGGCGCCACTGGAGTGCAAAGGGTTAATATAAATCATTTGTATGCATTGCCAATTTTTATATTCATTAACAAAGAACCGTTTCTGTTGCCACAGTGTGCGTTTGGGGTTGGCATATAATTTTAAATATTGAAAATATCTCTATCGACAAAGTATGCGGTCAACTACTTTTCAAAATTTATTCCTTGAGAATGACTATTAGCTTATGCACTCACACTCAAATATCTTTTATTTATTCTGGTTAAAACAATTTTACTATTTATTTATTAAAACAATTTTGGCAACAGAAAAGAATTTCTTCAATGGTTGGTCAAATGTTATCTTAGCGTGATTGGTTGGTTGGTTGTCTTCAGATTATCTGGCGCCGTCAGCAACACGAAGGCTATAATGCGCCGAAACATTCGTTATTAGACAAGCCAACATACATTTACAAACTTCCATGCCAACACGGTACTCGAACCCGCAACCTCGCGGTCTAGATGCTAGCACGTTAACCACTATACCGTTTGGTCGGCCTTAGCGTGATTGGATGACAGCAAGTTAGTTTATTATTATTCCGTAAAAGCAGGGGCGGATTTAGAGGTCAATCAAGGGGGGTGCGATTATGAACGGGAGTGTTTACAGTGGCGTTGATAGTTTGTCAACTTGGGGAAGAGGGGGGGGGGAGGGGTATCATCAATTAGTATGATACTATCAGGGTTCAATGAAAAATAAAAATTAGAGGGTTTGACAATCCTCTTTTGCACCCCATGTAACAAATTACCCCGAAAATGTAATAAAAAATTAAATTTTAAATATTTAGTATTTTTTATTAAACAAAAAATATTTAAGAGCACAAAAAAATATCTCATGCAGATTAGGTGAAGTGTAAAAAGCTCAGCAACCATGAAAATTCAACTTTTTTATACAAGTTAATTTACCAATACATTCAACATCATAAATCAATTGATGCAGAAAAAGGCGATAGATCTTTTAACAACTTTAGACAACATTGCAGGTACGTAACACTCTATATTCATAAGGTTTTAATAATTTCCAAAGTTAAACAATTCTTTTCAACTCTGTTTGACATCACATTAGTAAATTAAAATATAAGTTACATAAACTTGAGACTACACACTATAATATTGGTCACTGCATTAAAACTTGATATGGTATTATTTACTGTTTCCAAATTTTCCTTCATTTAAATGAAAATGGGGAGTTTGGCGATATTTTTGGCAATAATTTTTACGTGGGACAAGAAAAATAGTAATAATAATAAAAAAAAACGCATAACCGACGAAATTGGTGATGATATTCAATAGACATTACACTGTCCTTTTTTGAACGAAAAGCAGAAAGATATCAATAGTTGATGGGCGATGCACAAGGGCAGAGAGCTCTGCGTTAAAGACACACATTTTCAACTTTTTACGCTTTTATCAGATTTCTACGGGAAATTCGGAGGTGGGGGCGATTAAAACACCTTAAGAGGCATTAGATTCATGATTTCACCCTTATGTGAATGCTCAAACCTAATCGTAGGTCCCATGGCTGCCACTAACCCGCACACCAAATTTGAATATCTTACGTCAATTCGTTTAGGAGCTATGCTGACCATGTACGCATAGACATTTTATCTAGACCACTTTATTGAAATCAGGATGTTTCAAAACCTGGGGAAATGAAAGAAAAAAAAATAACTTTTCTTTTTCTGAATGCTATACATTTTCATTGCCCCATGTAAACATATAGGTAATTGATAGGTAAGTAAAAACGTGTTTGGCTATGATTCTCAATATTTTGAAAAGAAGTATAATTACAACATGGAACTCACTTTAAAATGTTAAGGATAAATAACTTTTTTTATAATTTAAGAAAGTAATTTTGTTTGACTTAGTCAAAGGGTATTTATGATTTTGCATATGAGAGCGTGCTTATACAATGCTTATTCCTGTAAAACAGTTTATTTTTATAAGAATGAAATATTTTATTATAACATATTCAAATATTATGTTGATAATTGCATAAAATATCGAATATCAGAGTGTACAGTCCCTTCTTCGGATCATTCGGTCAAAAATGAAATATTTAAAAGAAAATTGGAAAAAAAACAAATGTCTAAACAAATATTGTTAATGAAAAATTATATTTTGTAAAATAAGAAGTAAAATTTATAAAAAAAAAAAAAAAAAAAATATTTATATATTACCGAAGTTTAGTCACATTAACACTATATATTGATGCACTAAGACTACTGTAACTAAATTAATATATATTCGAACTTTATAGTAAAAAAAGAGTCAAGGTGAGTGTGTGTACAGTTTTTTTAATAAAAAAATATTATCTTCAAATATAAGATAGTTTTTACTATGTCCCTCTCAAGATTTTTTTTATTTATTATGTAAACTTTATTTTCTGTTTATTGGTTAAACATTAGTATAAAAATCTATAAAGATTTTCTGTATTAATCCAGTATAAATTTCTTTTAAAACTTTAATATAATTATAATTTGGTTAGAGGACTATAATACCAAACGGTACGTGTGCTTTATTTTTGACAGCTTCGAAAGTTTTTAAGGTGCTAGCAAGCCATAATTAAACTGGTGTTATTTAGATCAATCTGAAGTCTGTAGAAATTAGTAAATCTTTTTGAAATTTTGTATTAGTACTGCTGGGAAAATCTGGAGATGCTGTTTAAACATTATCATAAAATTTTTTAAATGAAAACTTTAAGAAATAACTGTTCGGATTTTTGCTAATTACGCTTCAAGAACAACAGTATATTTAAAACTTCATTGGGATGAATTAATTTTGGTTTATATTTGCCTTTAGTTGCAAAAATTCTCTAAAAAGACGGATTTTTATTGTACCCAACCTGTACTTTAATATAAATTTTGAGATTGGTTTAACATAACTGTATATTTTCTCTTATAAATATGATTTAAAAAGAACTTAAATTAGGAAAATGTACTCAAAGCCAATCTTAAACCGTCAACACACAAATCACCATAATAAAAAAATAAAAAAAAAAAAAAAAGCAGTAGGTTTTTCAAACAATAAACTTAACATTATCTGAAAATTAGTTTGTTTTAACTCTCTGCATTTTATTCAAATAAAATTCCAAACTAAATTAGTTACAGCAGGTGAAATTGTAATAATAATAATTTTCATATAACCATAGGACCTGCTTTTTCATCACAAGTAGCATCTCTAATCGGTTACATATTGTGTCTCATATTAGATATATGTAGTCATATTACCATCAATTTTGAGTCACACACACAAAAACACATTTAAAATTAAAATTAAAAAAAAAAAAAGAACATTTAAAAAGATTTTAACATTAGATGATTTAAATTATTTGTAAGTCATCGGTATTGTTCCTAATATTTCAGTAATTTATACTTAAATAATCAACTCGCACAAAACAATTTTGGCTTTTATTTAACAGAGCAAATAAAAACTGTCAAAAGCTGCGAATGCGCAATATTTACAAATTTGCAATCTAAGCTGACCAGTTTTGAAATTACAATATGTTAAATTACTTGATATTCTAGTAGCAATAAACGTCGCTGTACTGGATATTTCCAGATATTGCACCGGAACAACGTTAAATTCTGATTAGTTTGTTTATCAAGCAGAGAACATCTACCAGATGGTCTTTCAAGGGAAAAATGGACTTCATCTTAAATAAGAGAAACCTCAGAAAACTATCAGGAAGTAGCTCAACAATCGACGCGAGATTACTAGTCAAAATTTGTAAAGTGTTTACTCAGTTTGAAAACAGACTACAGAGAGCCAAATATTGCTCGATCCGGTGACTTTTCGCGAGGTGTAAGATTGGAGCATAGCAATATTTAAAAACGTGTTTGGCTATGATCCTGAATATTTTGAAAAGAAGTTAAAAGGTAATATGGAACTCACTTTATACTGTTAAGGATGAATTAAATTTTATAATTTACGAAAGCAATTTTGTTTGACATTATCAAAGGGCTTTTATGATTTTGCATATGAAAGGGTGCAGATACAAGGAGTTAATCCAGTAAAATCAGTTTATTTGTACAAGAATTACATATTTTATTATAATCTATTCATATACTGGTGGTATTGAATTGAGAGTTACGTTGATAATTGCATAAAATGCCAAATATGAGTGTATAGTATAAATCACTACTTCTGATTATTCTGTAAAAAATGAAATATTCAAACATATTTAGAAAAAAAAAGCAAACGTCTAAACTGAAACAAATTGTTAATGAAATATTACATTTTGTAAAATAAATAGTAACATTTAAAAAATCTTATCATGCTGATATATTACTGTCAATTATCTTGCACTGCCATACCAATTGAAGAAACAAAGTCTTGACATCGCACGCACACTCCAACTCAAGCAAAAATGACCATTCCATTCACTTGTCACTTCCACCCAGAGTAGAGGCATTTTAGTAATTTGCAACTCACAATGGTGCAATGTCACGTGCATGGGAGGGGACAGTATGCCCCACAAGTTTTATTGCTTTGTGTCCTTAGTTTCAAATTCAAGGTCAAGAAAGAAGGTGTCGTTTTTGTTGATCTTCTGGAGAGAACGAAGGGAAACTTTTCTTGGTCCTAATTTAGCGATAGCTTCTTCATCGGAACTTCTTACAACCTCTGTAGAATTGCAGTAATGCTATTGTACTGATTTGATCAAAGCTTTTTTTTAATTAGGAATTAGGCATTTTATTTTCCAATTATAATTAAAGGTTCTTGTTTTTGTTTTTTTTAATATTTTTAGTGCATGATTTTTTGTACGTTTAGGGGGTGCGATGGCACCCCGATATTAAACCTGTATAATTAATTGCCCTCTGATCAAGAAGACAAGAAGTATACCTGCAGAATGCTAATTGGAATCAAAAACTTACCAGTTATTGGTCCCATCTCCTACTCACAAATGAGAAAATCGTGCTGAAATTGAGAAAATTTTTAATGGTATTGTGAGAAATTTTTTAATTTGAGAATCACACAAGGGATAAAGATTCGTTGACCGGTACATTGCATGTCATCACAATCGCGATCTACTCGTCCCCTCTCAAGCCTATTCCTTCTTCGGATTGTGAAATAAGGAGCTCGGTTAGGTGGCTTAAGAATCTGTATTAATGAAACATGAAAAATGTCAGAAAAAGCTTAATTTTGTTTACCCCCTCTAAATCCATCGATATTGATATTAAATTAAAAAAAATAGATCTTACAAATATTAAAGAAATGTATTTTTTTTTTTTTTTTTTTTTTTTTTTTTGAATTTGGAGGAAACGGCCATTTAAAAATAATTTTGACGAAATACATCATGGGGGGTTCGGTCGCACCCCCCCCCCCCCTAAATCCGCGCCTGCCTAAAAGAGACATTTTAATGACAGTGAGAGCCGTCAAAATTTGATAGAATGCATTGTCATCGACATCGAATCTATTTGTCAAGTTTCAGCCCAATTGGATGACGACAAGGGTAATAAATTAGGCCTTCGCAGATTCCGCTCCCATCGACATACCCAGCCACACACAAAATTGAAAATTATATAAATGATTTTTAAAAATGAGAGTACCTTCTTAGAGTGAAATAGTAGATTCGATGTCGATGACAATGCATTCTGTCAAATTTTGGGGGTTGCTAAGAGATCGGTTTTGCTATTGTCGTTTTGGAATACTAATAATCCTATTTAAACGATCATTGAAGAAACTCTTTCCTATTAACAAAAATGTTTTAAAAATAAATTATAAAATTATTTTAATCGGAATAAATAAATGACATTTGGATGTGAATGCCGAAATTCGCATTCATTTTTAATGAATAAATTTTGAAAAGTAGTTTACCGCGTATTTTGCTGATAGATATATTTTTACTATTTAAAATTAGATGCAAGCACACTCTGACAATAGAAGAGGCTGTATGTTTATGAATATGAAAATCGGCAATGCATATTAAGGATTTATATTAAAACCCTTGTTTTTATGGGGTATATTATTAACTGTGTTAAATTTTGAATTGGATTACATTGTTCAAATAATATATTTTCTTCAAGGCCCGAAAACCGCTACTGAATTTTAAGGTATTCTTATTTATTTTACATTACAGCCCTCGTGTTTGTAGAAGAAGGTAAAACAATGGAAGAGGGACACAAAGACAAGCGATGGATTGAAGAACAAGGACATAGTAGTGTGCTTCCGAAAAACGTCCTGTATAAAATTCGTATGGATATTGACAATGTGCCGACGACGGAATACATAAAATACCGGTAAGGGTAACCTCATCTGAACCACCTTCCTTTTACCAAATGTCACAACCTCCACTCTTTTTCTTTTTTCTTTTTTTAATTAACACTTTCTAGGACAAAATACGAAATTGCATAAATTTTGTATTATGTGTGTACTAAAATGCTACAAAAACCGTGTTTACGTCAAATAAAAGATTACAGGTTTTTAGAAGATATTTTTTATAAATTTTTAGGATAAGTGGTATATGAAAATAACGCGTTGGTAGAGTGAGCTAGGCTTAAAATGCTAATTATTGAACTTTCAATAAAAGCATCAAAGTTTTTGACACCTAATGTCACTTTTTTTTTTTTTTTTTTTTACTTTAAAACAGTTTTTGTCAAGGTGGTTTTTAAAAGTGTTTTGAAGTTTTTCTGGTAAATTTCTCGTTACATATATGCAAGCCAAATTACCGACTATATATAAAACGCTGCAGTAGTGTGGACCGTTTTAAGAAGCAAGTTGTGTCCGAGTACAAACAAGAATTTATTTCCATAGACGAGGAGGGCAGGGGTGTGGTGACGCTTGGAGAGGGGGGGGGGGAGAGCAAAGTCTCAAAGTGCCAAGCTGAATAATGGATCTTGGGCTTTTATGGATTGGATATGCGCAAAAGAACTGAAGACTAGAAATGGAAAATAACCTAAGTTCCAATGAAATTGAAAATCTCTTTTTTACGGAAAAATGTCCTAAAGACAGAGCTAAACAAAGTGGAGAACGCCCAAAGTGCGAACTCCTGTAGCAATAGTTCAAATTCAATCTGATACTTAGTCGTAGCCTTAAGTACCAAGTGCGAATGTTTTTAATTTTTCGGTTCACATGAAATTTTTCTTTTTTGGACTTAGGTCATTTTTCATTTCTAGTCTTCAACTGGTTTGAGCCGGTCTAGGGAAGATCCAACCAGATCCAGTGCGCAACTCTCTAATTCCGGAAAACACAAGAAAATACCGAAAAAAGAAGTACTAATGGAAATTCATTACATATATAGGATTGTGATATAAAGGAATTAACATGCAAGCACTTGAACATTTTCAAGAAATTATACATACGTACCGCAATTTCAAAAAATTATTTATTAATATACCCCTCCTTCTTCCTTCCATCTCATGATACACTGTATCCTACATAAATAATTTTTCGATCAACTACTGGCACACCTTAGCAAGGAGCACTTAACTTCAAATTTCAACTCTAGAGTCTTCTAATGGTGCCATGCATAACCCTACCAATAATATTATTTTAAAATTAATTTGTCAATTTTGGTATGAATCTTTCATTGTTTCCCAGGTGGTGGCGTCCTTACCCTTATGATGACTTCTTCGAAGATCTCCGCTACTTCAGAGGATTCGTTCAACTCCAGGATACAGTGGATTCCGCCATAACAGACCTCCAACTGGAATCCTCGCCCCAACGAGAAGTGGTCAAGAAGTACCTGCAGCAGTTCCCCTATCCATGCCACCAGAGAGACAAGTACGGACTCCGATGTGCATTTGTTTCAATGGTTGTGTTTATAGCCATTTATTTTATACGGATTCGTCTTGAGTCGGGTAGTACCACTATCTGTTGGGTGCTTAAGAAAAAGAATCTCAAACTTAGAAATGACATAACCGTTGGATGGAGAGGAATTGACGCATTTAGAATATAAAACGCAAGAAGAAGAAAAGAAAGAAGGGGAAAAAAAGGGGGGGGGGGGAACGGATAGTAAAATGTTTACCCAGAAAAAGTTACGAAAATCTAATGTTTTCCGCCAAGCGGTCGCGTATAATTCCTTTGCGTTACTTGATACCCAAAGAATTACTGTCTGCTTGAAATAGAAGGACGAGTTTTTTTTTTTTTAACGATTGTTTAAAATATTTATTTTAATAAACTATTTTGAGCTTTAAGTAAGTTTTTATAAAACTACATATTTTAAGCTTTAAAGCCCACTGGCGTTCATGCACGTATATATATATGCATTTCAAATTTATAAATAAAATTTAAAATAAAATATTTTTTAAATATTTTTATTAGGATGATAGTTTATAACCCATCTAAAGCAAATGAATAAATAATAATAAAAAAAAAATTAATTATATATTTGAATTAGAAATATAATTTAAAAATTATTGCAGGGAAAACAACTGTAGAATGTCGCCTATTCCCTGAACCGCCAGTGGATTAAGGAAGTTTTGATTTGCTCCATTGCCATTATGCTGGTTTTTAAAATAATTGTGAAGAAAATGTAGTTAATGTAACACTATCTTCGATTGTTTTCAAGACATTTTCCTATTTCCCAGAGAGAAATTCATAAAAATGTTTAAACAACAAGTAACTCGTTATCAAGCTTTAACAAAAGCTTCAGTGCGAACAGCTTCTGGCGTAACTATAATTCAGACTCCTGAAAAGTAAACAAACTATGCGCTGCTTTCGAAACAGCTCAAATAATCCAACTGGCCTCTATGTCCCGGTATTTTCTAAATCCTCGCATGCGAACTTACCCTAAAGATCAGCAAACTAATAATAATCACTATATTTCATGATTAACTCGGGTGCTGCCAACGTCTTCAAGCCTGTATTATATTTGTTTACAAATAAATTTAATAATAATTTAAGCAACAAAAAACTTTTTAATATAAAACCTTTATATACATTGCCAATTTTTATATTTATTAACACAGCGAGGATTCTGTTGCCAGCATGTGCTTGGTGTTGGCATCTTAGTTTTAAATATTAAAACACCTCTATGTGCAAAATATGCGAAAAACTGCTTTTCAGAATTTATTCATTAAAAATGAATGGGACCTTTATGCACTCATATCCAAACATCTTCTATTTATTCTGATTAAAACAAATTTATTATTTATTAATTTTGGCAACAGTAAATAGTTTCTTCAATGATCGGTTAAATGCTATTTCAGCGTGATTGGATGAAGACAAGTTAGTTCATTAATATTTCCCTTTTAGTGACAGTGACAGCTGCCAATATTTAATAGAATGCTTTGTCATCGACATGGAACCTATCTGCCAAGTTTCAACCCGTTTGAACGACTCTAAGGGGGTTAATTAGGTTACCCAATCAGATTTACCCGTCATAGACAAACTCAGCGACACAAAATCGAAGTTAATATAAAGGATTTAAAAATAGAATTTTAAAAAGAAATATATACACTATTTACAATTGTACACAGAAAAATTGGGTAGCACTAACAGCTAAACAAAGCTTTAATAATATACATTTATCTGAAATCGTATAGTAAGCAGATTAATTTTTATTTTTTCAGATTTGGAACGCTGTTGAAAGGTTCCATGCCGGCTGTTATGACTATCTCATGGGTGTTTATAGTTGCTTTCCTTGTGAGAGAAAGAGTTCTAGATCGTGAATTGGAACTGGACGAGGTATGTTAAACGACAAAATTCAGCATACAATACCACTCAAAAAATAACATAAAAAAAACGAATAGTTTTGAAAGCAAATCTTTCAAACTAAGGGTGTGGAACATCGCAAAATCACCAATGGACAATTCCTACATTTTTTTTTTAAAAAAGATTGAAATTAGTTTATAATATTTATGAAGAATTTCTTCCTGGTTCCAAAATATTCAAACAAAAGTTCTTTAAAAAAATTAGTTATTTGAATATTAAGAAAAGAAATTGCGCAGAAATCCCATCCAATTGCAATCCGATCAAAACGATCGCTATAGCTGTGACGTCAAAACATCCTTCCGTTTCTATGGTTTTTGTTAGGTTTCTGCGAAATAGTTAGCGTTGGTTTGGTAGACAGTTGCCATATCCCGTACAGGTTGGAGCGATTTGAGAGAACCTTGCAAAACTGGTTTCCGCTGCTGCGTTTCAAGCCAAGTTGTTTCAGATCAAGTGACGTCACATTCAATTCGAGCCAAATGAATCGTTTTTCCCACCAAATTTAACAAGCAAACTTAGGTTACAAATTGAAAAAAAAAATTAAAAAGCGCAGCTAGCAGACATGTTTGTGTTTATGGCCTTTTAGAAAATTAAATAAGAAAATTAAAAAAAAAAAAAAAAAGCGGGAATTGCGTAGTACAATATAATACTGACATGGATTGGGGTCATTTACCGTTTTCATATTTTCATCATTCATTGAGATAAAATGGCTAGTTTGGCAATAATTCTTCCATTGGCCTTAAAAACAGTCAAAATGGCAATTTTGGTTGTATACTTTTCAATAATTCTTACATCATCTTTTCCTATAAGTAAGGAGAAAAATGGTCTTCTATGAGTGATGCTCAAGGGAAAAGAACTATGTGTTAAAGACATTCGTTTTTAACCTTTTTACGCCTTTATAGCTTTTTTACGTGAATTTCGGATGTGGGGATGTCAAGAACACCAGAGTCATGACAACCGAGTTTTTGATCAAAATCTCTAGAGCCGTTTTTTAGTAAATACTGTAAAACATGATTTTTTCAATTGCAGCTATCTTAAGCACATGCGCAAGTTTGACGAAAACATTAATGGTGAGTCCCATGGTCACACCCAATTTAAACATCGTAGGTATAGGTCAATTCGTTTGGAAATTAAGCTGACCATGCAGACCCACATTTTTTAGACCACTTTTTTTTAAGTTAGGATATTCCAAAACGTGGAGAAATGTGAAAATGAAAAAAATTTTGACCCGAAAACAATACTTTTATTATCATATGTTTAGTTCGATCTTCCTTTAATTGTTTGGATTTTTTTTTTTTTTTGCAAGTAAATAATATCGTAGTTGTCGTCTAGCCTAGGCTAGATATGAAGATTAGAATCAACAACATATGGGTAATTGAAGGTAATAAAAGAAAAATGAAGATTCGAAAATTTCTATCAAAGCAAACGATAACGAAAAGTCCTCACTCATTTTAGCAAAATGTTTTTTTTTAAGCTATTGTGTAAGAAGTTTTAATAAAAAGCGTTGTTTGCGTTAAATTGTCCTGTTTAATCTATTTAACATTATTGGATAATAAATTAAAACTAATTCCAATATTACGTGAAGCTTATTGTTGGTGTATCATCCAGCTATCGAGTTTATAATTGCATTTAAAGCATTCGAAATTAAAAAACACAACTAATGAAGACCATTTTTGGAACTTGAACATAGTAAAGAATCAATCTTAGATTTTTCTTTCTGTAATTACATTTTTGACCAATACACAACGACAGGTCTCTGCAATGCTAGGCTTCACATCCAGTAATTAATATTCATAACAGTTTTTAGCCTTTTAGGATTAGTGATATTATTTGACATCATCCAAATTTGTTTTTCATTAATTCCTTATGTTTATATAGGGAAGTGAAAGTACAGCATTTGGTAATATATATATATATATATATATATATATATATATATACTTTCACTTCGCTATATAAACAAACATATGGAATTATAATAAATCATTTTTTTTTTTTTTTTTTTTTTTTTGCATTTCTCTACGTTTTGGAGCATCCTGATTTTAAAAAATTGGTCTATAAGAAATGCCTGTCTGTGTGTACGTGGTCAGCATAACTCTCGAACAAACTGATCTATGATGTCCAAATTTGGTGTGCGGGTTAGTGGTGGCTATGGAACCTACCAATAAGGTTGGATTTAGTCAATCGCGCATGTGCATGAGTTTGAAATAATAAAAAATAATGTTTTTCAGCAATTATTATTGCTAAAAAACGGCTCTAACGATTCTGATTAAAATCCCTGTGCTAATACCTCTTAAGGTGTTGTAATCGTCACCCCCCCCCCCTCCCCAATTCCCTTAAGAAAGGACAATGTTATGTCTATCAAATAACATCGTCAATTTCGTCCTTTTAACGGTGTTTCTTTTTTCTTGTCCATGTAAAAGTTATTGCCAAAAATATCGCCAAACTGTCCATTTGTATCCAAATGAGTGAAAATAAGAAACCGGTAAATTACACCACATCAAACTTCAATGCAGTGACCAGTATTCTACTGTAATTGAAAGTTGTGCGATGTTCCACGCCTCTAGCTTCCATCAAAATTTATTAAAGTTAAAAAATTAAATTATGAGAACTATATTGAGAAGCAAATAAATTGACGGTTCACACCACTCGATACGTTATACTTCTCCTTTCTGTTGTTTCCAGACGTTGGGCGTGATGGGTCTGCGAAGAGTGTCCGGCTGGATGGCGTGGTTCCTGACCGGACTGTCCGTCCTTCTGGTGTCCGTGGTGGGAATCGTTGCCGTTCTGAAGTGGGGTGGCATCACCCCCAACTCGGACCCCGTACTGCTGTTTCTATTTGTGGCAGACTTCGCCCTGCTTCTGGTCGCATACTGGTGAGACTATTTTATCTTTATTCCGAAAAGTCTGAAGTTTTCGATGGGGGGAACGGGTCTATTTTTGGATGAAGTCCAGAAGCTAAAAATGGGTTTACTTTGTGGGAAAAGGGATACATTCCAATTGTGAAGTGTTCCAGGGTCCATTTATCCTAAAATTCCTTATGTTCTTTAAATTTTTGTTCCTCCCTAAAGTTCCTAGTATTGAGGACTAAAAAGAGAAAACGACCTAGGTACAAAAAAAAATCGGAAATCGATTTTTTTCACGGAAAAATGTTCTAAAGACCAAGAAATCCCAAATATAAGAACTCCAACAGATTGAGAACTCCCAAAGTGCGAACTCCAGTAGCAATAGTTCAAATTCAATCTGAAGTATGTACTTAACTATTGCCTTAAGTACCAGACGTGATCATTTTTCGGCTCTCCCCTATTGCAAAAAAAGAAAAAAATTCCGGTATAAAAAAATATTCCGGCTTGTGAAACACCGATTCCGTTGTGATACTAGATCCGGTCTGATACTGGTTCCAGTATTATATTGGAACCGGTATGATACCTATTCCAATATCATAACCAAAAAAGAAAAAATTTCTTTTTTTGGACTTGGGTCGTTTTCCATTTCTAGTCCTCAATTGTACTTAAATGCTTCGATATTACCTAAAAAAATTAAAAACCTCAAAATTTCCCCGATTTTCCACCAAAATCTGCTAAAAAACCGAGATATTCCTCCAGAGGAGAAATTTTTTTCTAAGATTTTAATTATATATCATTCCATTTTTTAAAAATTGGTTAGTTTTTTGCCTGTATTGGAAACATTCTTTGAAAAGAATGTCTGTTTTAGGTGCCTATGTATACTTTAAAAGAAATTTCCCTAAATTTTAAAAAATTATCCCCAAATTTCCTACCTAATTTTTATTAGAAAACTCACTGCTCCTCTAATATTCCAGTCTTCTACTAATTAATGAAATTATATTTATATTTTTAAAGCAAATATCAAACGAATAAAGCAGTATTTAAATGTATTGAAAGCTTATGAAAATTATACTTTCAAATTGAAATCTATAATGCAATGTTTAATTCTGTTTATGTTACAGCCAATTGATGAGCACGTTCTTCGACCGAGCTTCTACAGCCGCACTTCTTTCCGTTCTACTGTACGTTCTATCCTTCTTTCCATTTCTACTCTTCGTCACCTGGGAACTGGACTTCCTGTACTGGCAAAAACTCTTATCAGTAAGCATCTACCATCACTTACCAATTCAAAGTTATGTAACATACAGGGCGGTTGTAAAGTCAGTACCTATTTGTAATAATGTAAGTAAGTAAGCAACCTATCAGAGTTTTATTTCCATTGAATACATTATTAAGGTGTACCATTTGGTTATATAGTTACATTTCAACATATGCACCCGCATTTTACCCGCAACGTAAGCAACTTTCAGGGAAATTTTCATCCAGCAGATTGATTGGCCGCCGGGGACAGACAAGATGGCCTGCACGCGGCTCCGATCTCATCCCATGCGACTTCTTTTTGGGGTTGGGCTAAGGAATAAGTGTATAAATTAAAACCAAATTATATTAACAGCTTTTATCAAAGTATCCGTGAAGTGTTTGCAAATGTCCCAGTTGAGAATAGCTGTAGATTCTGTTCCTAAAAGATTTTTGCGTTAAGCTGTAGGTCCCGGCCTGATAAATCGTTACTGTGCATAAAATTAGGTCGTTGAGCCCACAAACCAACCAACCAACCTAAAAGATTTTAAAAATGTGTGGAAAATGCAGGTGCATACGTTGAAATATAACTTAATGACCAAATAGTACACCTTAATAATGTATGCAATGGAAACAAAACTGTGATACATTGTTTACTCTTTGACGTTGTTTACTCTCTCTCTCACAAATAGGTAATGACTTGACAACCACCCTGTAGATAAGTTACGGTAAAAATATTAGATAGTTTCCGAATTGACCAACCACTCCATAAATTGGACATATAACGTTGATCCTATTTCAAAATAAATAAAAGACTTTACCAGAAGTAATAAATTAATGGTATTATTAAATATTATTGAACTTATACCAACTTATAGTAACCAAACTGGAAGTAACTGGTCACTTCTGGAAAAATTCTAAGCTCTCAGTTTTGCTGCAACAGATGCATTTAAACCAGATATATAGGACCACCGAATCCTCCATACCATACGCGCAACAAAAATTAAGATTTAAGTCCTAGAAAGGATCATTCCTTATAATCGCTATGATATCATCTTCTAGCTCAGTGCATTCAGAAACTACTCTTTATAAAACCTTGACATTTGGTGAGTAGATACGAAAAAGTCCACTTAATGAAATGACATAATTTATTTTCATTTAATGTCTATCTATTACAAATGAAAATTAAAATAGCAAAAGACAAAACCAGGTGGAGCCACTGCATATGCATTAGCGTAGGGATTTCAAATATGAAATAAAATATATTAGACGCTATTTGAGAGTTTTTAATTTGTGTCATTTCATTAAAGGATCATATTCGTACCTACTCACCAAATGTCAAGGTTTTTTACAAAGCAGTTTCTAAATGCACCGGGCTAGAAGATTGTAACATAGCGAACATAGGAAATAATCCTACTATACTAAACTTCAACTTAACTTGACATCACTAGACGGTAGGTCGTCACAGTGCTCATAGGCATTTAATCCCTTTTGGCGGCGTGAAAGCATAAAGTTCGCCAAACCACAACCCTGTAGAGAACAAAAGGCTATAAGGTTTGGCGAGAATTATGTCTCACTCCGCTAAAATGGATTAACTGCCTATGAGCACGGTGAAGATCTATCGTCTAGTGATGTCAAGTTAAGTTGGACTTTAGTATAGGACTTCGTCTTAAGGGGGTCCAGTACCGAAAATAAAAAATTTTTTATTTATGTACAATTTTATGTAAAAAATTTATTTTATGTATGAGATACTATTTATATATCTTTGAGAAAAAAAAATTTGAAATTTTGTGTTTAGTTATTTAAAAAAAATTAAAAAACCAAGAAAAATCCATAATAATTGATGTTTGCGTATTTTGATATAAGTCAAGAAAAAATAAAAAAAATTTCAAAGTGAAAGCTTTCTGTAATACATAATTATATAAAGAAAATTTTGTCTTCACAGAATTTTGATAGATGAACTAAAAAAAAATTTAAAAATTCTCAAAGTTAAAATATTGAAATTTTTGCTTTTTTTTATGTTATCTTTTACGCTAAATGTTATATTTTAAAACAGAACTAAAAAAATAAAATTCTGTGAAGACAAAATATTTAAAACTATATAAATTAAATGTTCCAAAAATTTGAATAGCCAATTGTTAATGGTTCTGGAGATATATCGATTTGAATATGCAACATCTGTGAAAAACACTAGTGCTCGAAAAACGCACTTTAAGCAGACGCTTCAAAGGTGTTACGCCCATTAGTGATGTTTAAATCACAGGTAATTTTGTAGCGTTCTAATCACCGGATGAATAAGATAAAAACATCATTCTCTTCAGGAATGTATGAACTATTTTTTAAAATCAGAAAAAAAAATTGGGATTTTTGAAGAAATTTCGGTACTGGACCCCCTTAAATGGTCCTTTTCATTTGTTACTAAAACCACCTGAATTTGTAATCTAATTTTAATTTTTTTTTGTTCGCAGTGTGGTCTTGTCTCCACTTCCTTCTGCTTCGGTTGTCTGTATCTAAATCGCTACGAAGACCAAGGCCAAGGAGTCCACTGGTCCAATTTGTGGCAGAGTCCTGTGGCTGAAGACCGCATGAACTTCGGAACCACGCTGGTTGCCATGATTCTGTGCTCGATGGTATACTTCTTCATCTCTTGGTATGTGCAGAGAATTTTCACAGGTGAGATTATCTTCATTTCAGACGAGCAAGTCCTAGTAATGATCATTCCCTATATACTAGCTGTGTTACACAATCTTCTAGCCCAGTGCATTTAGAAACTACTTTCTATAACCACCTTGAAATTTGGTGATTAAGTAAGAAAAGGATCACTTAATGAAATGACGTAAATTAAAAACTCGAAAACAGTGTCTAATATATTTTATTTTACATTTGAGATCCCTACGTTAAAGTTATCAGTTAAAAAAAAAAAAATAGGAAGAAATATGCATCAGAATTAGTTTCTTACGTATTTGCTTCATTTGATGTAATAAAGAATTAAGAATATTAAATATACTATGCATATACTTTAGCACCTCATTAAACATTAAAAAATCATTCTTTTAGCTCTTGACCACGTTACGTTACGAATTTCCTCCAGAAACTGATGTGTTTTAATTTTTTAAAGACTACAAAAAAAAAAAAAAAAAAAAAGAGAGAGAGAGATTGTATGTTAATATTTTTTATGGAATTTTTAATTTTTAAACGTTCTAAGAAAAATTTGTACCGTGTTTTTTTTTTTACTTTTTGGCAATCTTTAAAAAAAGAATATATCGCCATCAGTTAATGATGTAACTAGACATATGTGTTTGCAAAATTTTTCAGGATTCCGAGGCAGAAAACCCTTGGCTTGGTACGCTTTCTTCAGGCCTTCGTCTTTTGGTAAAGAACCATCAGAAAATGGAAAACTAAATACCAATTCAAAGAATCCCATTGAAGGTACATGAATTATTATTTATTTTTAAGGGGGTCCAGGACACAAAATTTTAAAATCTTTATTTTTAGAATCATTTTTCTTAATTTTTTAAAAAGTACTGTATTATGTTTTTGAACTGAAGTAATTAGTACTTAAATTTTCAAATTTCATAAAATATGTTTTTAAAAATTTAAAAAAAAACTTCAAAATTTTTTACATACCTAAATTTTATATATTTAAAAAACTTTTTTAAAAAGTCGCTTGATTTTTGCATTAAATTATTTCTTATAATTCATATCATAAATTGTCTTCATGATTTTTCCATAAAATAATTAGATACTATAAAAAAAAAAATATATTTTGTGCAGAAGACTATATAAAATCCAAAGGTCCAATTTTTTCAAAAACTTTTAAACAAAATACACAATTCATGAAGACAATTTAAAGAAATGTGTATCAAAATAGTAGTGAAAAATTTGATATATTTATAACAAGTATTTTTTAAGTTACATTCATTTAAAGTCAAAAAAGGGACAAAAATAAATCACCGATCAAAACAGTATCAAAGGTTCGAAATAGCACGTTCAAGATACAACTGTCTTGTAACAAAAACTTTCAAGTTTCATTTCAAGTTCTACTAATTGATAAAAACAAAATTTGTAAATCATTCTATTCTGAAACATTTTTATAATTTTTTTAACAATAATAATAATAATAAAAAAAATAAAAAAAAAATAGAGAATTTATAAAATTTTGAGTTCCTGATCCACTTAAAAAACATAACCTATGACTACTATTGCGGTTTAACAAACACATATTTTTCATTTCCCCAATAAGGCGGTCTCAAGAGCAGAGATAGCAATGTAGAGAAGAGAACTGTTGGGATCAGTATCAGTAACGTACACGCCCTCTATTCCAAGAGGGGCTCTATGAAGTGGCGGGCACTTTCTGGCCTCAACATCGACCTGTACGAAGACCACATCACGGCCCTTCTAGGCCATAATGGAGCTGGGAAAACAACCACCATGTAAGTTGTTCATAGAACTAGTTTCTTTCTTTTAATTATTCTTTAGATAACAATGCGTACAGTTTTTACTTTCAATTACTAATTTGTTAGTATTTAATAAAGGAGGTATTGCATTTGGTAAAAATAATAGAATATTTTTTTTTTTTGCATTTGTATGCGTTATGAAACGTCCCGAGCACCAAAAAAAGTGGCCTGGTCTTTGTGTGTGTGTGTTCGTGCTCGGCTTAACTCTCGAACGGAACGACCTACGATGTTTAACTTTAGCATTTGGATTAGTGGTGGCCATGGGACCTCTCATTAAGGATTTCGTCAATATTACGCATGCGCATAATGTAGTTGTAATTGAAAAAATTATGTTTTTCAGAAAGTGTCGAAAAAAGAAAAACGGCTCTGACGATTTAGATCTAAATCGCTGTGGCAGCTGTCTTTTAAGATGTTCTAAACATCCCCACCTCAAAAAAATCCCTTAGAAATGTGTAAAAAGTTGAAAACGAATGTCTTTAATACAGAATTCTATTTCCTGTAGCATTGCCCATCAACTACTGTTTTCCCTCTGTTTCATATACAAAAAAGGATAATGTAATATTTATCGAAAAAATATATCGCCATTTTGGCAGCGGCTTTTTTTTTTTTTTTTTTTTTTTGCCAATGTAATATGAAAGAAATTAAGGTTACTCAGTCTATCTGTGTCTTTTTCATTTTCTTAGAAAGATCTTAACTGGAAGAGTTCAACCCACAATGGGAAGTGTTACTCTCTACGGCTTTTCTGTTCCCCAGCAGTTATCGGAAGCAAGAAAACTGATCGGATTCTGTCCTCAGAACAATACCTTATACGACAAGTAAGTGAAACTGAAATATATATATATATATATATATATATATATATATATATATATATATATATATATATATATATATATATATATATATATATATATATATATATATATATATATATATATATATGTTTTTGACTCTCTACGTACCTTGATTATTATTGCTGGATTGCGTATTGTTGGTCTCTTATAAACTTTGTCAGCCTGCATTATGTATTGAATTTCTCCAGTACGATTGTCAAACGCTGTGTCAACTTTGTATATTGTATTGTAAAATTATGTATGATCCTGTAACTATTGTGTATTGTATGTATGATCTTGTAACTATTGTATATTGTATGTATGCTCTAGTAACTTTTTGAATTTTAAATTGTATGTGATGCAATTATGTTAATTTTGTAAAATTAATTATCTCGGTATATTATATAATATGCAATTTTAGTGTTTCTATATTTTATTCTACAAATACTGTTTCTTCTATTATGTTATTCATCAATTTATGTATTTTGTGTACACTCCTAGTTTATGGGTATGTTTTTCAACAACTGTTTCCTTTTAGATTGACTGTGAAGGAACATCTAAATTTGTTTGCTCGTCTAAAAGGCCTCTTGGATGAGTACAATGTGAAGAAAGATGTTAATGAGTAAGTTGAACACTTGTATTTATTATTATTCTTTTACACTATTGTGATTTCAGGGTGAATGTAAGTCGTCCAAATGGAAATAAATAGTATATCCACATAAACAAACTCAGTTTATGTGTATTTATTATTCTATCTATTAAGATTCCCCCCCTTCCCCGTTTTTTTACCATTGATAACAAAGTTTTAAAACAATTTTTTTTTTTTTTTTTTTTTTTTTTTTTGTCTTAGATACAAGGATTGATTAAAATGCAATTATATTTGTGAAAAATTCACTTTTGATTTTTCTATTACCTTAAAAATCATTTGAGATGGATTTCATCTGAAAGACTCATAGGCTGTAGTTTCATAATGATAGAGCTGGATAATTAACGTTGAAGTGAAATTGGATAATAAATGCAAATAAAATTGGATGATGAATGCATATAGAATTGGATCTCAGGTGTCTGCTATGAAAAGCTATTTAATGGAAAAATAGTTAAAAAACCTCAATCAGGCATTTTTTACGCGCATGCATTTTTTTATAGAATTTAGACGAATACTAGTATTTTCAAGGTTCATACGCTTCAGGGAGAACAGGGAAAACCTGGAAAACTCAGGGAAATTAAATCAGTCTTACAATCTCAAGGAATTCTCAGGGGAAAAAGAAAAATCTCCCTTAAAACCTGCAAAAAGTCATTGTTACTCTGGAAAAAAAAAATCCTACTCTTTTACTTAACCCTAACTTGAGGAATTGAAGTTGCAGAATTATTTGATAACACCGACTTGCAGAAAGTTATTCTTAAAGAAAAAAATTATTTTTCAAATTACCTGAAGAATTTGTATAATCAAGGTTTGACTATATTTATGTGGCTAAAAATAATTTACTTCGTGATAGAAAACACGACTCTTGAAAACTCAGGGAATTTTTTTTCTTAAATTGAGTATGAACCCTGAGACTATGTTGCTCTCATAAATTGGGACCATTGCTAAGTGTAAATTAAGGAATATGCGTCTTATCAACTGATCCAGAAGAATTAAAATGTAATACACCAGCCAAATAACGAACAGGCTTTTCTGCTTGGTAACCTCCGTTTATTACTTTACAAGAGCGCAAATGATAATATTTTTTTTTTTATATTCTCGTCAATCTTTTGAGAACCAATACCAAACTGATAGTATCGTACGTATTCATATACATATTTCATGGCATGATAACCCAGCCTAGTTGGCAGTAGTTAGCAGAACAAAATACTGTTTGACGAACGAGTGAGGGAAACAGACTGGTGCGGTTACTGTTTGAAAAATAATGGTTGGAGATTGCAATGAAAACTACCTGTTTTTTACTAAGCGAGTTACGAAAGATTTAAGCTGAGGTTTGTGTCTCGACTGTCCAGCCAAGTTGGCAGCAGTTAGATGAACTAAACACTGTTTGACGAGTGAGGGGTTACTGTTTGAAAAATAATGAACGGAGATTGCAATGAAAGTTGCCTGCTTTTTATTAAGCTAATTACGAAAGATCTGAGTTGAGGTTTGTGTCTCAATTCTTTTACAATAGTTTTCCGGACGCTTCCGACTACGTTTATTCCGGCTGACCAATGTATTCTTAGACAACTATTAATACCATGGTAAGTCTTCTTTTAGTGTTTCAATGTACGTCTGATAGTATTGCAATGTTTTTCTTTGTAGAATGCTGGACAGACTGAATCTTGTCGAGAAACAAGACGAGTGCAGCGAGACCCTTTCTGGCGGGCAGCGTAGAAGGCTATGTGTTGGCATCGCTTTTGTGGGAGGCTCCAAAGTGGTCATCTTGGACGAGCCCACCAGCAGTGTCGATCCCGTGGCACGACGAGGCATATGGGAGCTCATTCTCAGCTACAAAAAAGGTGACCATTTTCAACAATGATGTTTATGAGGAATTCTTAGTGAGGATCGCTCCGTACATTCGCTATGTTGCAATCTTCTAGGCTTCTAGTAGTTAGAAACTACTTTGTATAAAACCTCGAAATTTAGTGAGTATAGGTACAATAAAGATCACTTAAAGAAATGACATAAATTAAAAACTCAAAAATAGTGTCTAATATATTTTATTTTGTATTTGAAATCCTTACGTCAATGTCAATGCAGTGGCGACATCAGCAATAGTGTTTTGCTTTTTTTAATTTTCATCTATAATAGATAGACATTAAATGACGCAATTTATGTCATTTCATTTAAGGATCATTTTTTGTACTTAATCACTAAATTTCAAAGTTTTATTCAAAGTAGTTTTTAAATGAACTGGGCTAGAAGATTATGACATAGCGAGTATAGAGAATGATTCTTACAAGAACTTCCTCCTATGCTGGGTTTCCATTGTGAACAGAACAATTCAAGGGGTTGTTAAATTAAGTAAACTCTTCGCTTTTCGATAACGCATTTAACAATGTCTTTTTAAACTTTTGTTCAAAAGAATTGTTTCAACTAAAGTTATTAAGAAAAGCTGGGAAGAACTTCAAAACATTGTGAAATGTTATTGCACTTTAGAAGAGATTTTAGAACAAAGATTACATTTTTTTTTTATCTTTACTAATTTACTTGAAATTTTTTTCCACCAAGTTATAAAGTGCAATATTTACACACTACTAGATACCACCTGACACTTGAAATTTAAAAAAAAATTTAAAAAGAATCGAAAATTATTGGAGTTTTAAATTATTCGTAATAGTTTTTAAAGCATACTAATAATATTTACTGCATAATAACTATTATTTCCGTAGAAAATTCAATTATAATTTTTCAAATAATGTGATAAAAGAAATTTTAGCCACTTTGCACTCCCTTGTAAATAATCATTGTCATCGCCCATGCTACTCATTAAAATAAAATGATTTGCAGAACCTTGTGGCATTCGATGTTTTGTACAACTTTATTTAACAATCTAAAATACAGCTAAAAAGTTTTAATAAAGTTGCACATCTATTGTTTTATATAGTGGAAAGCCTAATAACGCAATTAATCTGTTGAGAATATACCAGAATGTAAGAATTATTTTCTTTATTTATAGAAAAAATTCATAATTTTTATTTTATTTATAGGAAGAACTATTCTATTCACCACACATCATCTTGATGAAGCTGATATTCTAAGTGATAGAGTGGCAATCTTACACAAGGTTAATCTTTATGTTTTCTTATTTTAAAGTTTAGCTATAGTAACGTCTCTGATACATAATCAATGTTTTCATTCGTACTAGATGACATGCTGGCTGCTTTCGGTCTTAACTAGATGAATATATTAGTTGTTAGTGGTGCAATTTCTACTACAGGGTTCCCCACGGTCATTGAAAGTCATTCAAAGTGCTTAATATTTTTGAACTTGTTTTCAAAGCCTTGAAAGTGCTTGAAAATGCTTAGAGGTGCTTAAAAGTCCTTGAAAATGCTTAGAGGTTCTTAAAAGTCCTTAATTTTTGCAGATGTTGTCCAACTGCAAAATTTATAAAAATTTCAAGTCGGACTTGCTATTTCTGCGTGACCGCCACTTATTTGCACCGTATCGGAATTTTACGACGTATTTGTATTATGCATCCACCAATTTGTAACTCTTTTGGTAGAATATACTTTATTAAAAATTTATATATCGACATAATGCCTGAAAACAAATTTTCAAAGGTCCTTAAAAACATTAATTAGGTCCTTAAAAGTCATTGAAAAGTCATTGATTTTCATTCTGTGATTTGAGTGGGAACCCTGTATTACGTTACCTTTCAATGAAATCTCTCTATCTATCTCTCTAATTATCTTTCTACCTCTATTTATCTCTCTGTCTATCGCTATCTCTATCTTATCTTTCTATCTATATCTCTCACTTCTATTTCTATCTATCTCTCTATTTCGATCTCTTTCTATCTATATCTTTCGCTTCTATTTCTATCTATCTCTATTTCGCTTCTATTTCTATCTATTTCTATTTCGATCTCTTTCTCTCTCTAAATCTCTATTTCTCTCTCTCTAATTATCTTTTTAAATTTATCTCTCTATATATTGCTGTCTCTCTCTTTCTATATCTTTCTATCTATCTCTCATTTACTATATTTCTAATTATCTTTCTATATATTTATCTCTTTCTCTGTCTCTCTCTCTATATCGCTCTATCTATATATGTCTCTCTATCTCACTAATTATCTTTTTATCTCTATATTTATCTCTCTCTATCGCTATCTCTAATTTTTTTCTATCCATTTCTATCTATCTAATTATCTCTCTGTCTCTCTCTTTCTATCTACCGCTCAATTACTATATTTCTAATTTTCTTTCTATCTCTATTTATCTCTTTCTCTGACTCTCTCTATTATCTCTCTCTATCTCACTAATTATCTTTTTTTCTCTATTTATCTCTCTATCGCTATATCTCTCTAATTATCTTTCTATCTATTTATCTCTTTCTCTGTCTCTCTAATTATTTTTCTATCTCTGTCTATAGCTTTCTCTCTCTCCACTGTTTTTGATATCCCATGTTTTGCATAAAGGGTCGTATGCTGTGCAGTGGTTCACCCCTTGAGCTGAAATCTCGTTTCGGCAGTGGATATCGTCTGAGTCTCCTCCCTGGGGCGGAGAAAGGGGAAGGAGAGGAGAGGGACTCGGGAAGAGCATCCTCCATCAACGACGAACAACCCAATAATGGTGAGTCACACCATTTACATTTTTCTTCATTGAGTGTTTTCTAAAATTCGGTTTTGTAATGGGGACGATGGATGTCCTGTTTGAGTAACCTGAAGTATAACGTGTTTGCAGACCGAGTTTTGTTTTCTTTCACTTGATCTTCGTAACCTACTGTACGATATGTGTTCTTGCAGAAAGGTCTCCTGGAAGGTACCGGTGAATATATTATTAGCAATCACACTTACCCATTCTTCCTTGAGTGTATTACGGGATTTTTAATATGCGGACACAGATCGTCGATTGTATTCCTGGTAGTAAATTGGACATGCTCGTTCCTTGTTATTCTTGTGTTAATGTTGCGTTTGTCTTACCCTGTCTGCTCCAAATGTGAAGCTCAGCAGGCCTCTGCCGAACATATCCTGGACTGCTTGGGTCTTTCCAAAGAGGACTTATACGCTACACCACTTCTTGTCATCGACTTCTTGAGGGTCAACAATTTGTTGGATCTTGTCTGACTTCGTCAGACAGGTGGAGGATAAGAAACAACAACAACAACAATGTTGCGTTTGTGTAAAAACACATACATAAACCCAACTATGTCATGCCAGGCTGGTAAATTGATTGCAAGAATTTTACCAGCCAGCAATTTTTTTTTTTTTCATTTGATTACTGGAATGTCAGCGTTTTATTTATACGGTACCAGAGCGACTAGAACAATCGCGCATTGTGGAGACATTACACCACTGATCGGTGGTTACAGGTTAGTGGGAGTTGACGCATCTGCATTTAGATAATATTTAATTAACTGGATTTGAACGTGCTTATGACTAACTGGCTTCTCATGTGACTGGAAGGAAGGGTTTAAGCTGTAGTAGTCTCTGTAATCTAGAGACTGGCATCTTATATATCAGTCTTTTTTTTTTTTTTTTTTTCACGTTGAAGTCGTTAGTACAATAGTATATATTTGGGATAGTCTTTAACCTTTCGAATGGTTGGTGGTACAGTCATGAAGTTATAGTATCCTTGGAAATGTGAGAACCATTTTCCATAGGCCACTGTCGTTCAGGCGATGAACTACGCCGACGTTCATTAGTAATAAAAATGTCCCTTATTTGTAAATTTTTTTTTATTATTATTTATTGAATAATTACAGTGTGCCTCGTTTTATTGTAGATAATTGAAGGGCTACGGTAAAGAATTATCAGAGTCGGTTTTTCTCAATTCTTCAGGAAAGCTGATTTCAAGTTTCAAGTCTCAGGACTTGTATTAGGGTTGAGGTAAATGGTTGCTCAAAATCTCGCGTACCGTGATATGTATTTGTCAGAGGACTCCGTGTGGTTAAATTATCTTCTATAACCTTGCAGATGGGCGGGAAAACCTCGATTTCGAAAAAATTAAACTCTGTTCGTTCTTTGTCGTGGTCCTTCAATTTTATACAATGAAATTTCATTGGAGATAATTTAATCCAATGCAGTTTAATTAAAGATAATTTTACCAGATGAAATTTCTATGAAAGTAATTTTAACCTTCTTGTCATCATGGACCTAATACCATGTTTTCCAAAACAATCGGCTACATTTGAAGGGAATTATTGGATTCGTATTCAATTGAGCTGCGTAGATGTTGCTTTATTTTATAAAAAAAATTCTTAAATTTAGAAGCAATATTTCGGGTGAGATTATGATCGTGAAATTATACCATCACGTATAATGGATCATTATAGACCGTTTACCACTCCTAACTTGTCCCCTTTGCAGTGGATTGTGACGGTGTGATGGAGTTCATCCAGTCGTACGTTCCGGATGCCACCCTCCTTGAGAATGACGACAGCAGACTTGTGGTCAGTCTCCCAGCGGAACCTCTCACCATCAAGCCCCTCTCGGAGTTCTTCGCACACCTGGAGAAGTGTCTTGGCATGTGGGGATTCCAAAGCTGCTCACTGTCCAGTGCCACCTTGGAAGAGGTAAGATAGCCATGAATATTTAGCTAGCAGCATCGACCACCACCCAACGTGACTATCACGTATATACTCGAACGGCAATTTGCCGAGTTCATGACTTTTTCCCGTGATTGTGGCTATAGACTTGGAACTGGACTGCTCCAGAGAGAGAGGATGGGCTGCTAATTCAATATTAATTCCTTTTTGTTTTGAGTGCTATGTGTGTCTAGTTTACAATTGAAGGGCTATGGCAAAGCACTATCAGAGTCCGTATTTCTCAGTTCTCTAGAAAAGCTGATTTAAAGTTTCAAGTTCCAGGGCTTTTATCAGGTTGGTTGTTTTCAGATTATCTGGCGCCGTCAGCAACACGAGGGCTATAATGCGTCGAAACATTCGTCATTAGACAAGCCAACATACATTTACAAACACCCATGCCTAACACGGGACTCGGACCCGCAACCTCGCGGTCTAGAAGCTAGCACGCTAACCACTATACCGTTTGGTCGGCGGCTTTTATCAGGGTTGAGGTAAATAGTAGCTAAAAATCTCACGTACCAAGATATTTATTTGCCAGAGGACTCCGCGTGGTACTATCTGTTATAACGTTGCAGATGGTAGGAAAACCTCGATTTCGAAAAAATTGGTCTCTGGCCGTTCTTTGCCATGACCTTTTAATTAAACATATTTATTGTGATGTTGGACAAGTATTGAAACATGCAATGGTCCGCCAGATTTAAAAATTCCTGATCCAGTTGAGCGCAAATACCTTGTGAAAGGATTTCAATTTTCTGTGTTTTTCCGAAGATTTGTTCGGCTGTCAGTTTGGCTCAGTCAATCCAACCTAATATGAAGTTGTAATTAACATGTTTTCTCTTGCGAAATCAAGGATTGCGTTATTATAGAGGTTGGAATGAAGGACGTCGAAATGACTCTGAAAACTATTGGTCACTTGATTATTGGATGCAATCGTTTGGAAATGGTCGAGGAACTCGTTTTCTGTACTAAGCAGAATTACGTAGTTTTCTAGCTTTGTTTAGACTTAAGATGTTATGAACTAAAGAGAGAAGCTTATTTTCATGGTATGGACGTTTAATGGGAAGGATTAATGTGTCCATCCTGATTTCAATAAAAACTCAATTTTTATTTCTATGTTGTTGTTTTTTGTTGTTTTTTTATCTTTCACATGAAAAGTAAGTTCCAATATTGATTTGATAGCTTAGATTCTGACTTGTATTTTTTAAGGTTTTCTTGACACTGTGCCGCCTTGAAGATGCCAAAGCCGCCCACAATTCAGACAAATTCAGCAACATGTCACCTTTCCGTGTCAAAATGTCAAATGAAGCGGCGTGTGTTCAAACAAATGATGATTTTTGCAAAAAATGCGATAATTGTAAGTAGAATTCCTCCAATGTTCGAAATAATTCTGTAATTGAAAACATGTCAAGGATCCACACAAATGTAACAAATTTTTGTTTCAATGTATTTTGTTTTGCTTCTAATTGAAGAGAAGACCACAAATATTAATTGCAATAAAACGGAAATTTTAATTTTTTTAAAAAAGAGGAAACACCAGATTTTTATTAGTATTACTTACAGGAGGAAAATCTAAACACCTCAGAATTTTTTGGAAATTAAAAGGCCCTAAATAAATGTTCATGTTGAGAAAAAGAATCATTAATACCACAAAAAATCCTTGATTACATTAACATAAAAAATCAATTCAGTAATATAAAAAGGTAAGTTTTCTAAGGACGAATCAGATAGGGTAGGATAGGTCTTATAAGTCATTAGGTAGTATTTATTTGATATTTATTAAACACACTCAGACAATCTTTTTCTTTAGATGCAAAATAATTAAACTTTTAAGTAGAAAAACCCAGTTTTACTATTCGCTTCTAAACAACAAAATTTAACGGAAACAACCACAGAACATTGCAATTACTCTTCAACAAATTTAAAAACTTTTATAATATCATTACAGCGTTAGTCATGGAACTCAAGGAACAGAAACCATCAAATAGAAACCACTTCTTTACTGTCTCCCACCTCAAGTACATCCAGCTAACATCCCTGGTAAAGAAGCGCTTCTGGCACACAAAAAGGAACTGGAAAGCCCTCACTTCCAGCATCGTAATGCCGTGTCTATTCATAGCCCTGGCCATGGGACTCGCTGTTGGAAGGCCGCAGAAGGCACCTGATCCATCCATAGAGCTCACCCCTTCATTGTATTCATCAAAAGACCACAAGGGAGTTTCATTCTTCTCGTAAGTTTAAGTACCCTATGGCTGATTTACACGTTAACAGTTGCCAGTTGAGATAAGCAGTCCTAGGATGCCAGCAACTACCATCCTGTAAACGGCTTCATTCCAGTCACTGGAGAAAGAAGTTTCTCGCTGATACCCCAATAGCTAGTTCAAAGAGTTTCTATTAGGACCTTATTATACAGAGTCACTCGAGTGGCGAATGCGCGCCACTGCTTCTGACCACTGCTGTGGATCTGTATAATAAGCTCCATAGCATTGCATGTTTCGCTTTGGGTCTGAGCGCCAAAAGCGACAGGCGCAACCTCTAGCCACACCAGTGGCCCAGTATAATAAGCTCCATAGGATTGCATGTTTCGCTGGCTTGTCAGAGCGACTGAAGTGGTGGTGCGCGTTCACCACTCAAGTGGATCTGTATAATAAGGCCCTTGCTATACTAAACTCCAACTTAACTTGACATCACTAGACGATAGATCTTCTCCGTGCTCATAGTCAATTAATTCATTTTAGCGGAGTGAAGACATAATTCTCGCCAAACCTTATAGTCTTTTGTTCTCTACAGGGTTGTGGTTTGGCGAACATTATGCTTTCACGCCGCCAAAATGGATTAAATACCTATGAGCACTGTGACGATCTACCGTCTAGTGATGTCAAGTTAAGTTGGAGTTTAGTATAGCACGTCAACTCTCACTACCCGTACTCTTCCACGACCACCGACTGGCGGTGTAATGATCGTTCAGTATCTGGTTGGTTTAATTTGATTTTTCATGTCTTAAGGATAGGATAACACAAGGTCAAAGCCAGACACTCAATATGGATTGTTCTACTTGTTGGCGCTGTTTAAACAGAAAGCTTATACGTCAATCAAAGCATGGCAAAGACTTTCTATTCAACTTATCAGCTGGCATTCCATCCACTGGCAACGTGTAAATCAAACTTGAAGTTCGTTTCCTTGCTTCTAAAATTTAATTTTATCTTGTGCATGTTGCTATTCAAACAGTGAACATAGTTTTTCTTCAGACAAAAAATTTAAATTGAATGCATCAATTAATTTAAAATATGTATATATTTTTATAGATTGTATGACATTACGGGAAAAAAGTTTAATTTGACAAAATACACCATTTTAAGTAATATCTTCTACATACACAATTGGAAAACTCTTGGATATGGTATAGGTACAGCAAAATGTCATAACTCATCTAATAATATCTAAGATTACTCTAAGGTGTTTTCGACAGTGCCCTGACTAAAGACTTAAAATTAATAAGATAAGACGACTGTGATAAAAAGGCTCAAATTTCCTTCAACATTGGCAGAAATCGTCGAGGTGTATGCATTTTATAAATCTAAACATGGTCTATAAACATAAAAAAAATTGATGATGTTATAAGAGAAAAAGCTTCAAATTGAAACTTTTTTAATAAAGTACAGACATTTCTATCTTCGAAATTATGTAAAAATAATAGTTTTGACATTTAAACGCCTAACTCAATGTAGAAATTCAGAGGCTATCAGAAATTCAGTTGGTAGGAAATTTGTTTTTTATTGGGGCTGGCGAGTTTTCTTAAAAAGCAATAAATTAGTGCGATTTGAAACCATATTACTGATCAGAAAGAACAGACCCTAAAAATTAATATATATTGTTATTTATTTCTATTCTTCTTTCTACAGGTTTGAAAATTTCAAAGATGGTCTTGGAGAGGAACTCTTAAAAACATTAAAAACTAATAATTCACAAGGTGAACTTTGCATTGATGGGATCTCAAGGTAAATAGTATTTTTACTTTCAATTACTCATTTATATATTCATAGAGTAATGAAAGTATAGCATTCAGTTCAAACGGAGGGGAAAAAATCTTTTTTTTTTTTTTTTTTTTTTTTACATTTCTTCACGTTTGGGAACATCCTGATTTAAAAAAAAAGTGATCCAGAAAAAAATTTCTTTCGTCAAAATCGCGCATATGATGCATAAGGTAGTTGCCATTAAAAAAATAAAGTTTTTCAGTAATTGCTAAAAAATGGGTGTAACGATATTGTCCAAAATTGCTGAGGTAATGCTTCTTAAGGTGCTCTACACAACCTCACCCCCCGAAATTCCCGTAAAAATGCTTTAATGGCATAAAAAGTTGATAAAAGAATGCCTTTAACACAGAGCTCTATTTCCTTGAGTACACCTCATCAACGATAAATTTTTCTCTTCTCCTCATTTTCACTTATAATAAAGGATTATATAAGGATTATCGAAAAGTATATCGCCAAAATCACAATTTTGGCGGAGTTTTTTTTTATTTTTAAGATCCATGCAAGAATTATAGTAAACAATATCGCTAATCTGGTCATTTTTTCAAAATGATTGATGAAAGTATAAAAAGGGTAAATGACACAAATTGATATCAGTACTATAGTGTCATTGAAAGTTGTGCGAAGTCCCACACCCCTAGTTAGCATTGCACCCCCTCCTTGTGTACTCTTGGCAAATCCCTGTATATACCTCCCTGCCACCATCCGTCAGTTTTCGCATATTTGAATGGTTTGCATTGCAATTTAAATGCTTCTAAATAGGGCTTTGAAGTTCACTTTTATGAAGTTCGTTCCTCAATTGTTGGATGCCGACCAAACGGTATAGTGGTTAGCGTGCTAGCTTCTGGACCGCGAGTCCCGTGTTGGCATGGGTGTTTGTAAATGTATGTTGGCTTGTCTAATGACGAATGTTTCGGAGCATTATAGCCCTCGTGTTGCTGACGGCGCCAGATAATCTGAATACAACCAATTGTTGGATACCATATATTTTTTTTTTTTTTTGGTACCTAAAATTCCGAAATTGGGATATTTTAACAACTGAAATTGCATTAACTTATAAAACCTACAGAAATTTAACGAGAAAATCATAGCAGAATCTTGAAAATTTGTGGGGGAGAGTCATGAACTCTTATATATGCTCTGTGTTAAATTGTAGAGTCCTGCTGCAATTAGGGTTTATTTTATTTTTTTAATTAAAATTCAATGATTTTGAGAGTTTTAATTCAAAAAGTTATATGAACATGTTGTAAATTAATTACCATAATTTTCAAAAGGTTTTTTGGCATATTTATTTCGTATTTATATATAGTAGAATCTTGAGGGGAAGTTTTTAAACGATTACGAATTAAATTCTCTCTCTCTCTCTCTCTCTCTCTCTCTCTCTCTCTCTCGATCCAGAGGAGCCCATGGATTTGGAGGAGACAAGCTCAACTTCAGAGGAGAATGAAGAGGAAGCCCAAGCTGAAGACGACCAAGAAGTCGATCACAGCTTGGACTTCTTCTGCATCCTCCACAAATATTTTATGAAGTTGATCGGTCCCCCAGAACCTGAGCTCCTCTGGTGAGGTCCCTCAATGTGAGGTAAAAATTTAACATCAAAAATATCAAGTGGGCGGGTGGGTGGCATAAAAAAAACTTTCAAATTCGGCTTCGAAAATTTGTATAAACGTGTTGCATTCCAATATCATCTTATGACTGGTACCGGACTTTTCTCTCAACACATACCTATTAACAAAAAAATTCATATAAAAATGAATAAACAAAATAAACCTACAAATTAATATCAAAACAAATAAAAGTACTAATTAATATCAAAACAAATGAACGTACAAATTAATATCAAAATCCTTGTTGGCGGGGCATACAAAACCCCTCTAAAATTCTGCCTCGCAAGTCTGTATAGTTGCATTCCAACATCGTTAAGATGGGCTAAATACAAATGTAAATTTCCAGAATTCAGAACATTTCCTGTCTATTTAGCGGAATGACTGGCTTTCGTCAACTAATTAAAAGTACTAGGGGGAGTGAAACATCGCACAATATTTTAATTACACTATAATAACTGTTCTCTGCATTTAAATGTGACATTGACCGGTGTAATGTAGCATTTTTTTTTTTTTTTAATAATTTTGAAAAAATTCACCAGTTTGACGACATTGGCAAAAAAAAAATCTTAAAAATGACGATAGCTATTACATTATTCCTTTGGGGAAAAATCAAGCAGAAAAGAAAGAGTTCCTAGACTCTACTTTAAGGTGAAGTCCTAGTAAGGATCATTCTCTATATTCGCCATGCTAAAATCTTCTTGTCCAGTGCATTTAGAAAGTACTTTCTATAAAACTTTGATATTTAATGAGTAGGTACGAAAATAATCACTTAATGAGATGACATAAATTAAAAACTCGAAAATAGTGCTTAATATATTTCATTTTATATTTGATTTCTTTGCATAATTGCAATTAGAATGGGTCTACCTGTTTTTGTCATTTACTATTTTAATTTTTTATTTATAATAGAAAGGCATTAAATGAAAACAATTCATGTCATTTCATTAAGTGATCTTTTTCGTACCTAATACTCACCAAATTGCAAGGTTTTATACAAACTAGTTTCTAAATGCACTGGGGGTAGAAAATTGTATCATACCCGAGTATAGGCCTTTCTAGGACTAGTAAGGCGGTGAGATTCATCTCTCACCGCCTTACTCCTTCATCGAAGTTTTAAGGAAATTTCGGAGGTAGGAAAATTTAAAACACTACTGTGGTACGGGATAACTGAATCATGCTGCCATCTATCGGCGCTTTCTGAAAAATACTACACGACTGCCACACAATCATAAAGGCATCTTTGGCGATTCACTGCCAAACGCAACGCACTCAATTCTCTCACGCAACACTCTGAACACTCACGCAACTCACACGCAAACAACTCAATTTTTCGCCCCCTTCGCGACTCACTGGGAAAGGGCTATGTGGCGGTCTCGTGTACAAAAGACAGATACAACACCTAGGCACTAGTAATTATCCTTGCCTAGTGTTTGGAACGCCTGTCTACGGATCTAGGAGTCCCTGGTTCGACTCCCGTTAGCGCAATTCACTCAAAAATTCCTTAAAAGGCCTTATCACAGTGGTTTTAATTAAAATCGTTAGAACCGTTTTTGCCGCAATTGCTGAAAAACACAAAATTTTCAATGGCAGCTACTTTATGAGAATAGCAAAGTTTGAGGAAAACCTCAATGACTTTTGTCCCATGGTCATCACTGATTCGTATACAAAAGTTGAACACCGTATATCAAGCGTCTCGGAAATTATGACCACATATATTTTTCTAGACCACTTTTTACTTTCAATTACCCACATGTAAACAATGAAAGTATAACATTCGGTCAAAATAATAATTGATAGATTTATTTTTATTTTTTGTGCATATTTCCACGTTTTGGAACAATCTGATTTCAAAAATGTGGTCTAGAAAAATGTTTGTCTGTGTGTAAGTGGTCAGCGCATAACCCCGAACAAATTTACCTACGATGTTAAAATTTGGTGTGCGAGCTGGTGGGGGCTATGGGAACAACCGTTAAGGTTTTCGTCAAAATCGCGCTTGCGCATAAGGTTGAAATCATGAAAAATCATGTGTTTCATCACTTGCTAAAAAACGGCTCAAACGATTTTGATTAAAACCTCTGTGATAGTGCCTTTTAAGATGTTCTAATTGTCCCCATCTTCGAAATTCCAGTACATATGCGGTAAAAGCGTAAAAAGTTGAAAAACGAGTGCATTTAACACAGAGCTCTCCGCCCTTGGGCATCGTACGAATGATTTTTTTCTGTTTCGCTCACAAGAAAGGAGAATGTAATGTATATCGAATAACATCGCCAATTTTTCCAATTTGGTCTTTTTTTTTTGCCCATGTAACAATTATTTCTAAAACTATTGCCATTTTTATTTAAATGACTAGAAATATGATAACGGTAAATAATACTATATCAAATTTTAATGCAATGATCAACGTTATAGCGTAATTGAAAGTTGTGCGATGTTCCACACCCCTAGTTTATTTATAAATTCCTAATTTAGTGTTATAGTTAAAACTTTTATTTTGTGTTATTTTATACCAGACTTAAAAAGCAATGTGTCTTTTCAGCTGTCAGTCTTCTTTACAAACAACTTATTCTGGAATGGTCCAGAAGACTGGAAATCGCTGCCTATGCGAAAGAGAGTGTCCAGCGATCACGCAAAACCCGACGTCGTTTCTCACGACCCCGGACCAGATACTTTATAACATGTCGGACCTCAACATCCCGCGATATCTGCTCAACTCCTACCTGCAATTCAATGAGAAAAGGTAATCGATATTGAAAATTAATTGCAGTTTAATGAATCGTAATCGAATCAATGCTTAAGAGGAAGTCCTAGTAAGGATCATCCTCTACATTCGTTGTGTAATAATCTTCTAGCCCAGTGCATTTAGAAACTACTTTCTATAACAACCTTGACATTTGGTGAGTAGGTACGAAAGTGACCACTTAATGAAATGATATCAATTGTTTTCATGTAACGTTGATACATTATAAATGAAAATTAAAATAGTAAGAAACAAAACCAGGTGGAGCCACTGCATAGGCATTGACGTAAGGATTTCAAATATGAAATAAAATATATTAGACGCTATCTTTGAGTTTTTAATTTATGTCATTTCATTAAGTGATAATTTTCGTACTTACTCACCAAATTTCAAGGTTTTAAACAAAGATGTTTCTAAATGCACTCGACAAGAAGATTTTAACATAGCGAGTATAGGGAATGGTCCTTACTATACTAAACTCCAACTTAACTTGACATCACTAGACGATAGATCTTCACCGTGCTCATAGGTAAATAATCCATTTTAGCGGAGTGAAGACATAATTCTCGCCTTTTGTTCTCTACAGGGTTGTGGTTTGGCGAGCATTATGCTTTTACTCCGCCAAAATGGATTAAATGCCTGTGAGCACTGTGACGATCTACTGTCTAGTGATGTCAAGTTATAGTTGAAGTTTAGTATAGGACTTCCTCCTAAGTAAAGAGTTTCTGAACAACATACATGCCGACCAAACGGTATAGTGGTTAGCGTGCTGGCTTCTAGACCGCGAGGTTGCGGGTTCGAGTCCCGTGTTGGCATGGGTGTTTGTAAATGTATGTTGGATTGTTAAATGACGAAATGTTTCGGCGCATTATAGCCCTCGTGTTGCTGACGGCGCCAGATAATCTGAATACAACCAACCAACCAACCAACAACTGAACAACATACAAATACAAATAATATTTCATCACAATAAAACATCACATTACAACGGACTTGAAAACCCACGAATCGTGTTAGAACTTGGGTTTTTAACATCGTACAGTTTTCAATTACACCATAATACTAGTCACTACATTTATATTTGACGTGGAATAATGTCATTACCATTTTCATATTTTCTTTAATTGGAAAAAGTGGCCAGCTTGGCGATATTTTTGGCCATAATTCTTACACGGAAAAAAAAAAAAATGGTGAATTTGGCGATATACTCTTCTATAATTCATGCATTATTCTTTCTTGTAAGTGAAACAGAAGACAGGAGAAAAACGGTCGTTTATGAGGGATGCTCAAGGTAAGAGAACTCTGTGTTAAAAGACACTCGTTTTCAACTTTTTACACCTTTGTAGCATTTTTACTGGAATTTCGTATGTTGGGATATTTAGAAGATCCTAGCCGACCAAACGGTATAGTGGTTAGCGTGCTTGCTTCTAGACCGCGAGGTTGCGGGTTCGAGTCCCATGTTAGGCATGGGTGTTTGTAAATGTATGTTGGCTTGTCTAATGACGAATGTTTCGGTGCATTATAGCCCTCGTGTTGCTGACGGCGCCAGATAATCTGAAAACAGCCAGCCAGTTAGAAGATCCTAAGAGGCATTACCATAGAGATTTTGGTCAAAATTGTTAGAGTCGTGTTTTAGCAATTTCTGAAAAACGTGATATTTTTTTCATGGCTTCGTGCACAATATTGACAAAAACATAAATGTCCCATGGCCACCAAACACCAAATTTGAACCTGTACATCAAATTTGAACATTGTAGATCAATTCGTTTGGGAGTTATGTTGACCATGTACACACAGACACATATTTTTTCTAGACCCCTATTTTTGATGTCAGACGGAAAAAATTAAAAAATTAAAATTTAAAAAAATTCAATTATTTTTTTTTAAGTAAATTTTTTACATCATTGCTGTATAAAATAGATCACAAAAAAGTATTGTAAAATTGATTCAATTTTCATAATTTCATAGGAATACACTGGGAATGGATTTCTGGTTTTCATCGTAATTCCATACTCGAAAGAATAGTGTATTGATACTACAACTTCCATAAAAGAAGCAACAAATAAAAATCTTTGATTAGAGGATACTGAGTTTCTGTTTTGTACTTACATTTAATATTTTTCAGGTATGGAGGTTGGAGCATAGACGGAAACGATGCGGAACTGTCAAGTAAAATATGGTTCGAAAACAGTGGATATCATTCCGCCCCGGCATACTTGAATACACTAAATAACGCGATTCTGAAGAAGAAAAATCCAGACTTAAGTAAGTTTGTTTTCATTATACTTCTTAAATTTTATTTCATAAATCAGGAAGTCTTGTAAAAGGACTCTCTGATTTTAATATTAAATGACTCAAAAAGCAAGATGGATAGAATAATAAAACAAAAAGTATAGTTGTTTTGAAAGCTGTAAAAATCTTATGCTAAATTTTTAAAGTTAGTTACGGATGTTGCCGACAGGTGGCGCTGTACATTGTAGTTCTTATGAATAAAGAGTGCTTTGAAGCTCAGATCGATTTGTCTTCGATTGTCCACTGCTTAAACGTGAAAGAAAGTTAGCCTTATTGCAACAACTGATTGCAGAGGACAATATATTTCTGGAATTTTGCCATCACCGCGCCATCTCTAGGCAACATTTGTAAATAACTTTGAAATTTCTGTTTCAGATTTTTACAGCTTTCGAAATATCAATACTTTTTGTTTCATTCTTTTATCGATTTTTGTTGTTGAGTTATTTAATTTTTAAATCAGGGAGTTTTTCGCTGGGTACATGTACTTCAACGAAGGTACTTTAAAAAATTTAATGTCAATGTTACAGGATTTGTCTAGTTAATGTAAAATTTAAAAGAGGAGGTAATTAACTATCTTTCCATATTTATATTGGAACAATTTATGAAAAATTTAGTCATTATCTTTACATGCATTTGTAAGATCTCAGCATTTCATTCAGGTTTATAAAATTCTGTATTCTCATCAGGTATTAGAACTTGGAGCCATCCTCTTCGCCTAAGTGTAGAGCAATTAGGAAGGGAAACTCTGTAAGTAATACTAAAAAAAGTTACGCATACATTTAAAAACGATGGCTTTATTTTATTGTGTAAAATTAAAACATTTATTTTTCTAAAAAAACAGAAAACATTTTAAAAATGCTGCATTTTAAAATCCCAAATTAATTATGGCAATTCCTTCCACCAGGTTCCACAGACTAGGTGAAGTGGGCATCGCTTTCGTCTTCCTCATAGGCCTATCCCTCGTTCCGTGCACATTCGCCGTCTACATTGTGGGCGAACGCGAGTCCGAGCAGAAACGTCTACAAATGGTCACGGGCGCCCTCGGACCCTTCCTGTACTGGACAGCTGCTTTCCTGTGGGACATGTCCATCGTGCTTCTGACCAGCGTCGTGTCAGCTGCTATCGTCAGTGCGTTTGGTCTGCCCGCATTCTACCAGAGGGAGAACTTCCGGGCTGTCTATACCCTCATCTTCCTCTACGGGTGAGTTTGAAGTTTAAGTAATGGTTTATTGTTTGCTGAATGGTTTAATAACCATGCCACTGCATGCGGTAAAGTGACTCTGGATATGTACTATGTGACTTAACACTTTAATTGCCAATATCCCGTGATTCACATTCGTTGCCGATCACGCAACTTATTACTTCCCAGTAATCTGCCCAGATCAGACTTTCACCCGATCGAAGTTGGCGTTCCTTGCTGAAATTACCTGAAACTGTGTTTTAAAAACACAAGCTAACTCTATGGAGGAAGACAAGATGAATCTTGAAATTTATGTCACATGACAAATATAATTTTGTTACTTCAGTTAATTTCAGCATGAACGGGAACTCCGATCAGGTGCTGTCTGATCAGGACAGGCTACTAGGGAACAACCCAACATTCCGCCCTGGCGCGTGATGGGCAAGGAATGTGCTAACCATCGATATATGTAGATAAACAACTAGATGGACAGCTCCGATGGCAATGCAAGGGGAGAAAATGCGCCGGTGGATTGATGATGATGGGTGGATGATTATCCAATCACAGTTCACTTCTGTAGTTGGATGTGGGATGTCGGAAGCCTTGTAAAGTGCTAGAGTAGATTTTTTTTTGCACATTTTTACTAATTAAGGTCTGGTCTACTATTGACTGTTCTGCTGTGTATAGCCCAAGAGTTTTCTTTCAATACTTGGGCCGACCAAACGGTATAGTGGTTAGTTTGCTAGCTTCTAGACCGCGAGGTTGCGGGTTCCGAGTCCCGCGTTAGGCATGGGTGTTTGTAAATGTATGTTGGCTTGTCTAATGACGAATATTTTGGCGCATTATAGCCCTCGTGTAGCTGACGGCGCCAGATAATCTGAAAACAACCAACCAACTTTCAATACTTGGCAATCCGTATTTTTCGTCCACCTAACCATCTAACAACAGCTTCATTTTCCCAACGTAAAGCAGTCTATCCAGTTGTTTATCTATATCTACTGTAACTCAGTATGAATATGAATGGGAAGTAGACTGGTCTTACTAACTAATGGGATGATCGTATTGTGTAATAATTAAGTAATTGATTGTTGAAATAATATACAGGACAGAAGTGTGGACAGAACGACTCAAAGTTAGACCTTTTTAAAGAACTTGTGGTATCTTCTGCTCTAACAACAGATAATGGTTGGTTGGTTGAACTCCCGGCTGGGAGTGGAAAGGAAGGACTTTGTGAACTAGCATCTGCCTCCGCGTACATATGTGAGAGAACCAACTCTCTGGAACAGGTTGCAGTAAAAAGAAGGACTAATAAAAAAAAAAGGGGGAGGGGGGGGGACATCAAATCATTTCGGGGCAGAAGGAATTTTGTGAAGTTGCCATTTCAATGCTTTCTCCGGGTGAGGAAGTGGACACACATGTCGAGCTTCAGTTCAGTCAACCTTTGAGTTCCAACAACAGATAATCTATGAATTATTTAGAGTTTCTTCTTCAAAATTAAAATGACCAAAGAATTTACTCGTTATGAAACACCGGTTTGAAATTAACACATTTAATCAAAATGCGACAAGGACATTTTCTCAAATGATCTTCTTTGTGTCTCTTCTGATTAAGGGTTTAAAAGTGGTTTTAAGGCCAATTATCAAGACATATGTTCAAGTACTACCTGTGGCAGATATTTTACCCTTCACAACAGGTTATTTGGTTTATACGCTCAACGACCTATTTTTATGCACAATGACGGCTAATCAGACAGGGACCTACAGCTTAACGTGGATTCCGAACCACAACGAACATCCCTGCCTAATCCGAGCACTCCACAAGAGGTTGGTTGGTTGAGGTTTTATGGCGCAGGGGCTTCACTAGGGTCATGTTGCACCAACCCTCCACAACAGGACTTCTCGGGTATATTTTCGGTAACGTCTCGGTAATTCAACAACATGGATTATGTTGAGAATTAAGTTCTACTGCATTTTTATAAAAATAACAGAATAGATTCAAATTCTCTAGGTGTCATAAAAAAAAAATCTTAAGGTTTCTATGCCGACCAAATGGTATAGTGGTTAGCGTGCTAGCTTCTAGATCGCGAGGTTGCGGATTCCGAGTCCCGTGTTAGGCATGGGTGTTTGTAAATGTATGTTGGCTTGTCTAATGACGAATGTTTCAGCGCATTATAGCCCTCGTGTTGCTGACGGCGCCAGATAATCTGAAAACAACCAAACTTAAGGTTTCTATCAATTTTTTTCTAAAAAAGATCTGATGATTAAAAAATGATAGAAACAAAAGAACTGACGAAGAAAAGTTGATAGAAACATACAGGTTTTTTCTGATGATTTGAATCGATATGGGTCTTTTTAAAGATAATATACCCGAGAAGTCCTTTTGTGCGTGTAATAAAAAAGTCACGTTACATCATAAAACTATTGGGTAATCTAATGATTTTTTTTTCTTTTTCTTAGCGCGCGTTATTTGTAAGTAGGTTTCTTCTTCGTGGATTACTTTACTTTTCGAAGAACTTTGTAAAACCATACGAAGAAACTTATAACAAAACGAAACATTACAAATGCATTTAAAGTTCAAAATACTTAAACGATAAAAATTATTAAAATGTGATTAATGTTATTAACACTAATTAAATGTGGTTAATTCCATTAAAACTAAACTCAATATGGTTGCCATTTACAATACATTTGATGCAGTTGCCATTAACACTAATTAAATTAGTTAATATGCCTTTCGCCAATACGTGTCCCGCGGAAGCATAATAATGGATTTTCGGAGTATCAACTCTGTATTTGAAAACTAAAATATTAATCCAACTCGTATTGTTGCTTCTCATTTTAATAATTGTCCTGGTACGTTCCAATCCTAGATGGGCCACTACTCCTCTGACGTACCTATGTTGTCGCTTCTTTCGTGAGGGCAGTCTCGCCTTCATGGTCATCTTCACCAGCCACCTTTTCGTCGGATTGGTCATCATGCTCTCTCTCGTCAGTCTGCGCATGATCAGCATCAGCAAAGTAAGTCACCTCTTGGAAGATCTCCAAAGTCATGTGTTCACCAATTTCTACAAAATAATTACTATTTTAGAAGGGAAAAAGTGCACGGGCTCAGCTGCTTTGTTTTTATTAATACTTATTTCACCCGAAATGAGACCAGATCCGTGAGACTTTTTGGACTACCTTTAAGAAGTTGTCCTTTGGGGAATTTGCCGACCAAACGGTATAGTGGTTAGCGTGCTAGCTTCTAGACCGCGAGGTTGCGGGTTCGAGTCCCGTGTTGGCATGGGTGTTTGTAAATGTATGTTGGCTTGTCTAATGACGAATGTTTCGGCGCATTATAGCCCTCGTGTTGCTGACGGCGCCAGATAATCTGAATACAACCAACCTTTGGGGAATTCAATATTGAACTTTTAAACACGATTTTTTTGTTTTTGATTTTATACTTTCTCGACATAAACTTACGAATTAAAAAAGGAAGCACATGGGTGTATGTTTCGATACATTCTTTTTTTTATTAACTTATTCTGTTTCCAAGCATTGCAAGGTTTTGAATTTAAGAAGGTGATAAGAGAAAGAGTAACATTGGAGACTTTGTTGTCAACTTTTATAGAGGAAGGTTTCAGCCATTAAAGGGATTCGGTAGACCCTATATCACTAATGTTAAAAGGCCAATTTCCTTTGTACCTTTTTTTAAATAACTAACAAAGGGATTCTTTTGAAATTTTTCTTGAATATTATTTCAACCTTCTTTTTTAATCTGAGCTTAATATTAAGAGAATATGTTTACTTGGTTGTTTTTTTTTAAACAATTTTAAATGATAAAACGCCAAAAATCTCTGAAAATCGCATTTTTTAAGACAAGATAATTAAAAAAAAAAATTTAAAAATCAACATTTTTTTTTTTTTAAACGGTCACTTTAGATTAAAGTTTGATAAGTGGCAAATATAGGGTAAAAATTTCATAAAGAAGCTAGTTGCCGTTTTTTCAAAAAGATACATAGAAGTTTGAAAATTGACATTTTGAGATAAATGCATTTTTATGCGAAATTGTAGCACGGCAAACGTGGATTTACATATTTTGAAACTAACTTTTCTCCTGAACTAGAAAGAGTACAGGCCAAAACTATATCGTAAAAGAAGCAGAATAGTTTGAAATTTAAAAAATATGCAAAAATCACGAAATCGAAATTTTTTTAAATTTTAAGCCTTCTGAACCCCCTTTAAATGTGATCAAATTGATACGAGTTTGGCTTCTGTGGCCTAATATACATAAGAAGAAGAAGAAAAAGCGTGTGTAAAATCGATTGCAAAATATTTACCTCAGTTAAATGCCGCCGACCAAACGGTATAGTGGTTAGCGTGCTAGCTTCTAGACCGCGAGGTTGCGGATTCCGAGTCCCGTGTTAGGCATGGGTGTTTGTAAATGTATGTTGGCTTGTCTAATGACGAATGTTTCGGCGCATTATAGCCCTCGTGTTGCTGACGGGGCCAGATAATCTGAAAACAACCAACCAGTTAAATGCCATATAATTTTATCACTCGAATTGCAGGACGTGGCCACCACTCTGAGCGTGTTGCAGCGCTTCTCCCTGGTCTTTCCCCAGTACAGCCTGGTGGGCGGACTGACGGACCTGAACGAGAACCAGATCCGCAGCGAGATCTTCGCCCAGTTCGGACAAGACGTGTACGTCTCGCCGTTCGGATGGAACTCACTCGGCCCCAACTTCGTGGCCCTCTTTGTGCAAGGGGTCGTCTTCTTCCTGCTCACCGTGCTGCTGGAAGTGCTGCCACTGCGACACTGGACACAGAGGTGAGGGTTCAACGGGAATCGTTTCGGTGACTTACGCATGTATTTATATATTAACCCTTTTCACTCGTATGTCTCCGTATGGGGGGACATCACTCGTTTTACCATCGCGCTCGTATGTCCCCCGTACAGGGACATCGCATCTTGCCCTTGCGCCAGTAAATTTCAACAAACCCAACCATCGACAAACTCTCCTTATCGCTCCTTTCAAGTGGCGCAGAAAAGTGCTCGGACCGTCGTGAACCAACACTTCTCAAGTTCTCTTTTGACACAAAACCCCGCTCAAATGTTTTTTTATACATCATGATAATTTTACCATATTTTGATTTGATTTCTTGTGCCATTTGAAGAGAAATCTTCAGGAAAACTTGTATTCCTCAAAAAGTTGTGCTGGAAAAAGTTAATTCTCCGAAATCACTAATAAACTTTAATGTCACCTGAGAGGGCACTCCGAGTGATACGCTAGAATTACGATGTCCCCTGAGAGGGGATAGCGGAGTGCAAAGGGTTAATGCGGTGTAGTGTAATATACCTAAGTATTCTTAGTAGTTTCAATACATTATTTTGACAAGTTGAAAAATAAAATGTTATGTGGCCACATTCCCATCCTAGTTCAAGGGGTGTATTCAGGGGCTATATTTATAAATTTTTGATTTAAGGATGATAAACCTTCTAGTTAAATTGGAACATATTTCCATCAAAAAAATTCTTCTTGATCGAACATAAAAAGACATTCCGAGTTATTTGCTAACTTTCTAAAGCATAATTACGAGTGCAAAGGGTTAAACCATTTGCACTCGAGGCCTTTTCTCGCCGAGAAAGTGCTGCGAAACGTCTCGAGGGAACCAGCGACTCGAGACGTTTCGCTTTTTGGTCCGGCATCGAATTTCAGCATTAAAAATGGTGGTGAGCGAGAGTCAACTCTCGAGTGCAAAGGGTTAACAAACAATGAAATTATTTAACAAAAAGAGAGAGGTGATGGAACGCACTAAAAGGAGCAATATTTGAAAGAGAACTCTGGGAACTTCACTCAACAGAGATCTGTCTTTAACACGTTGGCCGACCAAACGGTATAGTGGTTAGCGTGCTAGCTTCTAGACCGCGAGGTTGCGGGTTCCGAGTCCCGTGTTAGTCATGGCTGTTTGTAAATGTATGTTGGCTTGTCTAATGACAAAAGTTTCGGTGCATTATAGCCCTCGTGTTACTGACGGTGCCAGATAATCTGAAAACAACCAACCAACTTTAACACGTTGAGCACCACGCAAATTCTTAAGGAAATCTCCTTTAGGCCACACGCAATAGTGCGCTTCGCATTGATATACCGCAATATCAGTGCATCGCTGCTAACAGATTGAAATGTACTCGATACAGTTGAGTGAATATACTAGGGCCATTGTTTCTTATCACAGTAGACGATATTTACGCTTAGAATGAAATGCTTATATAGACCCAGGTAGCACAGCAGTATTGGCCAATGTCGGAAACCGGAGCTCTGGAAGATTGGCCAATCCTGGGTAATGTCGGAACGGCCAGCACCGAACGGCTAACATTTTTGCAATATTGGCCAATATCGCAGTGCGGTTTTGGCCGATCTCGAGGAGCAGTTTTGGCCGATATCGATGCGTAGTTTTGGCCGATATCGATGCGTAGTTTTGGCCGATCTCGATGCGTAGTTTTGGCCGATCTCGATGCGTAGTTTTGGCCGATCTCGAGGAGTAGTTTTGGCCAGTATTGATGTGCAATCTTGGGCAATATCGATGAGCATTGGTTTAAACCAAATGTTTTTCTTTTCCCTCAGAAAAACGAAATATTTTTTTTAAAGAATAAGTTAAAATTGTATTTTTATATATAATTAGATTTTTTAAATTATTTGATGTTGTAGATGACTTCTATTTTTAGCTGAAATACAATATGTTCTAATGTATTTTAAAATAAATCTTCCAATTAAAAACTATTGAAGTTTTTATAAGTATCAAATGAATCGAAGAGCAATATTCTATGTATTATGTAGTAAACAATTACTATTGTATATATTGAATTTAAAAAATAGTACCTCTAAATAAAATATTAAAATTTAATGATTTAAATGTCCCCATAAATAGCAACAATTGTTTATTTACTTAGTTCAAATTACTTTCAAAAGGAATATTCATTGTTTATAAAACATAAATTATTCTTGTTTATGCTAAATTTTATTTATAAATATGTATACATGTAATTAGAAAAGGATAAAAAAAAAAGACCTCTGTTTAAACCAAAAAAACATGTTTTTTTCCAACCCTGAAAGAGCAATTTTAGCTACTATTTTTTTATTATATCACAGAGCAGTTTAGGGTAGATTTGCCACTCAACATATCTGAACTTTCTTTTTAGTGGAAGAAGTGGTTGCAAATGATAATTCTTATATGCGTTTAGATTCAATTTTGAGCTGTTCAATGTTTAGTAACACATTGTTGCCCAAAAACCCTTAATAATTTGTTAAGTTATACTTAAACATTTGTAAAATAATGTTTTCAACTCCCCTACCAAAAAAAAAAACATTTAGATAACAAAATGTCTGACATTCAAGGATTTAGAAAGATACATGCAGTTTTAAACTAGAAAACTAACAGTAGAATTTAAAATCCCTATTGGTCAATCAATACTCATTGAACTTTTTATGCTAAGGTTTCATAAAAATAGAAGGTTGAATTTTAAACTTGTGAAGTATATTTTTTCTGCACCGATCAACTTCATTTATGAAGTCCCTTTTCATTTTTAAAACATAATTTTTCTCTATGCATTAAGAATCAAATAGATAGTAAATAAATCTCATTTTAATGCTTTAGTTCATTCACTTCAATCATAATATTGTAAAAGCAATAAAGTGAATTAAATTGCAGACCACCCCCCCATTGAAAAAGTTTTCTCATCCAAAAATTATTTGACAAAAACATCTATTATTTTAAAAAATCCACAATAATATTTACATGAATACCTCGTATAATGAATAATTTTTCATACTTTCATTCCTATTTTAATTGCTTTTTAATGACCGATAATTGAAACCCAATATAATTTAATTGATATTTTATGGCTTAAAAACCATGCACTCTTAAATTAATTGTCACTTTCTGCAGTGCATATTTATAATAAAAACATAAATTTAATACAAGCTGTTTATTATAATACATATTTTATTTTACATATTTTATCTTCCTTTGAAGTTTCTACCTCGGCGAAGAAAACGAACCTGAAATATAAAATTATTCATTTCTGTTTTCATTAAGATTACATTAAAATTTAAAAATCAAATTATTGCATCAAACTTTTTCTAGTCTTTAGCTCTTTTTATTTTATCCAAACTCTTTTTGTTACGGAACTGGAATTTGTTATCAATAAAAGAAATCATGCAGTGCAGCATTTACTGCCCATTAAAAAAAAAAAAAAAATTGCAAAATGAAAAACACAATTTTGCACAAAAGCATAAGATTATTAACATTTTGTTAAATTGTTATATCAGAAAACATTTTCTACTAACATTTAAGAAAATAATTTTAAACTGGTATTTAAATTTCAATTGTATATACTGAGCTTGTATGAATTTAATTTATATAAAGTACTCTGCAAATACGTTTGCACCAACCTCAACCAAGCACACAAAAAAACTATCAATCACGAAATAAATGCTAATTCTGTTTTTTTTTATAAACTCGTTCATTTTTCTTTAGCCGTTTAAAATTGTAATAAATAATTTATAAGAGAGAAAAATCTCTTTTAAACTGTTAAATTAACCACCAAATAAAATCAAAATAAATAGTAAAAAGTGTTGTTGAAAAGTCTGTGATAAAATACACTGTTGCACTTGAAAAGTTATAGGAACTAATTTAGAACATAGTGTTTTTGTTGTTTTTTCTACTGAACTAATTTCTCAATTATAAGCATATGACAAAGGTGATTTGTTCAAAATTGTTTAAAGAAAAAGATAATTTTTTGTTATTTGAAAGACTAGAGATTCTCCATTGCTTATTATATTTTAAAATATAAGTTATTGTAACATCAAATTGAAATTGCTTGGATCGTTACCTAATTGATTATCATATATTCTTACCTGGTAGAGGAAGTTTTCACACTTTTTGGTTCACAAACAAGTTTTTGCTCGTTTTTTTGTGGGATTCCAAAGAAGGGGGATCGTCTTTGAAATGGGCTGGAATATTAGTTCGGCTTTTCTTGGTTAATAAATTTTCATCTTCTGAAGAATCACTCCCAATTGAACGAGCAAGCTCAGCTTTATCTTATGCCTGTTAAAATGAATCTAAATAGGAAAATTATGGATATATGCTATCTCAAACTAGTTGCAAAACTTTATATACAATTTATTTATACAATTAAATATCTTATTTAAAGCACTTTTAATATAACTCACTAAAAAACCAATCTTCAGTTTGAGAAATTAAAATAGAATATTATTTAAATCTGTTAATAAATATCTGTTATTCATGTCCACCACTTCAAAAATCTACACCATCAAAACAATGAACTTGAACTGATAAGTAGATCAATGACTTATGAAACATTATTTGTGATACCTTGAATTATTTGTATATACCCTATACAAAAATTGTAATTTAATTACTGTATGTACAATAGATTTTAAAATTAAATGTTTGCCATGTTATACTTGAGGGCATATATTCTTTAATCATGTTCATTCCCCCCTTCCCCATTTGTTGCAAACTACCAAAGACAACTTTTGTCTGAGATGAACCAAGATAAAGGAATTATTTCTACGGGTTCTCCATTTCCATCAATGAACCCTACAATAGTATATTTCTTTATTTTAAACTGAACAGAATAACAAATTAACTATTGAAAGGCCATACTGGCATTTTACTGCCAAGGGAAGGAAGGCTACAACTATTACACTTTTCATTCCAAGACAGAAAATAGCACTAACAATAATACTTGATTACAATATTTGATGTTTACTTTTCAAATGGAAAGTCTTTTCTTTAAATGAACAAAACATTTTTATTTTATAAAAACAACATCTTTGCATAGTATGTTTAAATTAACACAAATGAAGTTAGGCATTCAAAATATATTTTTGTAGATATTTCAAAAATTTCCATTCATTGCTCTTTTCTGAGAAATCAATAATTGCACAAGACAGACCTTTTAAATAGGAGAATGTACATATACAGTAAAACCCTGTTAAAGCTAAGTCGATCTGGCCACTGAAATTGTTCGCTTTAACCGAATTTTGTGTTAAATAAATTAACGTTAAGTTTTAAGTACGGAGAACTGCTTTTCCTTTGCATTAAATGTGATTTTATGCTAAGCAATTTTGCGTTAACAGGGTTTGCTGTATTTTTTCAAAAATAGGAGGCATAATAACATTAGTTATACATATTGTTAAAATTGACATTTTCTAGAACATTTACTTTTTATGCCAAGCGGTTGATTGAGATAATGCACCCTATTCCACACCACCTTTGAGATTGAGTAATAGACGTGTTTTAATTTAATGTGGTTTCCTCAATATGCCCAATTCACAATATATTCTATTAACAGAGCTAATCATGGAGCTTGGATATTGAATTTTATAAGCAATATAAACTAACGATAACAATTATGATAAATAGGAAGACAAACTAGAATGTAACATGTAGTATAAGTATATTTCAATGATGAGCATAATTTGAAACAAGCAATGGAGGGGTAGGGGGGAATGGCTAAATGAGTATTAGTTTGCATCCGTGTATGGATGAGATAAAAGCTGAAAATCTTGTTTATATTTTAAACAGCAGCATTAAATAAATAATTGAAACCAACTCGATTCCTAATCAAGTTTAATGTGAATATCAATCACCTTTGTCAACATCGCTTTTGTAGATCAAACCAAGTCGGCAATCAAGTATCGTTGAAATTAACTAATACCAACTTAAACCAATAATGTAATACGTAGATACCCCATGAAATCGACAAATTATTGTGACAACACTTACCAGTAATAAGTTTTCGATCCAATTTTAATGTTACTAATGACCGTCGCGCCGGCGACATAACATAAATAAACTTAGTAAACACACATCCGGGCACTTCAGTTCCTTCAGCCACTCGGTGGCGATTCTTTTTGAGAAATCCTGCGCATCGTTTTATATCGGATTCGGCCAGTTTTGGCCGTAGGTCGAGATCGTTCCAAAATACATGATTTTTTAAAAAATGCTTAAAACCGTGGCAAAAATATCACAAAACATATTAATGCAAACCTTCCTTTCTTATACATAAAATATTTTAATTTTAAAACTGTCGATCAACCTTTCAAACTTTTGAGTATCGTCTATCCAATATTGGGCGAGATTGGGCAATATCGGCATCGAACGGCCGATTTTGCGCCATTCCACATCGGGATTGGCCAATGTAGGGCTGATATTGGCCAATACTGCTGTGCTACTTGGGGACATTCATTCCACACGTTTACGCAGCTTTGCCAGACCTCGAACTTAAAATTCTACGGTAGGGAATTATTCACAAGGGCATTTTGGACATAGTATATTTAATAATATTTTTGGCAATTGAAATATAAATAGTACTTCAAAAACTAAGACTTCCTGCACTTTCAAAAGTACTAAGAAAGGCACTATGTCAAATTATATGTGCCGATCAAATGGTATAGTGGTTAGCGTGCTAGATTCTAGACCACGAGGTTGCGTGTTCCGAGTCCCGTGTTAGGCATGGGTGTTTGTAAATGTATGTTGGCTTGTCTAATGACGAATTTTTCGGCGCATTATAGCCTTTGTATTGCTGACGGCGCCAGATAATCTGAAAACAACCAACCAAGTTATATGTGTGGGAAAAACAACAGCGTACTATCAGCCACCGGTGACTGACGCGGCCTAAACGAAAAGTTAAGTGTCATCCACCGATGGCCGACGCAGCACTCAACGTGTTAATGATGCTGTCCTGTAATAAATAAAAATTAAATAAATTTTCAATAATTGCTTAAAACAATTTAATTTTTTTTTAGTTTTATATCACATTTTACACTGTCAGCCACTGATAGCTGACGTGGTGCTCAACGTGTTTGTGCTATATGGAGCCCCACCACTGATTTACAGTGGTCCAATCTATCCTAAATGCTACATACTCTAGAATAGAGGAACATTGAGCACATAAAACAATTTGTGTATGAGGTTGGTTGTATTCAGATTATCTGGCACCGTCAGCAACACGAGGGCTATAATGCGCCGAAACATTTCGTCATTAGACAAGCCAACATACATTTACAAACACCCATGCCAACACGGGACTCGGAACCCTCAACCTCGCGGTCTAGAAGCCAGCACGCTAACCACTATACCGTTTGGTCGGCAATTTGTGTATGAGGCAACCGTGAAGAGATCGTCGCCTGCAATTGGGCAACAACGACCACCTTAAATACTACAAATTTACGATTTACCTAAAAATATGCTACCAATTTACGATTCCCATAAAAATGTTACCAATCTACGATGGTACACCCAAATAGTCCAGTTTTTTTTTTTTTTTTCTTGTGTATTGAAGTCGATCCAATTTAAATTATTTTCTTACAGACGCCATTTATTGAGAAACAAAGATCAATGATCCATTAGAAGTTTAATGTAATCGTGGTATATTAATTATAATTTCAGATTATTAATGGCTAAACAGAAACCACAGGTTATTGAAGCAAGAAATGAAGACGATTCCATGAAACCATTGCTGCAGATACGAAATATATCCCAGGTAAGACCTGCATGCAGAATTCATTGATTTAAAGTTTGAAAATATAATATAAAGCTGCAGTTATTTTTTTTTTCTATTAAACCCATGACAAAAAAAAGTTAAGTGATCTTCAGACTACTTGTTTTCCAATAATGTAGTGGAGGGAAGTGTGTTTGAGCGACGTATTCCTACTTAAATATAAGAAGATCTAAATTTAGTAGCTTTTTACTGTAATTACCAATTTAATTTTTAAGTTCATAGATAGCTTCATACTACCTTTTGATTCTGTACTTCGCTGCTAGCTTTATCATAAACCCCAAAGATGTTTCATAAGATAAAATTTAGCTCGTAAAGATACATTTTAACTACAAAATTTTACATTATATGCATTTCCAACTTTTAAGTGCAAATGCAACTATGTTGAACTCAGATCGACTTTTCATAGTGTTTGACCACTACGAAGAAAACCGACGATTCCAGTACTCTTGACTAATTTATTTCCTCCCAAAACACGTGTGCCGACCAAACGGTATAGTGGTTAGCGTGCTGGCTTCTAGACCGCGAGGTTGCGGGTTCGAGTCCCGTGTTGGCATGGGTGTTTGTAAATGTATGTTGGCTTGTCTAATGACGAATGTTTCGGCGCATTATAGCCCTCGTGTTGCTGACGGCGCCAGATAATCTGAATACAACCAACCCAAAACACGTGTTAATACATTGTTATGCACAACGAGACTATCTGACAAGTTTCAGCTCGATTGGATAAAGGCAAGTGAGTTAAATAGCCCTCAGAAAATTTGCCTGCACAAGCAAACGCATACAATTGAATTTATAAAGGCTCTTTTAAAATGATTATTTTTGTTATAGTCCTACTATAAAAAGCAACATCCGTAAAGGTGTACAGCAACAGTTTTGCCATTTCCGGATATTTGATAAAAAAGTTCTAAATATGGTTGTTTATGTTTTTTAGCACTTTATCGATTTGTAACTGTTTGAAACAGCTTTACAATTATTTAGATATACTGCTTAAAGATTTTTTTTAAAAAAAATACTCTTTCGTGTCTTAAAGTACAGTAAAATCCCGTTAACGTGAAATCGCTTTACACGAAATCCCGTTTAAGGCGAAGTAAAAGCAGTTCTCCGTACGATGAAGCTTAAACTCATCGTTAATGTGTCCGTTTAACACGAAATCTCACATAATGAAATCCCTCTTCAGACAAAAAGAATGTGCTTTTTAAATAACTTTTTTTTTTTTTTTTTTTTTTTTTTTTTTTTTTTTTTAAGATAAAGCATTGCAACGTTTTCTAAAGCAGCAGACAGATTTAAACAAAAATGTTTTATCAAAAACTTAAAAGTAAAAAAAATCAATAACAGACTTCTCAATAAGTCAAATAATTAATCAGTTACAAGTAAACATATTTACTTTTTGTTCCTTATTTATATCTTGTTGAACTATTGTTCTAACTATAAGCCTTGCAACGTATATAATCTAAAACACAGCAGCATTAAGTAAACATATAGCTAGTAGACGGAACAGTTTTTAGATGGTTTACACGAAATTCGGTTAAAGCCAAAAATTTCAGCTGCCCCATAGATTTCGTGCTAACAGGAGTTTGCCTGTATATCGACACGTTGAGCGCCAAGCGAATTCTTAAGGAAATCCCTTTCAGGTCACAAACAGTAGTGCGCTTCGCATTGCTCTACCGCAATACCAGCGCATCGCTGCTAACAGATTGAAATTTACTCGATACAGTTGAGTAAATATATTAGGGCAATTGTTTCTTATCGCAGTAGAAGATATTTACTCTTAGAATGAAATGCTTATAGACATTCATTCCACACGTTTAAGCAGCGTTACCAGACCTCAGACTTAAAATTCTTAGGTAGGCAATTTTTCACAAGGGTTTAATAATATTTTTATCTATTGAAATATCAATAGTACTTCAAAAACTGAGACTTCCTGCAGTTTAAAAAGTACTAAGAAAGGCACTATGTCAAATTATAGGGGTGGGGAAAACAACAGCGTACTGTCAGCCTCCGATGACTGACGCGGCACTCAACGTGTTAATGATACTATCCTGTAAAAAAATAAAAATTAAATAAATGTTCAGTAATTGCTTAAAACAATGTAATATTTTTAGTTTTATATCACATTTTACACTGTCAGCCTCCGATGACTGACGCGGCGTGTTAATGATACTATCCTGTAAAAAATAAAAATTAAATAAATGTTCAGTAATTGCTTAAAACAATGTAATATTTTTAGTTTTATATCACATTTTACACTGTCAGCCTCCGATGACTGACGCGGCGTGTTAATGATACTATCCTGTAAAAAATAAAAATTAAATAAATGTTCAGTAATTGCTTAAAACAATGTAATTTGTTTAGTTTTATATCACATTTTACACTGTCAGCCACCGATGGCTGACGTGGCGTGTTAATGATACTATCCTGTAAAAAATAAAAATTAAATAAATGTTCAGTAATTGCTTAAAACAATGTAATATTTTTAGTTTTATATCACATTTTACACTGTCAGCCACCGATGGCTGACGCGGCGTGTTAATGATACTATCCTGTAAAAAATAAAAATTAAATAAATGTTCAGTAATTGCTTAAAACAATGTAATTTGTTTAGTTTTATATCACATTTTACACTGTCAGCCTCCGATGACTGACGCGGCGTGTTAATGATACTATCCTGTAAAAAATAATAATTAAATAAATGTTCAGTAATTGCTTAAAACAATGTAATATTTTTAGTTTTATATCACATTTTACACTGTCAGCCACCGATGGCTGACGCGGCGTGTTAATGATACTATCCTGTAAAAAATAAAAATTAAATAAATGTTCAGTAATTGCTTAAAACAATGTAATATTTTTAGTTTTATATCACATTTTACACTGTCAGCCACCGATGGCTGACGCGGCGTGTTAATGATACTATCCTGTAAAAAATAAAAATTAAATAAATGTTCAGTAATTGCTTAAAACAATGTAATATTTTTAGTTTTATATCACATTTTACACTGTCAGCCACCGATGGCTGACGCGGCGCTCAACGTGTTAATTATGATTAACTGTAGTTTTAAATCATATAACTGCAATTTTAATGTTGCCGTGATCTTTCTTAACTCGGGGTAATGGTATAGAAGCACTAGCAACATTCAGTTTACATAACATACATATGCATATAATATGAGATACCTTATATTTTTCTCTGTAAAGGTTTATCACACTAAGGCTGGTTACCGATACGCAGTGGATAATTTGACTTTAACCATTCCACAAGGAGATGTAAGTATTTCATAAATGTACTGATATTTTAATTTTAAAAATTTAAACCTGTAATTGGAAACAAATTTTTCCGAATACTAATAAAAATAACAAAGGTTTCAAAAAGAATATAAAGAAACTAGCTGAATACCCGTGCTGCGCTACGAAATTTTACCATTAGCATTTTAGCGATCAAAAGACATTCATGTATTCTACACTTCAGACGTTTGCTCCCTTTTCGATCCCGACAAATTGATTTATCAAAATAGGAACTTTCCTTTGTTGACATTTTAAACGAACTTTATAATTGTGAATAGTAAACTGGAATAGTTTATTGTGTTTATGTTTGCTCTTAGTTCTAAATTTCAAAGTAGTAGCTGTATTGGAATTAAGTTAATTAGACATTAAGTTAATCCTCGTATAGTTTCAATGTTGCGTCGTCTTTTCATCCCTTAAAAATTCGTTAATCGATATTGGAATGACTTATTTTTTTAACATTTGCAAAAAAATATCAGAAAAATGACTACATTGGAAGAGGAACATTCGGATATCCCTCGTTTGGAACATTTAACCCCTTTTCGACCACTTAAAGTGTGTTAATCGAGATCGGAATAGTTTACTTTTTCTATTTTTACCATTGTTGATATTTGTGCCGATTTTCAGAGTTGTGACTATGTGGGAAGTAGGATTTTCGAATGTCCCCCGTTTGGAACGTTTAACCCCTTTTCGACCCCTTAAAGTGGGTTAATCGAGATCGGAATAGTTTACTTTTTCTATTTTTACCATTGTTGATATTTGTGCCGATTTTCAGAGTTGTGACTATGTGGGAAGTAGGATTTTCGAATGTCCCCCGTTTGGAACGTTTAACCCCTTTTCGACCCCTTAAAGTGTGTTAATCGAGATCGGAATAGTTTACTTTTTCTATTTTTACCATTGTTGATATTTGTGCCGATTTTTAGAGTTGTGACTATGTGGGAAGTAGGATTTTCGAATGTCCCCCGTTTGGAACGTTTGACCCCTTTTCGACCCCTTAAAGTGTGTTAATCGAGATCGGAATAGTTTACTTTTTCTATTTTTACCATTGTTGATATTTGTGCCGATTTTCAGAGTTGTGACTATGTGGGAAGTAGGATTTTCGAATGTCCCCCGTTTGGAACGTTTGACCCCTTTTCGACCCCTTAAAGTGTGTTAATCGAGATCGGAATAGTTTACTTTTTCTATTTTTACCATTGTTGATATTTGTGCCGATTTTCAGAGTTGTGACTATGTGGGAAGTAGGATTTTCGAATGTCCCCCGTTTGGAACGTTTGACCCCTTTTCGACCCCTTAAAGTGTGTTAATCGAGATCGGAATAGTTTACTTTTTCTATTTTTACCATTGTTGATATTTGTGCCGATTTTCAGCGTTGTGACTATGTGGGAAGTAGGATTTTCGAATGTCCCCCGTTTGGAACGTTTGACCCCTTTTCGACCCCTTAAAGTGTGTTAATCGAGATCGGAATAGTTTACTTTTTCTATTTTTACCATTGTTGATATTTGTGCCGATTTTCAGAGTTGTGACTATGTGGGAAGTAGGATTTTCGAATGTCCCCCGTTTGGAACGTTTGACCCCTTTTCGACCCCTTAAAGTGTGTTAATCGAGATCGGAATAGTTTACTTTTTCTATTTTTACCATTGTTGATATTTGTGCCGATTTTTAGAGTTGTGACTATGTGGGAAGTAGGATTTTCGAATGTCCCCCGTTTGGAACGTTTGACCCCTTTTCGACCCCTTAAAGTGTGTTAATCGAGATCGGAATAGTTTACTTTTTCTATTTTTACCATTGTTGATATTTGTGCCGATTTTCAGAGTTGTGACTATGTGGGAAGTAGGATTTTCGAATGTCCCCCGTTTGGAACGTTTGACCCCTTTTCGACAACTTAAAGTGTGTTAATCGAGATCGGAATAGTTTACTTTTTCTATTTTTACCATTGTTGATATTTGTGCCGATTTTCAGAGTTGTGACTATGTGGGAAGTAGGATTTTCGAATGTCCCCCGTTTGGAACGTTTGACCCCTTTTCGACCCCTTAAAGTGTGTTAATCGAGATCGGAATAGTTTACTTTTTCTATTTTTACCATTGTTGATATTTGTGCCGATTTTCAGAGTTGTGACTATGTGGGAAGTAGGATTTTCGAATGTCCCCCGTTTGGAACGTTTGACCCCTTTTCGACCCCTTAAAGTGTGTTAATCGAGATCGGAATAGTTTACTTTTTCTATTTTTACCATTGTTGATATTTGTGCCGATTTTCAGAGTTGTGACTATGTGGGAAGTAGGATTTTCGAATGTCCCCCGTTTGGAACGTTTGACCCCTTTTCGACCCCTTAAAGTGTGTTAATCGAGATCGGAATAGTTTACTTTTTCTATTTTTACCATTGTTGATATTTGTGCCGATTTTCAGAGTTGTGACTATGTGGGAAGTGGGAGAATTAGTGATGAGTGAGTCAGTGAGTCAGTGAGTGAGTGAGTGAGTGAGTGAGTGAGTGAGTGAGGGCTTTGCCTTATATATATAGAGATAATTAAATTTTTACAAATGGTATGCATTCTCTATTACTTATTTGTAAAGAGTTATTTATAGAATTATTTATACCGAATATTTCATAAGTTATAACAGTTCTATTGGGTTATTTCCGGGTTTGCGAATTTATTTTTATAAATAGAAATAACAGCTGTTTTTTTAGTGTTTTGGTCTAGTTGGAGCCAACGGAGCTGGAAAAACAACTTTATTTCGACTGCTGATTGGAGAAATACAGCCTACGTCTGGAAAAATCGTCTCAGTCGGCTTACAGTGAGTATTTATTCTTCTAAATTAAAGATTAAAACATTATATCTTATCCAATTATATGAAAACTAAAAGCGGAGGGTGATTATGATATAAAATTCCACTTTAAAAAAAGCTATAATGCTTGAGACCACACGTGCGTGTTCTTTAACGCGAGCTCAGTCGTTTGTTTGTGATCTCCAGTGCAGCATAAATCCATCTTCAATCCAAGCATCTCTTTTGAGTTCCGGGTTTTGAAATCCTTGTATCTTAAAGGTACGGATATTTTTCAATTTCAAGAATGGGAAGTTCACAATCCAAGTCGTATTCCGTTACATATAAAGCGTATGCAGCTTTCGCTGTTGGGCGACAGGCCTCGATCGCGAGAATATTGGATCTCGAGACAGATACTTTACCGCTATGCAAAAGTGCACAGAAGCTTTATCTGTTATTTAAGGTCGCCTCACAGCGACGAAGGAGCGATACTGTTGTTCTGATCAACGTCTGATTGGAGTTGTAGGTTTGGGATGCTAGTTGCATCGTTGTGTCCGCTTGTTGCGGTGTTGCACGCGAGTTGCGTATGTGATCGCTTGTTGCGATGAAGTTTCTCCTTTCAGAAGCGCCGATAGATGGCAGCATGATTCATTTTAGTCCGGCTGTCACCAATAAAGCGTATGCAGCTTTCGTTGCAGGTGACCCGCCTCGATCGCGAGACCATTGTATCTCGAGACAAATACTTTACCGCTGTGCAAAAGAGTACTCCAGTGCACAGAAGCTTTATCTGTTATTTGAGGTCGCCACACATAGTCATTTTAAATATTAAAAATTTAAAACAATAACACACGAGTAGAGCAGCAGAAACAGTTATCTGTGTTTTTACTGGGCTTGAAAAATAGGTCTGGTTACATCCACCAGCGGGAGACCTTGAGAATACGACCGACGATACCCCCGCCAGCGTATTAACAAGCTACGTCTGGCCACTTGTATGTTAAAGCAGCTTGTCTTCATTTTGTAGCTAAATTTCATGCAGCATTTCGGCATGAAAAAACGCTCATGTGGCCCTAGAATAAATGAGGAATGATCTGAAATTTGACATGAATATTGGAACGAAGACCTGAATGAAGAGTATAAGACCTGAACAGAACTGAAGAAAGTTGAAATAGTGTGGGATAAGTTGGTTGTATTCAGATTATCTGGAGCCGTCAGCAACACGAGGGCTATAATGCGCCGAAACATTCGTCATTAGACAAGCCAACATACATTTACAAACACCCATGCCTAAGACGGGACTCGGAACCAGCAACCTCGCGGTCTAGAAGATAGCACTCTAACCACCATACCGTTTGGTCGGCAGTGTGTGGGATAAGAAAAGCTATTTTGAACTATTATTTTTTCTTATGTCATATACCATTTCCCTTCACTTCGGGTATATTCAGGTCAAATGGCAGGTCATTCTGACAAGAGGTTCTTTTTTTTTTTAGTTGAGCTTTAATAATCACCATTAACTTATCAACCTGTACTTGAGAAGTAAATTACGGTAACATTTTCATTAGAGAAAAAATAATTTTAAAAAGACAACAACCTCTTTCATTAACGTTAAATTTTTCTATGTATTTGCTGGTGGAGTATCTTTTTTGTTTTATTCTTCCATCGATCTTTCTTTTTGAGTTATTCAATTTTACAATCGGGGAGTCCCTCGATGTACACCGTAGTGAGTATGGTATGGTATAGGGTAACTACTCCACGACATTGGATAATGGATGGTGGGAGTTTGAACTCTTTGAACTCGGCCCTTACTTTGAGTATAAATACTGTTACGAATTTTTCCACTGAGGCAATGATGACACAGTTTTCACGGTATAAAAATATTTATTCTCTCTTCAGAAAACTCACAAAATTTATTCACAGGCAACAGTTTAACTACTCTCAAGCTTCAACAAAAATAACTTCGAATTCAGCGATTATACAAGCTCACTCCAATAGGTAAACAAAGCGATCAGCTTTCAACGAAGTCCGAAGTCAATCTGAAAACTTTCCCGTTCTCCAGTCTTTTTATATACAAGCGCGTGAGACATTCTCGAAATTTCCAGCCAATTCATCGGAAAGAAATATCTCGAAACTTCTCGATTGCTTTAGGTGTTGCCACCTTTTTCTAACTTGTATAATCGCTATTAATTAATAAATAAAATAAGATAAAAATAAATTACAATAGAATTTTGAAATAATACGTCACTATTTACAATATATACAGACAATTTGTGCAACAATACGCTCAAACTTATTCTATAACGAGTCCACTCTTTATACTAACTTTATTGTGCAGGTCCAAATCGAGGGAGAAGCATCACTTTTTAGGTTACTGTCCCCAGAAGGACGCCCTGGACGGTCTCCTCACCCCAAGACAGCATCTCGAAGTGTACGCAGGACTTAGGGGAACCCCTGCATCGACGCGACAAAAGGTTAGATCTCGCATAAACGTTTTTCTGTTGATTTTAGTTGTTCAAAAACATTCATTAGAAATGTTATGTTATTCTAAAGATTCGGAAAAGTTACATTTCTTATGTTTAGAGGTCTTACACCCTTTGAAAGTCAGGATGACAGTATATCACGATTTTCCTCGCAATGTCACGAAAAATATAAAAAGATAAATATATGTATATAATGGTACATTGGGTGTTGACCGTTATAAGTGAGCTAGTCGTGGACAAGTAAAAAAGAAAAAGATAATTTAAAGAGACTAGAAAGATGAGACAGGGTTGACGTTTGGCTAGCATGAAGATTAAAATGATATCAAAGGCATGGTCGTAACGAAATATGGGGATTTTATAGATGTCTCAGTGACGTTCGACTAGACTCAAGGCGCTTCTCGCAAATTCCGGGAAATACTAGAAAATTCTAAATCCGGAATCGAAGATATTACATGTATATACTTATGTTGTTAATTTAATTGAAATAACAGTTTTTATTATTCCTTAGGAAGGATTGATAGTATGTCTGTGCCCTCGTAGACTTAATGCTTCTTCTTTTTTTTCTGCTACAACACCTGTTGGAATATTGTTTTAAAGCATGTGCATTTTTTGTACCACTTATAATAATAGTAATAGTAACTCATTAACAAAATTTGAAGGGAAAATAATTAAACCCATAAAACCAGAGTTTTTAAAAAATCCTTCATATACATTCTCAACTTTTATACTCATTAATGCAACGCCGATATCAAAAACATTTCTATCAGCAAAATGTGTGGTAAACTACGTTCATTTATTTATTTTGATTAAGGTAATTTTATTATTTAAATTAAAAATAAATTTGGCAACAGGAAAGAGTTTCAACAATGATCTGTTCAATGATATTTTAACGCGATTTAATGACGGCAAGTTGGTTTATCAGTAATAAGTAAAAGCTACCTTTCAGTGACAATATCAACCTCAAAATTATAGAATGCATTGTCATCGACATCGAACCTATCTTCAAAGTTTCAGCCCGATTGGATGACGGCAAGAGAGTTAATTATGTCACCTCAGATTTCGCTTCCATCGACAAACAAACACACAAAATCGAAGTTAGTATATAGGATTTAATAAGCTGGTTTTTTACTTTTAATTACTCATATGTTAACATAGTATGATGAGAGTAGCTAAAAAAAATCGACTTTGAAGCAGTTGAACTAAATCCGACTGCCAAATGTGTTATAACTTACCAAAAAATAAACATTTTTGCCTGATTGAATCTTTTGTCTTTTACCCCCCCTCCCCCTCCTTTCCTTTTCAATTAAGAAGATTGCAGACAATTTGTCTTTAATGATGCAAAGTGCGAGAGCCAAATTGGTTATAACCAATACGTCATCAGTGACATAATATTTATCGCCAAATTGGCTCACTTTTACAAGATGGAAGTATTTTACTTAAGAGAATAACTCTCGTGCGCACTCTTACTTGCTGAAGAGAGCTGTGGGTTACCACATATTTTTTTTTTTTTAATTATTTGGCGAGTTATGACACATTTGGCTATCGGATCTAATTTAAAGTCAATTTTTGTCAATTAATCAATCGGCTTTTTTTTCCACCATCAGATCAGTATGCGTTCTAATAATCTACTAGCTTTTCTCTACATTTTGTTAAAAAAAAAATCAGAATGATGATCAAGGGGTACCTAAACTTGCAGTCGCCTCTCAGTCTATCAGTAAGGGTATCAATTTGAAACTATTAACCCTCTGAGGGTCAAGGACCAGAGTGGCCACAGAACCGGGAAATCAGGGAAATGTCAGGGAACTTTTTAAAATTTCATGAAATTCATGGAAATTTTGTATTGTTTAAGGCACGTTCATCAATAGTTTGGCGCTATTTACGTGGAGATTTGTAGTGGTAAGCCATTAGAAGTTTAATGTTACGGAATAATTTAAACTTTCCATTACCAGCGAAACTATTTTAAAAAAAATTGCATATTATCTCTTTAGAATACATGTTCTATTTGATCATGGCGTCTAGACATCTGAAAAACCTAAGAAAATTGGGAAAATTTGGAAAAAAGTGTGCCCTAAAATCAGGGAATTTTTTAGAAATCTGTCAGGGAAATCAGGGAACTTTTTTTCCTGAATTTTGTGGCCACCCCGTGGACGTATATATACGTCCTTTGATCTCCAGTTTTTCCAGCAATATTCACAACATTTTTAAATTTATAAATACAATTTCAAATAAAATAACGTTTTAAATATTTTTATTAGCATGATAATTTAACACCCATTTAAAACAAAATAAATAAATAATAATTTTTAAAAAATTATATATTTGAATCAAAAATATAATTTAAATATTATTGCGGTTAAAACAACTGTACGATTTCACCTATTCCTTGGACACTCAGAGGATCAACTAGTTGTTCACATAAAGTGTATTAAATTTCAGAATTTATCCAGGAAACTGTATTATAAAAAATATTCCAGAAAACCTGATTCTCAAATAAAATAAATTCACAAACGTTTATAAAACTCACTACGCACTCAACTTAAAAATGTCTCTGTTGAAAGTGTCGTTGAAAATAGTGGAAATATTAATGTTTTTGCATGGAAAATCAATGCAGTGGAAATATCAATGTTTTGCAATATCATGGCATTGCATTTATAAACCTAGTTGTTAAGTTTCTTGTGATGTCTTTTTGCAGGTTGTTGAGCGCAGTTTGCAGACCCTGGAGTTAGAAGTCCACGCCGATTGTCCCGTACACACTCTGAGCGGTGGCACCAAACGGAAGCTGTGTACAGCTATAGCCACTTTGGGAGATCCAGAGCTGGTGCTTCTGGTGAGTCATTCACAACAGAAATATTTATTTCCCGATTCTGTAAACTTGAAATGAGATACTGTGCTTAAAACATTTTTTTTCTCTTTCTGCTTTTGAAAACGTGTTAATCTTTTGTAACAAATTTCCTTTTCATTTGCTTTTATTACATAGGAGGTTTAAAATGTAGCTCTAAAGCTTGCTTGTTGAATCTAAGCTAAAATCGACATTGTCCATAGCCAAATCATCACTAATTTCGTATTTGAAATTTAATTATTACAGAATCCACTCTCGGGATGAGTGCGCTTGTGTTTTCGAAAAACACTTTTGGATGGTTTCTAGTTCAAGATGGCTATGGGTTTTTAATGCAAACATTTTTTTTTTCTTTTTTTCTTCAAGTGGCCCTTACTCAAATAATTACCCCTCGAAAAATAATACGTTTATTGTTGAAACATCTCGTGCCTTGAACATGAACGTTTTCTGTACTAAATGGTAAATTTCGGCAAATCGAACGAAGAAAAAAATACAAACGTTTCTAGGGGAATGAAAAAAAAAAAAAAAGAAGAAAAAAAAAAAAAAAAAAAAAAAAAAACGAATACATGTTTTTTCCAACAAAATTGTTGGGCTCCAAAATTATTATTATTATTATTATTATTATTATTTTTAACGAATTCCATAACGAACTTATGTCATAGTGAAAGGTCGGCCCTTGGAAAAAGTTGGTCCCGTACTCCGATATTATATCATGAAGTGTATAACATCAACTGTTAGTGTGATGTTATCTACTTAATCCACCTAACCTTCGGGCAGTGAAGTCATTACAAAAGGTTTTTATTTATTGTGCATCAGAATTTTAATTTCTAATAATATATTTCCCATTAAATAATTAATTTAAAGGTCGTTTTTACTTAATTTTACATTCAATTATTTCATTTATTGGTAAAAGAGATGTCGCAAAAACTTCTATATCCAACCCATAAGCAGTTTTAAAATTCTAAAATATTTCACTATTATTGCATAAAGGTGTGACTTGCTTGGATTATGGTTGAGGAACCTTAAATATGTACTCATTGTAGGAAACAGTGTCTAAAGTTGGTTTGATTATGTTGTACAAGTTTGCCTATAAAAATGATTTCAAGCATTTGAGAGCAATACAGGAGACGAGGTCGTACTTACAAGTTACGTAAATCACATTTTAACTAAAAGAAAAGAAAACATTTTTTTTTTAACATTTTTTTTTTTGTAATAGAGTGTTGGATAAATGAAATAATCTGTTAGACTCATAGATATAGATTAACAACTGGATAGACTGCTCCGATGGCGATGCAAGGAAAGAAAATGCACCGGTGGTTGAGGATGATGGATGGACGATTAACTAATCACATTTCATTTTTTTTTTATTTGAGTAGGAATGCGAGAAGGCTTGTAAAGTTCTAAAGTAGATATTTTTTAGCACATTATTACTAATTAAGATCTACTATTTGCTATGTACAATCCAGAAGGTGTTTTTTTTTTTTTTTCCAATTAACCGGTAATACCTATTTTTCGTCCACCCAGCGATCTGGCAACGGCTTCATTTGCCTACCGTTAAGCAGTCTACCAAGTCGTTTATCTATATTGATGGTCAAACCATATCATATTGTATTGGTTTTAAAAATACAGCTGAGGAATTGTTAAAAGTAAACTGGTCCAACTTAGATGACCCTTGTGCCTATGGTTAGTATTTATTTTTTGTGTTTGTATTTAAAAGATTGAGCTATAATTGCAAAGACTAGATATGAAGGATTTCATCAATAAGATAATCTTAGCAAATTCTTTAATAGGTGTCCTGATGAAAAACATTTCATTAAGTGACTAATGCTGCAGATTGTTTTAGGATGTATTAAAATATTGCAAAGGACGATTCCCGCATTTTTTAAAAATGAATGAAATTAGTTTATATTTATGAAGAATTTCTTTCTGATTCCAAATATTTAAACAAAAGTTCTTTAAAAAAATTAATTATTTAAATATTAAGAAAAGAAAATGCCCCAAAAACCGAGCCAAAACCAGTCCGATCAAAACAGTCAACAAAATTCGTGACATAAAGAGAGCTCTGCGTTTCTATGGTTATCGTGAGGTTTCTGCCAAATAATTATCGTTAAAAAAGTTGGCGTTGGTAGACCATTGCCACATTCCGTACAGGTTATTGCGTGATATGCGAGAAACTTGCAAATCTGGTTTCCGCTGCTGCATTTCAAGCCAAGATGCTTGAGATCTCTTTACGTCACGTTCAATGCCAACAAAATGAGTCGTTTTCTCGCCAACCTCTAACAAGGTAATTTTGATCACAAATAACAAAGAAGAAAAAGCGCATTGAGCAGAAATTTTTATATTTATGGCCTTTTCGAAACATTTAGAATTGAATAAAAGCAAATTTAAAAAATGCGGGAATCGTCCATTCTGCTCTGTGTTTAATATTTGATACAAACTATTAATCTAAACTTTTCTAGGATGAACCAACATCTGGCATGGACCCTGCTACCAGAAGGCTGGTCTGGAAATGCATATCACACGCCACAGAATCAGGAAGATCGGTCATCCTCACTTCCCACAGGTGAAAAAAATCAATCTTAATTCCCGTCTATTTTGCTGCTGGTGAAACTATGTTCCTTTATCCCAGTGATTTCCGCCGACCAAACGGTATAGTGGTTAGCGTGCTAGATTCTAGACCGCGAGGTTGCGGGTTCGAGTCCCGTGTAAGGCATGGGTGTTTGTAAATGTATGTTGGCTTGTCTAATGACGAAAGTTTCGGCGCATTATAGCCCTCGTGTTGCTGACGGCGCCAGATAATCTGAATACAACCAACCAAACCCAGTGATTTCCAACCTTAAGGTGATCCTGGACTACTACGTTGAAAGATATGTATGATCGCGGACCACTTTATTTTTGGGTGTATTAACTGAAAGGAATTTCTTGGATATAAACTTTTTCATGTATAAACCACTACGCTGCCATCATAAGTTAACCCTCTCGCTGCGCATCCCGTGATTTCTGTGGGCAACGTAAAAGTAGCAAAATTTGTGCATCCCGAGATTTCCGCGGAGATGCATTTTTGCTGTCTCTATAACTGTGCAACCCGCTCTTTCCTCGTTCATGGTTTTATTTTGGCTTTTCTGCAATTTTTAATTGTTTATTCATACCTGGGTTAACAGATGGCGTTAGATGTCCACATTTCTGCGAAATATACAAGCATTTTTTGCAACATTTTGCGCGCTCTTTTCAAAGCTCAACGATGTCTGGCAGGAAGCGTTTCGCACTGCGAGAGAGTTAAAAAGCCCTTATAAATCCAAAACAAATTCAAATGCCTATTTTGTCGCTTTTTGCATTCATCCTTTAAAATTAAAATATTTTTGTGTATAGTTGTATAGATTTATATTACCTACGAGACATAAAATAAAACTATAAAAACTACTCATTTTGCATGTACGAAGCTTTTGGCGGAAATTATTATATATAAGACAATATGAGACAAGGTGTATAGTTCGTCGTTTAAGTACGCTCTTAAACCTCCTCAATCCAAACTTAATGTCTTTTATATCATCTGGGCTGAGTAGTTTTATTTACAACGACCCACTTTGTTCAAATCTATAGCAAAGAGTTATTAAGGTTAGAACTCTAATAAATTTCAATTTGGCACAAAACTTTACCATATGGTGTTCAACAAATATTTAACTTACCTAAGGTGGTTCTCGCTCATTGTTTCGAAAATGTAGTTTGCCTGAAACAATCCTCTTTATTATTTGTTGATAAATTGAACTTAAATATTAAAAAATATATATATTGGATACTCTATGATAGGTATGTGTCAGGACTCATCACCAAATTCACGAACCGTTCCGTGCAGAGTTCTGATTTCCAAATCAAGTTCCATTATAACTCTGAAAAATATATTACAATATATAACCCTAACGAACTTACAAAAAAGTCATTTTTCTATTCAATCTTAAATGAAAAAGGCTGCACACAGGTCCACTAGTAATATTTAAATTTGACTACAAAGCAATTTTTTTTTCCTTCAGCAGCATTGCAGGGAAAAAACTATACTGCTTTTATTAACTTCGGTACTAATAGATACCTAATTCACACTAATTTCTTCTTGTTCACATTCTTTTAACCCTTTGCACTCCAGTGGCGCCTCTCAGGCGCCACACGATTGGATACCAAACCACGAGAGGACCATTAGGTGTGATGCGGAAATTCGATGCAAGGCCAATGACTGTGTTTAGTTTCTATGAAGCAAATATTTAAACACCAACCGAACCTAAAATGTTTCGAGTTGCTGATTCCTCCGCGCGAAAAAGGCCTGGAGTGCAAAGGGTTAAGTGCTTATCCAGGATTCCCACGGTCATTGAAAGTCGTTAAAAGTATTTTTGAACTTGTTTTCAAGGCCTTGAAAGTGCTTGAAAATGCTTAGAGGTGCTTAAAAGTCCTTAATTTTTACAGATGTTGTCCAACTGCAAAATTCATAAAAATACAATTCGAACTTGCTTTTCCATCGTGACCGCCACTTATCTGCACCTTATAGGATTAGTATTACGCATCCACCAATTTGTAACTTTTTTGGTCGAATATACTTTTTTTTAAATTTAAATACAGACATGATGCCTGAAAACAAATTTTCATAGGTGCTTAAAAACATTAATTAGGTCCTTAAAAGTCATTGAAAAGTCATAGATTTTCATTCTGTGATTTGAGTGAGAACCCTGTTATCAATTATAAAAAAGGTTGTAATATTTCCATATAGGACTGTGATGACAGTATCAACATTATGTAGCCCTAATCATGTTGTCTTATTATTGAAATCAGGGGCGCAATCAGAAAATTTCTGTGGGAGGGGTTTTCAATCAAACCTTAAGTTTTCTCCAGTATGTCTCTGTATAAAAATAATTTTCACGAAGAAATTTCCTCATCCTATATATGTCACATGTCCCCCATTATTTTTTGCAGTTTCTTATTCTATTAGTAAAGCAAATATCTCATAGATTAAACCATAATATGTATTTCTCTTCTGATTAGCATTGAAGATTGCGATGTTCTCTGTTCCCGACTGGGAATAATGGTAAATGGGAAATTAGCTTGCTTGGATAGTCCTGTTAAACTCAAGACAAGGTATGAATTTTCTTTTAGAGTTTGCATTTTATTATATACCTACAAAAAAGTAAGCAAGCATTTTAATACCTACAAGGCATTTAAACTACTGTTACGTTATACTCTTCAAATAAATGAGCAATATTAAATTGTGATATATACAATCAAGGATATAACTTAAAGGAGCTTCTTTTGTTGGTCAAATGAATATAATTATGTTTTATTTAAGAGCAGATAATCGAACGATGAACTTACTGCTATCCTCTCAAAGCAAGAACTTTTTCAGGGTTTTTATTAAACAAAAACATAGCTATTTCAGTAAAGTTGCAGTCACCCTTACTTGGTAATAAGGACCCGTATGTAATTACGTTCAGCAAGTGCTCTGATTGGCTTCGTACTGTCTGTCTATCACAAGAATATCTCTCCTTATTTTGTCTAGCTTTGACTGTTTGCCATAGAAACGACTATCGTACTTTTCTACCTTTTCGGACGCCAATTTCTGCATGCATCGCCCTCATTCTAAATCAACGATTCTTCTAATTCTAGTTACTATTGCAATCGCTACCGCCGTAATTCTCTGTCGGGTGCTAGTCTCCTGACAAGACAGTACTCTTCTCAAAGAGTGTAGAATTTAGTCTTAACATTCGGTTTCTTTTACGAATGTAAAACGGGCAGCAATTATTGGCGTTCTGTTACTTCTCCTTAACAAGAAGTCCTCATCTAAGGGCCCATCTGATGGCTGTGGTGTTAGCGCTCTGGCTTCGCATGCCAAAGGTGCCGGATTCGAATCCCGGGTTAGGCATGGATGTTCGTTGTGGTTCGGAATCCACGTTAAGCTGTAGGTCCCGGCCTGATTAGTCGTTATTGTGCGCAAGTATAGGTCGTTGTGTGTGAGCCCAGAAACCAAACCAAACCTAATCTGAGGATGTGGCACAATGAGCGGAAGGACATCGAAGATCTTGCGATAATGTTCGATTTGTGTTATCAAGTTAAATTTTTTTTTTTTTATTTATTTCTCTGTACGTCTATTGCTCTAGGATTCATGATTATTTGACATTTTTTTTCTTTCAGGCTAGGTACGGGCTATATTTTATCTTTCCGTATTCCAGAGAGTAAGAGCGACTGGACGTCTCTTTTAAATTTCATTCACAAAGAAATTCCATCGGCTCATTTGCAGGTATGTATTACACTGAGCTCTATTGAACTGGTACTGTTCTTCAACTTTTCTTAAATATTTCCAACTACAGTCATCCTATTCCAATGAAAGCGGATCTATTCAAAAAGGATAAATAATACATTTAATGCTCTATACATTATTCCTTAAGATACGAGGAACATATAAAACTTTTTCACGTTTATCCGTTGAAGGTATACAAATCACAAAGTCAATTTGACTCGCCAAATAATCGTTGGTAGTTGGTACGTCATAGGATAATGGTGAAGTTTATGACATCATCTTAGTTTCGGTAGAAGAAAGAAAAAGATGACTAATAAGTATATTTTTCGACAAAAAACTTATTTCATTTAATGTTTGTTTAGTTCCCCATTTAACGCACAGAAAAGATCTTGTAACATCAGCATTTGACTATTAACCGTAATTGTTCGCCTAGGTGCACAGCGGAAGAAGAATAGAAATTGCCCTACCCGATGAAAATGTCTCTCTGTCCAATTTGTTCTGCCAACTTGAAGAATGTGCCAAGCAGTATGGAATAGAGGATTTAGCCCTAGATCCCACCACACTGGATCAGGTAATGCCATCGAAACAAATTGATGACTAGCATATGCAAATCGGTTTATTTTTATATTTATTTATTTATATTTATATAATATATATATATATATATATATATATATATATAAAAATTAAAAAAAAATATATAAATAAAAAAAAAAATATATATATATATATAATTTTTTTTTTTATATATATATTTTTTTTTTTTATATATTTTTTTTTTTTTTTTTTTTTTTATTTATTTATTTTTATTTATTTATATTTATTTTTATTTATTTATTTTTATTTTTAAATTTATATTTTTATTTTTAAATTTTTATTTTTATTTTTAAATTTTTATTTATTTAAATTTTTATTTATATATATATATAATTTTTTTTTTTTTTTTTTTTTTTTTTTTATTATTATTGTCATTTATCTGAAATGCTTCTTTATGATAATTTAATGACATAAGCGAACAATTATCTGATAATTTACTATTTTGAACTTCAGGACAAATCAACGAATTTTGGAATTATATGCAACTGCTACATTGTCAAAATTTTAAATTTCTTCGGCAAATCATACAATTATTATTATTTTTAATTTCCATTAAAAAGTGTTCACCTAAATGGTTATTGGAATTATCCATATTATTTATCTTAGAATTGATATAGAATAAGTATCGTATTGATTTGAAATAAGAATAGAACTGAAGGGAAATAAATACGCGGTATTACCAAACGATTACTCAGAATTGTGTTACTAGCATTAAAATAAGGAAGGTGTTAAAACACTAATTTATCATTCCGTTTTAACTTTATTAACCTTTTCATGTCCAGTATTATCACATAGCATCATTCACATTTCTTTAATTTAACCCGTTAAATTTTTTTAACGTTTCGTTAAGTTGGTTAGTTGTTTTCAGATTATCTGGCGCCGTCAGCAACACTAGGGCTATAATGCGCCGAAACATTCGTCATTTGACAAGCCAACATACATTTACAAACACCCATGCCTAACACGGGACTCGGAACCCGCAACCTCGCGGTCTAGAAGCTAGCACGCTAACCACTATACCGTTTAAACGGCAACGTTTCGTTAAGTTTTTTTTTTACTTAATGTCTTTTGTGATGCTTAACAAGATGCTAATACAAAAAAAAAAGTTAAATAATCCAATAAGAAATGAATTTTTATGTAACGTAATTAGAAAAGTTAAAGCTGAACCAACTTCACACTCAGTAGAATTAAACCTCAAAAATAAAATTTACATAAGTTTAATGTATACTATTGCTGATTAGAAAATAGTTAAATATAAAATTGATACATTATGATTTTATCTGACATTGATGAAATTCTTTGTTAATTAGGTCACGCGTATGTATTGTATGTTTCATTAGCCTAAGAAAAAAATGTTTATGATCTTTTATTTAACCAATAAAACCTATATTTATTTTTTTGAAACTTTGTGTTTATTTTTAAAAGGGGCTCAGTACCCCCCAATACTCGTAATGTTAAATTGCTTATTTTCTTACAATTTCTTTTGAAAGAAAAACCTTTTTTTTTTTTTTTTTTAAACAAAGATATGATATTTAAAAAGTCATTATGAAAATAATGAAAATTTGTAACCTTAGTTTAATCTGTAGGTTATGTACTTTAATATCATAAAAAAAAATATGATTAGTTAGAAAAGATACACTGAAGTTTACAATACCACGTTTAGAAAAAAACCTAAAGTTAAAGGTAAGTCTTAACATAGTTTTTAATTGACGGCTTGTTTTTATAAAACAAAATATAACCTATTTCTAATTTTTATAGAAATCGAAAAAAAGTATTTACGATTATTCAAAACTTCCGATTATTCAAACGGTACTTTTCTTTTTATTTTATTAATTAAAATATAAAATGTAGCCAGCATTCGAATTTCTTTTGTTTAATTAGTTTCATTTGTGTACATTAGGTATGTATTCTTAAATAACTTGTCTTCTAAAGGTTACTGTTTTTTTTAGGTATTTGTGAATTTCGTAAGACAACAATCCGATGCAGTAAGGAAAGAAATTGCAATACCAGAGAACAAAGCAAACGTGCCATCGAACGACGTGTATTTTGAAATGGTTTCTACAAAACTATAAAGGTATAATAAATTAATAATACTCCGAAATGTGTTAATTACATGAAATCATCAGAATAAATGTATTAAGAGGACTATTTGCTAAGATCGGAGATAAAAGATAATTTTAAAGAAAAGTTTTTTTCCTTTGAAGTTTATTGTATGTCTTTGATACCTGGTGAGTTAGTGAAACGCTCACTCTTTAATTACCAAATAAGAAGGTTGCAGACGATTCAGATATCTGGCGACGGGTCTACTTGCATCTATTAAAAGGGAGCCAAGTTGGCAATAAACATTACGTCACTTATGACGTAACTGATGTCGCCAATTTGGCTTACTTTTAAAAGATTCAAATTTTCCAAGCCAAAGATCAGAAATCGTTTGCGCTTTTTCTCATTGAAAATCAAAATGCAGTGGGTTGCCAGACGAAAAATTTTGTTATCTTTTTGTCAAGTTATGACATATTTGGCAATCGGATTTTAGTTCAACTCATTCCAAGTCGATTTTTGATCAGTTTCGGCCATTTTTGCCACGACAGACCAATGGATTCCTAATCTACTCACTGTTCTCCAATCTCTATAAAAAATTCAGAATGATGTTCGATGGGGTCCAAAAATTGCAGTCGCCTCTCGGACTATAATTTCTTCCAGCGTATACATATTAACCCTCAGCACTAGAGAGGCCACTCTCACTCACCACATGATTGGATGCAGCATCTCCAGAGGTGATTTTCACTCACCATTAGGTTTGGTGCAGAAATTCGATTCAAAGCATGTCTAGTTTCTTTGAAGCGGATCTCCATCCACGAACCGAACCAAAATCGCTGCGAAACGTCTCGAGTTGCTGGTGCCTACGCTCGAAAAAGGTCTCGAGTGCAAAGGGTTAAGGTTCCTCAATCTAGTACCATAATTCAATGATATTTATATGGTTGGTTGGATATTTAAAATTTATTTGGCGCAAGGGCAACACAAGGGCCGAACTGCGCTATATATTTACATGACATCTTTAAATTGTGAACTTTCGTAAAGAACTGCGATTTGAAAAGCATGATTCACAAACAGACGATCAGGGAGTATTTTAGACTTGTATTATAAAACTTAGTCAGGTAAGCAAAATATTATATACATTTTCAAGGTCATTTTTACAAGGGTGGAACTCGAATGATAAAAAAAATTCTCTAATTTTCGTGAATCCATGTTTATTGAAAGAAATCTATTGGAGATTTATTTAATATTATATTTATTATTGAATTATTATGTGTCGTACTCCATGTTATGCAAATGTCATGGTTATTTCTGTAACCGTAATGGTTGTAAAAGGTGTATATATATACAGGATTGTGATGGTGATGAGCCTTCATACTTGTAAACTTAATCTTATTAAATTCATTTTGTTCATGATTATGGGCTGGCTGTGTTATTTGTGGCATTCTGAGTTTATTTTGGTGTGAAATGACCAATAGGGTTATGGGCCCAGGACAGGGTGCCCTGAATAGGATTCTCAGAGAAAGCCAGTAGAAAAGCCCAATGAGTTAATAGAAGTCAAAAGTATGTAGAAGTGTGTTGACGTGATAGAGTGTACTTCAAACTTATTTAAGATAAAAGCGTGCTGAAGATGACTGAACTATCCGAGTTAAGTTTTAATTTTCCGAAGCTAAATTCGACGAACTATGCTAGTTGGAAATGTGACGTTAAAGTGCTGCTAATAGACAGAGGTTCTTGGGAGTTTATTACCAACGAGGCGACGCCATGTCCGGATGAAGCATCAGACAGAGAAAGGCGAATGTACAACTGGAGAAAAGATCGAGCATATACAACAATATATCAAGCAGTGGAACGGAAGTATCAATCCCTGATTTCAGCTACAACAGACGGAAAAGAAGCGTGGGAAATTCTGAAAAAGAATTTTGAACCGGTTTCAAGAGCACGTTTGGCTGGACTTGTTGACGAATTCTATGATCTGAGGTTCGAACCAGAGAACGAGACGATTGGGATCTTTATCAAAAGAGTCGCGGAGAAAGCACAACAGACAAAAGAAGCTGGATTTGCAATACCCGAGTTGTTGCAGTGTTTCCAGTTAATCAGAAGGCTTCCGGCTGAATACGACAATATAGTTCAAGTGTTATATCGACTTGATGAAGACAACTTTAGGATGGAAAATGTGGACGATAGTCTTATAAATGAATCTGGCCGCATATTACAGAAGAAGAAAGACAGTGAAGTTGAGGGGATAGCGGATGCGTTCATTGCAAAAGGGCCGAAAACGACAAAGCCTAATCATCCTCAAAGAGCTACAGAACGAAGAATTGTGGGGCCGTGCTGGAGATGCAAGCAAAAAGGACATATAATGCGAGATTGCAGGGTTCAACTACAGAAACAGCCAGTCACACAAAAACAGTATAACACATCGCGAAGACAAGACCGAAATTTTCAAAGCAACATGTACTATGTGGGGTCAGAAAGTGATTTGGATCCACATGTAGTTATTCAGGATAAGAATCTAGAAATGAGCGAGTGGCTCATAGATTCAGCGGCAACTTCCCATTTTTGTAACAAAAAGGAGTATTTCGAGGATTTCAAAAGTCTAGTATCGACAACAGCTTTTGTAGGAGACAAGAACACAAATCTAAAGATTGAAGGTACAGGTACTGTAAAGTTAGTTTTTACAGATGCTAATCGTAAGATAAATTTGATTCTGAGAAATGTATTGTACGCACCTAACATACGCCGTAACTTAATAAGTGGTGCGTGCATTGATATAGCAAAGCATACAGTGTTTTGGGGAAATGATAAAATGATTGTATATAATGAATTGAACGAGTATTTTTATTCTGTACGTAGGAAGGGTAGATTGTATATTTTATATGCTTATTGCAATAGTAAAAGGTCTGAATGTAATTTTACTTATAGTACGAACATTGAAATAGTTCATAAGCGTTTTGGTCATGTCAATATTCCTTTATTAAGGCAGATGAGTCGAAATAATGTGGTCTATGGTTTGGAGAAGTTAGTTGGTAAATTAGACTCGTGTGATACATGTAAAATAGCGAAATCAACTAGGTCATCATTAAAATTAAATTACGAACGAAGAACTAGTAATGTTCTGGATAGAATACATATGGATTTATGGGGACCTGCATCAACAAAAACTTTAGGAGGGAAAAGATATTTTTTGTCAATAATTGATGAGTTCTCAAGGAAAGTAGAAGTATATACGGTCAAGGAGAAAACGGAGGTTTTTGGTTGTTTCAAAAACTACTTGGCGATATCCGAAAGACAACATAATACTAAATTAAAGTGCGTGAGAACAGACAATGGTTTAGAATTTTGTCATAAAGAATTCGAAACTTATTTGCGTGAGTTGGGGATCAGAATTGAAAGGTCATCCGTAGCAACACCAGAGCAGATGGGAATTTGCGAAAAATTTAATAGAACTTGTATGGACGGGGTCAGATCTATGCTTTTTGATAGCGGATTAAAGCCACAATTTTGGGGAGAAGCGTTATACGCGTTTACATACATAAGAAACCGCTGTGAACATAAGTTGTTAAACGGAAAAACTCCAATTGAACTTTGGACTGGTCACAAGCCGTCAGTAAGGCATTTTAGAATATTCGGATCATTGGCATTTGTCCATATACCTAAAGTTAACAGAAATAAGTTACAACCAAGGGCAAAGATAGGTATCTTAATTGGTTATGCAAGTCAAACCAAGGGGTATAGGATTTATCTACCAAAAGAAAGGAAAATTGTAGAAACGATACACGTGAAAATAGACGAAGGCAAGAGAGCTGTTGATGTTTTATTTGGTAAAGATAGAGCATGTGAATACGTAAAAATTAGAAGTCTTGATAGTGAACATTTTAGCGAAGATGAACAGGAAAATGAGAATACCATTTCAGTCTCAAAGGTTAATAAAACTCAAGTAGAGGAGTTGGATGGTAAGAAAGAGATGCGTCCTGAGAGAGCAGATAAACAAAAACTGGATGTTAAATCATGGAGACGAGAGGAAAAGATGAATACATTAGGCAATAGGGTCTATGTGTATTATTTTACACCTGATAATGCAAGACTAAGATCACAAAATGACGTTCAAAAATATTGCGAAATGCATGACATTGTGTATGATTCGAGTGTGTGTTCTTTTAAACCAGAATCTACTGTTCAAGCTCAGTCTGAAATTGTGAATATCAATAATGAAAATCGAGAAACTAATTCAGAAGAACAAAGTAATGAGTCTATGTATTTTGAAAACTGCATAGAAGACATATTTCAAGATGAAATTTATAACGTGGAATTACCAAAGAGCTTTGCAGATACACAGAAGAGTGAAGATAAGATCGAGTGGGATTCTGCTATGTTAGATGAAATTCAAACAATGAAAGACAGACAAGTTTGGAAGTTAGTTAACCCGCCGCCAAATGCAAAGATTGTAGGATGTAGGTGGGTGTACACGGTTAAATGCGATGATAACAATAAAGTACAACGGTTCAAAGCGAGACTTTGTGCACAAGATTTCAAACAGGGACAAGGACGACATATTTTTGAATACACTGATATTTTTTCACCTGTGATAAATTTTTCTGTACTAAAATTTCTTTTTATACTTTTAGTGTGTTTGTTAGGTTGGAATCATTTTCAGCTTGATGTCAAGTCTGCATATTTGTACAGCAAATTGGACACGATAGTGTATATGAGACAACCACCTGGTTTTGTAGAAAGTGGTAATGAACAAAAGGTCTGTAAACTAGAAAAAGCCATTTATGGACTTAGAGTATCTTCAAGGCAATGGGCAACAGAGTTTGATTCGATAGTTAAGAAACTTGGATTTGAAAGTTTGTGTTGGGTTAATTGTGTTTATAAGTACAATAATGTTATATTAGCTGTATATGTTGATGATCTAATTTTATTTGGAAAAGAGATTTCAGAAATAGAAATTGTTATTTCAAAACTTAAGGCAAGTTTAGAGGTTAAAGAATTAGGAAAGGTAAAATTTTTACTTGGAGTTAATTTTGATTGTAATGAGAAAGGAGTTTTTTTGCATCAACAAACTTATATTAAAAAGTTAATGAATCGATTTGCTGGATTACCAAAATCTAATGTCAGTTTACCATTTAAAGTTGGTGTGACACTTCCAGATGTAGTTAAAGAAACTGAAATTGTAGAAAGTGATTTAATGTTAAGTTACCCTTACAGATCGTTGATAGGATGCTTAATGTTTTTAGCAGACCGAAGTAGACCAGATATAAGTTTTTCAGTTAATTTAATGTCACAATTTTGTAATGGGTATACATTTGAGCATTGGAAAATTGTTGTAGATATTATAAACTATGTTTTTAATACTATAGATTATAAGATAAATCTTTCAGATGTTTGCAATGGTAATTTAACGGCATATTCAGATGCGAATTGGGGTTGTAGATTATCAAATCGTCATTCAACGAGTGGTCATATTTTGTTTCTCGGTAATATACCATTTTCTTGGAAATCTAGAAAGCAGCGATGTATTGCTCTTAGCACTATGGAGTCTGAATTTGTAGCTTTGACTGAATCGGTTAAAGAATTAATTTGGTTTACAAATATTCTAAGAGAATTAAATTTATTTAAAGTAGAAATACCGACGCAGTATTGCGATAATCAATCTGCGATTTATTTCACGAAAAATTCAGTTGAGAATTTGAGAACAAAGCACATTGATATCAAGTATCAGTTCATAAGACAATTGTTAGTTGAAGATAAATTTGATTTAAAATATGTTATGTCTTCAGAAAATGTAGCTGATTTTCTGACGAAGCCTCTTGTGAAAGAGAAGTTGAAAAATTGTTTGCATTTTATATTTAATCAAATGTATTGATGTTTTCTTTTAAGGTAAAGCGTTACGGAGATTATGTAAAGCATTAGAATTTGCTTATGGAGTCCGATGGGGCCGAATATTGGAGATTTATTTAATATTATATTTATTATTGAATTATTATGTGTCGTACTCCATGTTATGCAAATGTCATGGTTATTTCTGTAACCGTAATGGTTGTAAAAGGTGTATATATATACAGGATTGTGATGGTGATGAGCCTTCATACTTGTAAACTTAATCTTATTAAATTCATTTTGTTCATGATTATGGGCTGGCTGTGTTATTTGTGGCATTCTGAGTTTATTTTGGTGTGAAATGACCAATAGCTGATTTTTATTTGATGTCTATTTAATATCAAAATACCTAATTTACTTGAGTATTATTTTTTTCAGGTAATTGGAGGTAAGAGAATGCACCAGTGCAGCGTCATAAAACTTTCACTGAACATTAGTTTGTGCGGAGATGAACTTTAAATGATTAAAATCATTGGTCGAATTTAAAACGATGAGCTTCCCATTTATTATTATGTTAATTTTGAATGTCATGTAAATAAAAAATCTTTATAGATAGCAGTGTATCATTTTTTTACTCTTTATTATTTTATTTTTATTTGAAAACGTCGCAATAGTTGGAAAATATCTCTCGATCTTTTTAGACACTCTTATGTTTCTGCGGCAAGAGTTTTCTATGACCAATTTTGATAAACGTTGCAAATATATTTACTGTAAGTTTCATAAGGAAATGTGGCGAACTAACTTGTCCAGGTATGATCTCCAATGTTTATGTAAACTTCATTAAAAAATTAACCCGCCAGAACAAGGATTTTTATATATGTTGTTTTCAGATTATCTGGCGCCGTCAGCAACACGAGGGCTATAATGCGCCGAAACATTTGTCATTAGACAAACCAACATACATTTACAAACACCACACGTGGACTCGAACCCTAAACCTCGGGGTCTAGAAGCTAGTAAAAACGGTATAGTGGTTAGCGTGCTAGCTTCTGGACCGCGAGGTTGCGGGTTCGAGTCCCGTGTTGGCATGGGTGTTTGTAAATGTATGTTGGCTTGTCTAATGACGAATGTTTCGGCGCATCATAGCCCTCGTGTTGCTGACGGCGCCAGATAATCTGAAAACAACCAACCAACTAGAAGCTAGTACGCTAACCACTATACCATTTGATTGGCTTAACCTAGTGCAAATGTGGATTTAGAACTTCGCAGCACATGAGGCTAAAACAGTTCCACAAGAATTCTTCTTTGTGTCTCAGGAATGGACATTTTTAATGAATAATTTCTCTCGTGTTGCTGACGGCACCAGATAATCTGAAAACAACCAACCAACCAATGAATAATTTCTCCTGTTTGAATTTAACTATAGTGAGTTATTTATTGATGAAATCTGCTCATTTTACATAGTTGGAACTTATAAAGTAGTGATGTTTTGAGAAAATTTTGGGAGAGCTTTATAACTTCCTACTTCTTACAAAATGCGTTGCAATTTTATGAAAAAATATAACACAGAAAATTAAGCCATTCATCCCTTAATCATGTTTGAATCTATTCTCGAATAAAAATTAAATAAAACCTGAAGGCAATACAAACCCAAACCACCAATATAAAACACCAATTTATGTACTCGGTTTTCATTACATTATGTTTTATCTTCAAATGAATTCCCCTGTTCGTGGTATTCCTCGGAGTTTTATATATTTTGAAACAATAACAATCCATTAATCTTTAACTGCTGTGGTTGGGTGGTTTGAGGTTTTTTGCGCAAGAACTACACATGGTCCATACTGCACCAAACAAATTGGTCAACATCAGTTTAAAGTTTAAGAAACATAGTACCAAAAAAAAATCAATATAAAAGTCAAAGATGCGATATTTTAGTGGTGGAAGCATTCCATAAAAAATGACTCGCGGTTTATCAACCACTTGCAGCAATTACAGGCTAATGTAGTCACTATACATACTGCAGTACTAATTTTGTTGCTTAGTGAAGTCACCATACCCAAAACTTTTACATTTTGTTTGGAGTGCCACTTTTAACTGCCTCCCAGACAATTCCCGCCGATCAAATGGTACAGTGGTTAGCTTGCTAGCTTCTAAACCGCGAGGTTGCGGGTTCGAGTCCCGTGTAAGGCATGGGTGTTTGTAAATGTATGTTGACTTGTCTAATGACGAATGTTTCGGTCCATTATAGCCCCCTCGTGTTGCTGACGGCGCCAGATAATCTGAAAACAACCAACCAATAAAACAATCATCAAAAAATTATAAATGTTTGAAAATATCAATATATCGGTGACTTTTATTAATATTTTTTGCATCGATATATTTTTTTTTTTTAGATATCGATTTAAATATCGTAACGATGTTCCACCAACATCTAGTTTATGATCAGTCTGCTTTAAGCTAGGTGTCCACTAATAGCTGAGCAGGGCAGAACGGAGTGGATTAGGACCAGCTCCAAGGCTGCCAACGTCCTTTGTAGCACGAGTCCGCTCTTCTCTGATCTGATCCGATCAAAGTGGACGTCAACCACACGTACAAAGCTGAGAGCATTCTTGGTGGATTATTTTACACACTCTGCTCTGCTTGAAGCATCGATATAGATAAACAGCTGGATAGACTGCTCCATTGTCAATGCAAAGAGAAAAACGTGCCGGGGATTGCGAAGCTGGTGGGATGATTAACCAATCACAGTTCACTTTTATAGTTGGATGGGAAGGCGAAGTGTTAGAGAACATATTCTTTTGCACATTTTTACTAATTAAGGTCTACTATTGACATTTCTGCTGTGTACAACCCGAAATTTTATTTTCATTCTTTGGCAGTCCGTATTTTTAATACGCTTTTATTAGCTTCAGACGTTTGTATGTTAGTATGTAACGGAATCTTTGAACATGATTTTGAACCCCTTCAAAACGTCGGATTAACTCCAAATTTGGCATACTTATTAAGGACCGATGACAATTCAATAAGTTTGTCGCTTTATCACAAGGATTAACTAGTGTTGCCCTTGCGCCGTTAAATTCCAACCAACCAACCTTCTCCGGAATCGAACCCTGGTGTGCCGTTTGAAAGATTTGTCGTTTGAACGACAGTTATACAAAGCGTGTTTTTTTTAGTCGCATTATCCTTACCTGGATCTTCAGGATTAGTGATTTTTCATATTCAGAGACACGGTAGTGTTTTGTGCCAAGTAATACTGTGTGTACTAAGGCATACACATGACTTAAATTTGAGACAAGCGTGTGACTATTGGCAAAAACAACTGGAGAGTTTTGTACACTAACTAAAAAAAATTAGAGTTTACAGAAAAAATAATTAATAGTTTAAAAACTAAAAAACACGCTTTAATAGAAAACCAAACTAAAAAGTAGAAAATAGTTTAAAGAATTAAAAAATACGTTTTAATAGAAAAGTGAATTAAAAAGTAGAAAATAATTTTAAATAAGTTTGAAATAAGAATAGAGTGATTAACAAGAAATATTTATTTTATCGTAAAAAAGCGTGGGGTGCTTTTTAAGATATTTTCATAATGGCCTCTACACTTACCAATATCTGTCATTAAATATTTTCAACAATTGACATCAAACACCTCACGCTTTTTTACGATAAAATAAATATTTCTTGTTAATCACTCTATTCTTATTTCAAACTTATTTAAAATTATTTTCTACTTTTTAGTTCACTTTTCTATTAAAGCGTATTTTTTAGTTTTTTAAACTATTAATTATTTATCCCACCAATCGCATCTGGCAACGGCTTCATTTTCCTATCGATGACTCGAAGTGGACGCTCAGCTTATTATTCTTTGATCTATGATGTAAACAGGGCTTTATATAAGGATCTTTTTCTGTAAGTAAACTGATTTTGTATTTTTTTTTATCTATTTATAGTCTTTTACGCTGCTAACTATTTCGGGACTCTTGCAGTAAATGCATCCACATTTACAACATTTAATTTATTTTTGTCATCCTACTTTAAAACTACACAACTTTACAATTGTTGGTTTACTATATTCTATGGTTGATGCAACTTAGTATTTAGGTTAGTTGTCAGCCGAATCTTCAAATTATTTTTTGTAGAGATGTTATTAGGTGGTTTATTTGTTAACTAACCTGCATCAAAATATTCATGGTGTTGAAAGAGTTGATATGATCGGGAAAGATCTTATGACCTGTTGGCCGACCAAACGGTATAGTGGTTAAAGTGCTAGCTTCTAGACCGCGTGGTTGCGGGTTCCGAGTCCCGTGTTGGCATGGGTGTTTGTAAATGAATGTTGGCTTGTCTAATGACGAATGTTTCGGCACATTATAGCCCTCGTGTTGCTGACGGCGGCAGATAATCTGAAAACAACCAATTTATGACCTGTTGAGTTTGATCGAGGGTCAAGTCAAATGCACAGGGGAATGTACTACAATTATTGAAAATTAGCCATTTCACCCGAAGTTTTTACCTTGATAGTGCACTATCTCTTGAATTGAGAGTTATTTCACAATAACATATGCTTAATGCGACTTGGTTCTACAACTTTCAGTAGCAACAATATTTATTTACATTCCAAGTGACGAGAATACAACATAGTATTGTAACTCAACCGAAATATACAACGTATCCAAATATTATTTCGACCACCTGATGATTGTGTGGTTAGCGCTTTGACCTTGCATGCCAAAGGTGCCGGGTTCGAATGCTGGGTTAGTCACGGATGTCGTTGTGGTTCGGAATCCCCGTCAAATTGTTGATACGTCTTGATTAGTCGTTATTGTATTCAAAAATATGTCGTTCAGAGGATAAACCAAACAAGTCGTGTTTTTCACATTTTAAATACAAAATGAGTTTAATTACGATTTATATAATCGAATGGTTATGGAGAGTATTATTTTACACCTAAGCTAACCATACACCACTGAAAATTTGTGGATAGGCTGCCCATTTGATGGTTGTTGGGTTTGAGCTGGGATTTCGCATGCCAAAAGTGTTAAGGGTATCTTCCCCTCCCACCGCATCGATAATTTTGTTTTGGTTAGGGAGGCGTTTATTGTGCTAAGGTTGTCATTTAGCGAACTGAGTCGAGTTAAATATTGTAGAAGTTCATGATATATTTGTTTATACAGGGTGGTTAAAATTAAACTTACGGTACTCAGATGCTCGTAACTGGTTCTACTGAACGGATCCGAATAAAACTTGAAATATGTGCAATGCAGATCATGCGGTCTTCGACAGAAAAAAATAGTTTACGGTTATAGTTTCAGAAATTCGAAATTTTCGAATGACATCACCTATTTTTTTCCATTCCCAAAATGCTCAGCGCATGCAAAAACCCTAAAGAGCGTTGGAATGGTACGTGTATCACAAAAAACAGACGCATTGTGCACGCATGCACGAAAAAAAAAAAGGCTTTGCGAACGGCCAACAAAAACATGATCGGGACCCAGGTGGAAATTTGCATATGACAGAGGTCAAAGTTCACATGGATGCCTTCACAGGCAATTTTATCGGCTTTCTACGCTGAATATCTGATGAGCGGCCTCCGTGTGACCCGATCGTGTTTTTGTAGATCATTCTCAAAGGTGTTTTTTGTTGGCCGTTAGCAAAGGTGTTTTTGTGCATGCATAACTCTTCCATTATTTGTGATACACGCACCATTCCAAAGCTCTTAAGGGTTTTTGCATCCACTGAACTTTTTAAGACAGGAAAAAGTAGGTGTTGCCATTCGAAAATTTCGAGATTCTTTAACTGTAACTGTAAACTATTTTTTTTTCTATGGAAAACGTCGATCGCATGATCTACACGGCATATATTTCAAGTTTCATTCGAATCCGTTCAGTAGAACCAGAGTTACGAGCCTTTGAGTGCAGTCAGTTTAATTTTAACCTTTAACTGCTGTGGTTGGGTGGTTTGAGGTTTTTGGCGCAAGAGCTACACATGGTCTAAGCTACACCAAACAAATTGGTGTACATCAGTTTAAAGTTTAAGAAACATAGAATCAGAAAAATTAATTTAAAAGTCAAAGATGCGATATTTTAGGTGTGGAAGCATTCCACAAAAAATGACTCTCAGTCTGTCAGACCGCTTACAGTAGTTAAAGGTTAACCACCCTGTACTTGCAACGCATTATCTTTCTGCAAGATTAGGAAATGTATTTTTAATTAGTAATTTGTAAAATACATCATTTATTTAGTAATTTATTTGTAATTCTTTTCAATGCTTGATGAATCCTCGTAGTAGAAAACCCTCGACATTGTGACTTGGTCGCAGCTTTTAGGAAATTTCTGTAAAAAGGATTACCTCAAATTACTTGACATGAAATGCAGTTTTGAATCACTTGCAATTGGTATTTGGAAATTTAAGTGGAGATTTTTATTCTCTCAAGTAGTTTTCGTGAAATTTCGTAGCTGAAACCTAAAGAAAATTCACAGAGGGTTTTGAAAATTAGACTCTTGAAAATTAAAATATATATATATTTAATCACCTAAGCGTAATGTAGATTTCACAACAGAAAATTAATGCAAATTAGTTCTGTTTTTTTTTTTTTCAGGAAATAGAATAAGAATTTTTGAAAAAATAATTTTTCGAATAGATACTAACCATTTTTCATCCCTCTTGTAAATAACACTGCCACAGCCCTTCTTCTTTGTTAGTTTGTACGCTCAGCCATTGAAATCCTTCATAGCCAGGCTCGGCCTGGCCCACCGGGACACTGGGACATATATCCCTGTGCGCCCCCTCAAGAAGGGATCCAGGGATAAGATTCTTCCGCTTTTTTTTGTAATTTTGGGGAGGGGAGAGGGGGGGGGGTAATCCGCTATTTTGTTTTTATTCCTCTTGAAGTTCGATTTTTTTCTTTTTTCCTCAAATTTCCATTTTTTCCTCCACTGCAAAATTTTTGCTTTTCTTTCCGAAAATTTTGCCGAAGAAAAGAAATCTTCCGTTTTCGAAACAAAGTCTCGAAAAATATGCTCGACACCGTGACTCTTACTAGATCAGAAACCAGTTGATTCATCTTCAGCGCCAGAAAACGTATAGAATTCTCAAATCATCGCCGGAAAACGCATGGAATGCTCAAATCGCCTGTAATGTTGGCATTCACTTAGAAGGGGCAATGTTTTTCGATTATGTAGCAAAAAATCTGTTTCTAAGAAACCTGTGTCTTGATCTAGGTGTTTTACACGTGCTCTACATTCTTTCCTTTTTTCATTCTATTCGTATGATTGTACGTCGTTTGCACATCGAAATTGTAAGATTATTATAAGACAATTTCTTTTGAAGATCGACTATTTCAATAAAAAATTATTTTTATTTTATTGCTAGTATTGGAATTGACAGCTATTATCGTGATTATGGCGGTTACTATCGCCGATAATTACGCTGTTGCGCAATTATCATTTTCCTCGGATGTTACGGTTATTCCAATATAGTCGCTGATGTTAATACAAAGATTTACACGTGTCTGATACGGCACAGTTAAACTGAAACGTGTATTTCAGCTTTTTTTTTTTTACCAAAATATTGATGATTCCTGATATTAATATAGATTTGCTTTACATTTGTATTGGTCTTCCAAGTTTAGCAACCACGGAATACTTACGTACGTTCAAATTTCCCCAACCTCCTAAGTAATGACCACTTTTCCTGTAGATTGCCCGCCTCTATCGGCATTATTTACATTGGTATGTGATGCTGCATTTTGCTGAGGTACACAGGGATGAAATGGCCACTATTTCTGGGATTATGACGCCGCTATCACAGAGAATTACGTTGCAGCGTGATGATGATTTTCGTCGGATGTCACGTCGATATAATAGCAACTGATGTTGTTGTAGATATTTGCCCCTATCAGACATGGTGCAGTTCAGCTGAAACTTGAAATTTCGACATTTCCTAAGATTGATACAAATCTGTATTACAATTTTATTGGGCTTGCTTGGAGGCCTCGTAACAGCGGAACCTACGTACTTCCCCAAACTTCCGATGTCATGACCACTTTTACTGCAAATTGCCAACTTCTACCGGCATTATTTATGTTGGTGAGTGTTGATTATTTTCGCTGAGCATTACGATGACGTAAGGACTGATATTGCCGAGATTGGCGCCACTACGGCGAATGCTATCTCCGAGATTTACGTTGTTGTGATGTTCATTTTCAACGAGTATCACGCCGATATGATAGACACTATTCCGTAGGTTTGTGCCTCTATAATTGTCGCTATCGCCGAAATTTGCGTGGTTTGTGATAGTAAATTTCGTAGAATGTTACGTCGATTTAATAGTCTCTACTGCAGAGATTTCCACCGGGTGCTAACTCTGATGGTCGGTTTGCCGATTATAATTTTAATTTGATTGACAAGATTTGAGCCGGTATGGTGGCCGCTATCACCGATATTTAAGTTGGAGTAGTGGTAATTTCCACCTAGGTTTAAGCCGTTTTAAAGCAGCTTTGTTGAGATTTGCAACGCCGTTTTCGTGTCTTTAGCCAAGGCTTGCGCTGATGTGATAGCCATGTCCGTGAGGATTGCGAAAAATGATCCTTGAAATTTTTTGGATTGAGCCTTGAAATCCATGAAGTATGCTTGAATGAAGTTTGCTTTTTTAGCTACTAATTTTTATCAAAATATTATTACGTATAATTCTTCTCGTACTTCTTTTGGGTGTAGCATCTCGGTAATGTACAGGTAGGTCTTAAGTATGTTTTAATGCCTAATTTTAGATTTCTGATAGCCTTGTTGACGTGTTAAACTTATTTGTTGGTTAAACTTTTAATGTAAATGATTAATAAAACGCCAATAGAAACACGTGTAAAAGTGCATTATTAGTGGCACCCCTAAAAATTTGATAGATTGCATTGTCATCGACAACGCTTATATGTGTCAAGTTTTAGCCCAATTGGATGATGACAAGTGCCTCCAAAGATTTGCCCGCTACAAACAAACCCCTTAAAATTAGTATAAAAAAAATTTAACTATGAATAGAAATAGGGAAAACTAGCTCTGTGGATTGTCAGGCTATCAAGGTTTCTTTTTTTTTTTTTTTTTTTTCAGGTTACTTCTGTTGAAACTTGAATAAAACTGAACAGTTCAGAATTAAACGGAACACTTCAATTTGAAGCTGTTTCCTAATAGAAATTTATAATACTTTCTGTAGCCAAGACTTTGCGACAAAAAAGGGCTTTAATATGGACCTTGTGTAACTTTTGCGCCATTATAAATTCAACGCAACAAATCAAGTGGAAATACAAAAAATATCTGATTTTTTTTTTAAAAAAGTAGCTAAACATGTTAACTGCCATTATGCCAATTTTCTTCATGGTTGGGGGTCCCTGGAATCAAATTCTAATTTCTATGTGTTTTGAAATTTTAACTCAAGGTGTAACTCGAAAATTATTTCTGAGATAATTTTAACGAGGCACTGCTACAAAAACTCGCTTGCAGTATAGATCTCGTGTAACTTTTGCGCCATTAGAAATACAATGCAACAAATCAAGAAGAAATGCATGAACCATTTGATTTCTTTTAAAAGTAACTAACATTTTAAGTGCTATTACGCTAATTATCTTGATGTTAGGGGATCCCAGAGATCAAATTGTAATTGTTGTGTGGCTTGAAATTTTTTACGCAGGCTGTAACTTTAAACTTGTTACCAAGAAAATTTTAAAGAGGTGCTGGTATTAAAACTCGCTTGCAGTATAGATCTCGTGTAACTTTTGCGGCATTAAAAATACAATGCAACAAATCAAGAAGAAATGCATGAACCATTTGACTTTTTTAAAAAGTAGTTAACATATTAAGTGCCCTTAAGCCAATTTTCTTGATGGGAGCGGGTGCCAAGGATCGAATTCTAATTTTTATGTATTTTGAAATTTTTTACGCAGGCAGTAACTTGAAGCTTGTTAGCGAGATAATTTTAATGAGGCGTTGCTACAAAAATTTACTACAGAATAGATCTAGAGTAATTTTTGCGAGGTAATAAATCCAATGCGACAAATCAAGAGGAAATGCAAGAATTATCCTATTTAATTTAACAATAATTATGTAACAATATAACTGCTTTTAGGAGGAGATGGGGGAGGGGGTCCCTGAGATTAAATTCTAATTTCTATGTAAACTTTTTTAATTTTGTATGCAGGCTGAAACTTAAAATTTGTGAGATTTTTTTAATACCCTATTATAGTATTCATTGCAGTTAACATGTTAAACAGAACAAAATTGTTGCATTTTTTTTTCAATAGATTTATATATGCATTAAAATTAACTTTCTTGTTAACACGTTAAGAAGAAATTTACAATTTCCAAAAAGGGGGAAAAAATCAAAGCTGCTCCTTTTTGACATATGTCAGTCGCTGCCTTTATTTATGTTAGAAAAAGTTTCAAACAAACACATCCGGTTACCAACGGACCGACATTTTATTTTGTTTTTCGGGGGGGGGGGGGGGGGACTAGATACAATCCAAACACATTTCATTATTTTTAAAAAAATACTATCTCGTGCAACAACGTTTAAAAAATTATAAAAGCCATTTTTTTATCTCATGGCTGGGATCTAGCATAATGAACAAATGCAACCAAATTATTAATTCAGAAACCTTACACCTCCCCCTCAAGGGTTATATTAAATCATAATTTAAAATAACCAAACCATATACACCCTGAACACCCACAAAATATTGATAAGAGAAAATTATGTAAAGAGGAGTTTCAAGTCTTGCTTTTAGCTCCTGAAGGTATGTGGGGCTAGACTTAGATTATAAGGTACAGCCATTTTTCCTGCCCATATAGAATTTAGAATAGCTAGGGGTCGTATTGGTTCCCTTTCATACATCAAAAGAAACGGTGGTACTCAGGTGGTAGAATTTGGAACCTCTCTATAAGCCCATAATAGGAAAGGAATATGACGATCCCAGTCTCACTTATCTTCTCGAATTACATGGTGTAGCATATTCTTGAATGTTTGATTCCTTCTTTCTACTACCCCGTTACTTTCCGGATGCCCTGGAGTACAGAAACGTGAACAAGCTCCCATCTTCTCCAGAAATTCGGTACTTGCGTATTAACGCCACCACAACTACAGATTTGGCGGGTTTTAAGTACCGCCAACAAAGAGCAATCTTGTTGTTCGCACACGCACGCAGTTATCTTTTGGATTCATTGTTTTTTGCTGATTTTTAGCGGCACTTAAAAACCGCCAAATCTGTAGCTGCGGTGTCGTTAATACGTAAGTACCAGAAATTCTTTGGTCAATTTTGATGTAAAGTTTGTATCATTATCTAAGACAATTGCCTCTGGAACGCCCGTCCTGCAAAATATTTGTAAAAGGGCTGAACAAGTCGTCTTTGCCGTCAGCGATGTTAATGGGTCTGCCTCTAACCACCTCGAATGTTGATCAACCAGGAAGAGCACATATCTGTGTGTCCTCTCGATGATGCTGGATCGATTGGACCGATTAAATCAAAATTACTACTTGAAATTGAAGTTCCGGGCGATTTACTGAAGTTATAGGCATTCTATCGGTAGAGCGAATCACTTTCCGCATCTGACAACTATGACAGGAACTACAATGTTCCTTTATCTCTTTACACATGTTTGGCCAATAAAATGAGAATTTAATTCTTTCTGACGTTTTCTTTGCTCCTAAAATGTGCGCCAAACACTGATTCACGAGCTATACCTAGAACTGCTTTCTATCTAGCTAGAGTCAACACTAACTGTTGTACCTGCTGCCCCATAATTTTTTCGCTAAGGTACAATAAACCTCCCACAACTAGAAATCTGCCTTTTCCTTGTCTTGCAAACCTCCATTCTTTCACTAGTGTTGCAAATGATAGCTGTTCTTTTCTGAAGTTCTCAGCTTCACTTTTAACTTCTTTCCCTTTTTGACTTCCATCCTTACCATTCCTAAATTCTTATCCTCTTTCTTCTAGAAATTCTACATCTTTTGCTTCCTCATCAGTTATATCCTCTGCATCTAATTCCGTCATATATACTGGGCACCCTGTCGTGTAATGTTTTGGCTTGATTCATTAACGCTTCATGAGTTTCCATATCTAGCAAAACGTCAGTATTCAAATCTTTACATGTCGCCACTAAAGCTGTGATAGTTGGAGTGATACATCCCACACCTTCTTCTACTAAACTAATTTTGATTTCTGCTAGATTTGCTTCTTTTGTTTCGCTAAATGCAAGTTGCAACCACATTTTTCCTTTGACTCCATCATTTTGTTCTTTCAACAGGTCTTCTCTAAAAACTGTAATCTGTGTTCCTGAATCCAATATTGCGCCCAATATCTTTTGCCCATATTTAATCTTCAATATATTCTCCGGTGCTATCTTTAGTCTTCTGCTTGTTTGCTTTGATTTTATTGACACTAATTCCCCATCAACTTTTGCTGTGACTACTTCTGTACTGGCTTGTTTATCTCCTTCTGTATCGCTTCTTTTACCCTCATATTGTGGTCCCCTGTCGTTGCTAAATTTCTGGAAACAATTCCTGGCTAGGTGTGATGTTTGTTCACATGTAAAGCATGCTTGTAGTCTTGTTCCTCTGAAATCTTCATATCTATAACTGTCCCTACGATACAATGGTGAGTTGTATCTTACACTACTACTCTCAAAACTCACATTATTACGATTTCTGTTTATGTGATATTGATTTGCACCACCCATTAACGACATCCCCCTTTACTCAAAGAAGATGTCACACTCCTTACCTAACTTTAAAGGTTTAAACCAATTCTCTCCTAGTTGAATCCTAATGAACGCTGCCATTTCTGGGTCTAGAGTTTTGAAAAGTTGATCTGAAACTATTAAATCATTTACAGTCTGCAACTCTTGTGCATTTTTCCGTTCACAATAGTACAGCCATAAAGCATTTAACCTTGATGCAAATTGCGATAGCGTTTCGTTAGCATATCGCCTAGCCTCTGTAAAGTTCTGCAAACAAGCTTGTGCTGCACCACTTTAAACTTAGAGAAAAAAATTATGTACTCCATATTTTTTTTAGCAGTGTAGTTTCCTATTCTATTTGAAAATACTAATAAATGTCAATATTATTTTTTCCAATTGCTCATAATACAAATAAGAATATATACAAGTACTTAAATCTAAAGAAAATCTGTACCCCCAGAAGTATAGGACACTATCTTCATTTATTTTTTGATTTTTCAGTTATGATCAATAGCTTATATTTGGTTCGAGGGTTTACTGTAAACAGCATTTTATCAGGCATAGCGAAAAAGAATTATAGTTAAGCAAAGATAATAGCAACCCAATAATATCTATGATCACCTATCCTGTAACATTTAAGTCAATGAAGTCAGTGTCTTTTACCTCTGAGTTACAGAAATAACACAAAAACTAACCTTTTTTTTTTTTTTTTTTGCCGGTTTATTGTCAGGCCAAACACTTATAAACATGAATGCAGGTGAGGATCAAAAACAGATAAAAATAAAACTATATACACTATTTACAAACAACCGCATCAAGCGCGCACACATCAACGTACGCGGTGGCTCTTCCGCAAGCCTTTCCAGACAGTTCGTAAGAAACGGAAGCGTTTTTCCTTTTTTCGTTGGCCAGAGGAGTCCTCCTCGAAAGAATCCAGCTGAAGACGGGAATTCAGCAATTCCAAATAGCGGTAATGCCGCGCTTCGTCGTCGTCTTCGTCAGAGCTTGAGGTAGCACTGTCCTCGTTATATAGTCTGGTATAGAAGACTGTTGAAGCCATTCTGTGCTGGAAGCAGACTTCTTCCTCTTCGCTGTCCTCGTCTGTGGCAGTTGGCACAGCTTGTTTTTCCTCCTCGGTGCTTGGTTCCTCGTCTTGCTGAGCTGGTTGTGGTTCCAGCAGCATGGCCAAATAAAGGAAAAGGCCGACGGGAATGGAGTATAGAAACTCTTGGCAGATGAGGAGTCTAGAAAGAAAGTAGAGGAAGCAGGAAACGACTGTAAAAGCCAAAATAAAGCTTTGTTGAGACATCTTTGACGAATTGAAAAGTATCTCGATCGACTTGGAGATGCTTTTGACACAAAGCTCAAGATCAAAAATAAATCTCTTTTTTGGTTTGAACAAAGAAAAGCTGATCTTTGTTAAAATAAAAAAAAAATATATTTGTTTCTCTATTACGATGGTATTATTATACAACAATGGGACTAAAATGTAATGTTTTTGTAAGAAAGAAACTGACTTATCAAAACTGTAATAGAATACTATAGAAGTGGGTGGGAAAAAAGAAATATGTAAAAGTTTACAGATAAATAATTCTTGACATACCGACTTATATTGCAAACGAACAACATATGTATGCATACAACAATGCTTCACATTAATAATGATACAAATTAGTACACTACTCATAGTTCTCCATAGTAAATATATAACTGATCACGCTTATAAGCAATGATATTTCTTCAAAGGTTCAGATTCAATCTCTCTATATATAAGGCAAAGCCCTCACTCACTGACTCACTCATCACTAATTCTCCCACTTCCCACATAGTCACAACTCTGAAAATCGGCACAAATATCAACAATGGTAAAAATAGAAAAAGTAAACTATTCCGATCTCGATTAACCCACTTTAAGGGGTCGAAAAGGGGTTAAACGTTCCAAACGAGCGATATATTCGAATGTCCTACTTCTCATATTTTCACAATTCTGAAAACTGGTGTGAATATCAATAAAGACAAAAGCAGAAAAAGTAAACTATTCGAATGTCGGGTGGATCAAGGGGTGGAAAAGGGGTTAAACGTTCCAAACGAGGAATATTCGAATGTACCACTTCCCATATGGTCACAACTCGGAAATTTGGTACAAATGTCAAAAAAGATTAAACATAGAAAAAGTAAGCTATTCTGTTCTCGATTAACCAACTTTAAGGGGTCGAAAAGGGGTTAAATGTTCCAAACGAGGGATATCCGAATGTTCCTCTTCCAATGTAGTCATTTTTCTGATATTTTTTTGCAAATGTTAAAAAAATAAGTCATTCCAATATCGATTAACGAATTTTTAAGGGATGAAAAGACGACGCAACATTGAAACTATACGAGGATTAACTTAATGTCTAATTAACTTAATTCCAATACAGCTACTACTTTGAAATTTAGAACTAAGAGCAAACATAAACACAATAAAATATTCCAATTTACTATTCACAATTATAAATTTCGTTTAAAATGTCAACAAAGGAAAGTTCCTATTTTGATAAATCAGTTTGTCGGGATCGAAATGGGAGCAAACGTCTGAAGTTTAGAATACATGAATGTCTTTTGATCGCTAAAATGCTAATGGTAAAATTTCTTAGCGCAGCACGGGTATTCAGCTAGTCTCTATATATATAAGGCAAAGCCCTCACTCACTCACCACTAATTCTCCCACTTCCCACATAGTCACAACTCTGAAAATTCGCACAAATATCAACAATGGTAAAAATATAAAAAGTTAGCTATTCCGATCTCGATTAACCCACTTTAAGGGGTCGAAAAGGGGTTAAACGTTCCAAACGAGGAATATTCGAATGTCCCACTTCCGACAAGGCCACAATTTTGAAAATTGACATAAATACCAACAATGTTAAACATAGAAAAAGCATGCTAATCCGATCTCGTTTAACCCACTTTAAGGGGTTGAAAAGGGGTTAAACGTTCCAAACGAGGGATATTCGAATGTACCACTTCCCACATGTCCACAACTCTGAATATTGGTGCAAATGTCGACATAGGCAAACATAGAAAAATTAAGCTATTTCGATCTCGATTAACCCCCTTTAAGAGGTCGAAAAGGGGTTACGTTCCAAACGAGCGATATATTCGAATGTCCTACTTCTCATATTGTCACAACTCTTGAAAACTGGTGTGAATATCAATAAAGACAAACGCAGAAAAAGTAAGCTATTCCGATCTCAGGTGGATCAAGGGGTGGAAAAGGGGTTAAACGTTCCAAACGAGGAATATTCAAATGTACCACTTCCCATATGGTCACAACTCTAAAAATTGGTAAAAATATCAACAAAGACAAACGTAGAAAAGTTAAGCTATTCCGAGCTTGATTAACCCACTTTAAGGGGTGGAAAAGGAGTTAAACATTCCAAATTCGAATATCCCACTTCCCATATAGTCACAACTTTGAAAATTGGTAGGAATGTCTATAAGATAAACGTAGAAAAAGTAAGCCATTCCGATCTTGATTAACCCACTTAAGGTTTGCAAAAGGCGTTAAACGTCCCAAACTAGGGATATTCGAATGTCCCACTTCCCATTTGGTCACAACTCGGAAAATAAGTACAAATGTCAAAAAAGATTAAACAGAAAAAGTAAGCTATTCCGTTCTCGATTAACCAACTTTAAGGGGTCGAAAAGGGGTTAAATGTTCCAAACGAGGGATATCCGAATGTTCCTCTTCCAATGTAGTCATATTTCTGATATTTGGTGCAAATGTTAAAAGGGTAAATGTTAAAAAAATAAGTCATTCCAATATCGATTAACGAATTTTTAAGGGATGAAAAGTCGACGCAACATTGAAACTATACGAGGATTAACTTAATGTCTCAATTCCAATACAGCTACTACTTTGAAATTTAGAACTAAGAGCAAACATAAACACAATAAGCTATTCCAATTTACTATTCACAATTATAAATTTCGTTTAAAATGTCAACAAAGTAAAAAAAAAAAAAAATCCTATTTTGATAAATCAATTTGTCGGGATCGAAATGAGAGCAAACGTCTGAAGTGTAGAATACATGAATGTCTTTTGATCGCTAAAATGCTAATGGAAAAATTTCGTAGCGCAGCACGGGTATTCAGCTAGTCTCTCTATATAACATGTCAATTGCTTCCGAATTGCACTAGAAAACACTGTTAAGAGTTAAATGAATTTCCTTATCCTTCGAAGGGGATTTTTTTTTCATCACTAGAAATTCTTCTCTTAATCTAAATGAGCTTCAACATTCCTTGTGATCCCTGCTTCTCCATATCAGAGCCTAGTTTCAGATAGTTATTATCCGAAATTAAATTATTACAAGTATATGACTAATTGAGTTACTACGCCAACAATGATCATCCCCGCGGCTATGACTTTTCTAGAAATCCAGACGCAATAGACAATTCCTGCATTTTTAAATTTTTTTTTTATTACTTTTAATTACCCATATGTAATGCATAGGGTAATGAAAGTATAGGATTCGGTAAAAAAAAAAAACTTCGGATTTTTTTTTTTTTTTCCCCCTCCACGTTTTGGAACATCTTGATTTCAAAAAAGTGACCTAAAAAAATTTGTGTGTGTACGTGGTGAGCATAACTCCCGAACAAATTGACCTACAATGTTCAAATTTGGTGTGCGGGTTGTTGATAGTACAGGCGACCTACCAATACGGTTTCCGTCAAAATCGCGCATGCGCATAAGTTAGCTGCCATAGCAAAAATGTCTACCGAATGAAGTCACAATTTTTGTAATTTTGGCGGGGTTTTTTTTGAAAAAATTATGTTTTTCAGCAATAACCATTTCAGTAATAACCGAATTTTTAAGTTATAACCATTGAAAAAAAATCATATTTTTCAATGATTGCTAAAAAACGGCTCTAACGATTTTGATAAAAATCGCTGTGGTAATGCCTCTTAAGGTGTTCTGAACACCTTCCCCCCCCCCCCCTCCGAAATTCCCGTAAAAGTGCTTTAATGGCGTAAAAAGTCCTCTTTGCTTGAACATACCTCATAAACGATCGTATTTCTCCTTGCCTCAGTTCCATTTATAACAAAGAATAATATAGGAATTTTCGAAAAGTATATCACCAAAAACACCGTTTTGGCGAAGTTTTTTTTTAAGTCACGTATCAGAATTATCGCCAAACTGAGCATTTTTTTTAAGCTAATGATGAAAATATAACATTGATAAATGACACGAATCCACATCAGTAATATATTGGAGTGCCCAGACAGGAGGGCTTAGAGCTTTTGTGTCTCCGGTCGGGTAGAAAGTGATACCACCAGCACGAGGAAGCCCCCCCGAGCGCCCTGCCGGATCAGATTTATTGAACTTTTAGGGTATTTTTTACATGGGTGGGGATAAAATATATGAATATATGAATTTTTTTAAAAGAGTCTACAGTTATTAATATAAAAGTTCTATAAAAGTGGTATAAAATAATTGGTCTATTCCTAGTTGACGTTAAAATATCGCCAAGCCGATTTGGCGCTGTTTTGTAGGCGATACAGTTCTAAATTTGGCAACCCCATTTTTTTTATTGACGTGCTTTGGCTTCAACCTTTCTATACCACAAATCATGGAGCTGGTTCGTTTCTCAATTTTTCATATTGGAATTCCGAATTGGCGACATTCTGGCTTTGTCGCCAACTTTTCAAAAGTGCGCCAACCCATAAACGTGAACTAGGAATTTACCAAATAATTAAATATATAAGTATAAAAGCATGAATATAATGAAAGTTATCAGGGTTGGCAACGGCTTCTTACTTGAACAAACACTTCACAAAAACACAACACACAAGATCAAAACGTTAAAAGGACAATCACATAATTAAACTCAGTACCCTAAACATAAAAAAAGGTCAACGCAGGACAGAAACGAAATTGGGTAATTTAAAATCATTTAATTTAAGATCAGGTGGGTCACGTTTATTTTTATGTCAATGAAAATGTTAAAATGTTCAATATATTTCTAAAGTACTATTTATAAGTATTCATAAAATTAAAAAATTAAAATATGGAAAAGTTAATGGTAAAAATAATTAAATTGTGAAATTTTTTGTAATTGAAAGTTGTGCGATGTTCCACACCCCTGGTTTCAATTCTAAATGTTTCAAAAGGCCATAAACACTTTTCTGGTCACTGCGCTTTTTCTTTTTTTTAAATTTACAACCCAAGTTTGCTTGTTAGTTTTGGCCGGAAAAACGATTGATTTGTCAGGAATTCAATGTAGCATCACTTGATCTGAAACAATTTGGCTTGAAACACAGCAATAGAAACCAGTTTTGCATATTTCTCGTAAATATGCAAAATATGCTCGGGATATGCCAACTGTCTACCAAACCAACGCCAACTGTTTAGCAGAAACCTCACGATAACCATAGAAACGGAAGGATGTTTTGACGTCACAGCTGTAGTTGATCGGATTGCAATCGGACTGGGTTTCGGCCCAATTTCTTTTCTTAATATTTAAATAACTAATTTTTTTAAAAAAAAGAACTTTTGTTTGAGTATTTGGAATGAGGAAAAAATTCTTCATAAGTATAAATTAATTTCAATCGGTTTTTTTTTTTTAAATGCGGGAATTGTCCATTACAGATCAGTTCTCTTTGAAAGACCGTTTGGACCGGATGCCTTTTATAAAACTCTAATCCGAAGGCAACAACTTGTTAAGAGGAAGCTCTATTCTAAACTTCAACTTAGCTTGACATCACTTAGACGGTAGATCGTCACCGTGCTCATAGGCATTTAATCCATTTTGGCGGCGTGAAAACATAATGCTCGCCAAACCTTATAGCCTTTTGTTCTCTACAGAGTTGTGGTTTGGCGAACATTATGCTTTCACGCCGCCAAAATGGATTAAATGCCTATGAGCACGGTGAAGATCTATCGTCTAGTGATATCAAGTTAAGTTGGAGTTTAGTATAGTAATGATCATTCCCTATACTCGCTATATTACAATCTTCTAGCCCAGTGCATTTAGAAACTACTTTCTATAAATCCTTGACATTTGGTACGAAAAGGATCACTTCATGAAATGGCATAAATTAAAAATTTGAAAATATAGCGTCTAATATATTTTATTTTAATATTTGAAATCCTTACGTCATGGCCTATGCAGTGGCGCCATCTGAAACGGTCTTTTGCTTTTTTTAATTTTCATTTATGATGGATAGACATTAAATGCAAACAATTCGTATCATTTCATTAAGTGTTCATTTTCGAGCCAAATGGCAAGGTGGTTATAGAAAGTAGTTTCTAAATGCACTGGGCTACGAGATTGTAACATAGCGAGTATAGGGAATGACCCTTACTAGAACTTTTTCGTAATGGGAACTTAACACACCAACTGGTCATCCAGCATGGCGTATCTCTCCCCCCCCCCCTTCTCCCCCCAAGTTACGCTACTCATTATTTTACAGGGTGTTTCTAAAATATCTGGCGAAAAATTTAAAGGAAAAGTAGAAGGAATCGAAATAAGCATCATTTTGTAATGAAGGTGTGTACCGAAATGGTGCATCTTAAGTAGTAAGAAAAGGATACAGTAAGACAAACTTAAAGATCAGAAATTAAACACCTTAAAAGAATGACTACTTTATTTAATGATACAAATTCAAGAACTTTAAAATGATCCATGAAAGTTTGAAACAATCGCCAACGAAAATTGCAACGTTCAAGACACTTATTTCATTTAAATTCTATTTAATGTGTCCTGCTTTCTTGGCAATACCTTTGGGGAAATGTTGTATATCTTTGAGATAGTGCTCAATAACAGTTGACAAGGGTTATCACTGATGCCATCCGCCCAGACATAGATGTCGCGCTTTGCAGACGACTGCTTGGTCTTCATTGCCTTGGAATCGCTGCCATTGTGAGTGATGTCTAAATTGTCTTCAGGCTCCTTCTTGATGAAAGGCAGTGTCTCCTGACTGTACTTCCTTCTAGACCTCGAGGTTGCGGGTTCCGAGTCCCGTATTAGGCATGGGTGTTTGTAAATGTATGTTGGCTTGTCTAATGACGAATGTTTCGGCGCAGTATAGCTCTCGTGTTGCTGACGGCGCCAGATAATCTGAAAACAACCAACCAACCTGACTGCACTTGACTGGCATTCCCTTGTGGGCAGCATCGTGGTGCTCCTTCAACTTAGACCCAACCTCAAAAACCAAACTCAAAAAGGATAGTTGCGCGTCGTTGGGTGGTGCATGCTTCTAAATTGTGTGGTAAGAGCACGTTATAAAATTGGGAATTAATTGACTGATGATGTGTTTACTCCAGTAGCTCATATCCACTGGTCAATCCCGATATGGACCATTGAAGACTGGCTACGGACCTTGTCCATTCTTGGTTAAAATATATTGGAATTGTTATTGCAGTGTTTTTTAATTGAAATACAGTGTTATAAGAAAGAACGGAGGAATAAAAATATGTATTGTAACGGTTTTGACAGGTTTATTTAAATAATAATAATAATCAAGTATTTTGAAACGATTTTCAAAATATTCGCCAATGACAGGCCAATTTCTCAAGAACAACTTTTTCCAACACTTCTCACCTCAACGTGTCTTTTGTGTACGCATTTTTCATTACAAAATCTGCTTATTTCGAACCGTTCTACCTACCTTTGCATTTTGTCAGATATTGTAGAAACGCCCTTTACATTCTTAAGTCTTATCAAATGATGTTTCTTTCGTCTATTGACGAACTTTACTTTCCACTCACTGCAAATCGAAATGTCTTTGAATCTAGTGCCACTTTTATGTTTTATTTAGACACCGAATGGCGTTTTAGATTTTTTAAGACATTTGTGTTATTTGATGTTGAGAGCATTTTCAGACACTTAAAATGTCTGAATGGGTTATCCTTATTTACACTAATAAAAAGTTCAAACTGTTAGGTTTGGTATCTTTTCCAGTGTGAAATATACCCTAGGGTGGTTCGGAAAAAAAAAATATTTTTGAAACGCATGAGGTGAAAAAAGTTGTTACATATCTTGATAAGAAAAACTGTAAAAAAAATTTGAAAAAAATATATCTTCCGATCGCGCATTCACCTCAAAGTTTGGAGAAAATGCAAAAAATAACTATTTTTCCTACATTTTTTTTTAATTTCTAAACGTTATGTACTTGTAAGGCAATAGTTTGCAATGTGTAGTGAAAGGGTGGTATAACACAGGAAAACACTATTCTATGCATTTTTAAAACATGCATTAATAATTAAAAATACTCAAAAGTAAAAATTTTCGTAAAAAAATAATGATTTTTCTGTAAAATGTTATTTACAGAAAAATGTCTTATTTATTAATGTCTCCTATTTATTATCTGGGGCTATTATTTCTTACATTTTTTTTTTTTTTTTTTTAAACATGCTTTTATTCAATTGGTTAACTTTTTCTCGAGCTTTCTATCCCAATGATGCAATTTGAGGAAAAATTTTGTAGAAAAGTGGCCATTATGGATCTTTAAAAAAAAAGGTGTTGCCCTAACGTCTTTGGCGTCAGCCCCACCCACTTTGTGTCATGTCTCTCTACACAAGCGTTCCACAGCTTGTGAGTAACAAGGAGCCGAGTTGAAGTCTGATTTCAGTGGTCCTCAGTAGCACAGAAACGCTGGCCAATTTCTCCAGACATAGGCAAATCCCGATGTGGGACGTTGTGAATCGGTCGTTAGAAACGATATCAGCCAATCTCGCCCAGCTCTAGATTAAATAAATAAGAGGCTTTGAAATGTTTGTTGAAAAATCGTGTATTTTGGAATTATGCTCGGCCAGAATTAGCCAATCTTCCAGTCTTCCCCTGTTTCCTCCAATACAGCTGTGCCACCTCGGATGCGCCAGTCTTTACTAACAAATGCTAGTTAGTTACTTTCCTTAACAAAGGGGGGGGGGGGAATGTGTTTTAATAGAATAGTGTTTTCCTGTGTTATACCACCCTTTCACTACACAGTACAAACTACTGCCTTTCAAATATATAACATTTAGAAATTTAAAAAAATTGGTTATTTTTTGTATTTTCTCCAAACTTTGAGGGGAATGCGCGATCGGAAAATAATTTTTTTCAAAAAAAATTTTACAGTTTTTCTTACCATGATATGTAACAACTTTTTTCACCTCATGCGTTTCAAAAACAATTTTTTTTTTTTCCGAACCACTTTGATATACACTATGATGGTACTGCTCTTTGTTCACCATATTTCATCTTCCTCTGGAAATTGAGCGTGGCACCACAAATACTCGTGTCCTAAATTTAAGACTCTATTTAACATCTGAATCAGCTGTAACTTTTTGGGCAATAATAATTCCTGTAAAGTTATCCTCCTCCCCCGTCTCCAAAAAAAAAAAAAAAAAAAAAAAAAAAAAAAATTCAATTTTTTTCCATTTCCCGATATTGTGGTTGATATAAATTTGGAATTGAATATTCTCCTATATATAAACTACAATTCCAAAAAAGGAGAAAATTTTGATATTTTAACTTTTGAACAATAATTCCTTTAATGTTGTTCCCAATGCTAATCCAAAAGGAGAAAATGACTTTTCAAGAAAATGGATCAAATGGCTACACATTTAAATTTTGAGTTGGAAATGTATTTTTTATTGTTATTCTTGATCCAAATGAGTCCCTCTCAGCGGACCAAAATTATTTTTTTTTTATAAAACAGAGAAATTTCGATATTGCACTTGATTGGGCCACTTTTTTAATCCTTTCCCATTTTTTGAATATAATAAATTTCGAATCGAAAACTCTCTTATATATTGACCAATATCTGAAAAAAAATCGCAACATTGAGTGGCTGTAACTGTTTGAGCAATATTTCCTGTAAGGTAATACCCCTCTCCAAAATAAATGTCCCACTTCCGATTTTGCGGTTGTTATAAATTTGGAATTGAATATTCTCCTGTATGTGAATTTCAATTCCAAAAAAAAAAAAAAAGGGGGGGGGGGGAATTAAATTTAACTTTTTGAACAATAATTCCTAAATGTTGTTTCCAATGCTAATCCAATAGGAAAAAATGACTTTTCAAGAATATGTGTCAAATGACGCTAAATTATGACTTGGGGTAGGAAATGTGTTTTATATTCATTCTGGATTCTAATATGTCGTCCCACTCAGGCGACCCAATTTTATTTTTTTTGCTAAAATAGAAAAATTTAAAACTGCTCTTTATTGGTCCAACTTGAAAAAAATTGAATTTAATCTTTTCCATGTTTTTGAGTGTTATAAATTAAGAATTGGAGACATTCCTATATATTAACATAAATCTTGGAAAATCGCAACATTGTGTTGCTAAAAAAAAAAACTTTGACAATTTTAACCCACATACGATTTTGTGGTTGTTATAAATTTGGAATTGAATATTCTCCTATATGTGAGCTTCAATTCCAGAAGAAAGAAAAAAAAATTGAGATTTAAAGTTTTGATCAATATTTCCTGTGAGGTGATCCCCCCTCTCCGAGAAAAAACATTGGCAATTTTGACCCATTTCGGATTTTGTGGTTGTTGAAAATTGGAATTGAATTTCCTCCTCTATGTAAAGTTCATTTCAAAAAAGGATTTTTTTTTTTTTTTTGAGATTTAACTTTTTGAACAATAATTCCTTTAAAGTTGTCCCTAATGCTAATCCAATAAGAAAAAATTACATTTCAAGAATATGGGTCAAATGACCGCAAATTATGACTTGGGGTAGGAAATGTGTTTTCAAATTCATTCTGGATTCAAATGTGACCCACTAAGCCGACCCAATTTTTTTCTTTGCTAAAATAGAAAAATTTGAAATTGCTTTTTTTTTTTGGGAGGGGGGCCAACTTTTGAGCCACCTCCCATTTTGTGGATGTTATAAATTTAGAATTGGAGACTTATACACTGACCAATATCTGGAAAAATCGCAACATTGTGTGGTTGTAACATTTTAGTCACTAATTCCTGCAAGGTTATCCCCCTCCCCCGTCTCCGAAAAAAACCAATGCCAATTTTGACCCACTTCCTATATTTATTGTGGTTGTTATAAGTTTGGAAATAAATATCCTCCTATATACCAACTTCAATTGGGAAATGGACACTTTCTTTTTTTGCAATACTTGGATTTCGAGTAGTAAAATTTCATTTTAATTACGATTTAATAGTGGAAATTGATTTGGGTGATGATTTTTATGACCCTAAGTGCAAATAGGTTGTAAAATTTCGAATATTGTGAAATTTGAATGTAAGGAAGGCTGGCACGTAGGCTTGTCCTATGTGGAGCCTAATATAGTAGGGACGTATTTGCTTAACATCATAAAAAATTTCGTAGAATAAAACATAGTCCGTGTGACTAGTATAGAGCTTTTATTTTTAGAGGTTCGTATCGTTGCGGCTCTCAGCGTCGAATGAGAGATTATAGCGGCTTACATATTAAAGAGGACGACAGAGGGCGCTCGCAGGCGTGCCTCACATCTCCCCACTAAAAAGATTTGATTGCGTCTTTTAAAGACCTGTCAAATTAATTTAGGTTCTAAATTGAAAAAAGTAAAATTTTAAACATTTGAATCACTAGTTTACAGTTATCATGTAATTAAACTAAGAAAGTAAATTTAACTTTTAAAAATATAAACAATTAGGAAATGAAAAATATGTAAATAAACACAATATCATAAATCTGCACTCAATATTCTAACCATAGGTAACACTTCATGAGAAAGAAAAAAAAAGAGTTCAAGTGTCATTTAGTTTGGCATCATTTTTCCTGTGGGTTGCAGTTAAACGAGACAGAGAATCGGCATTCAGATGATCTTTTCCTCGACGATAAGTTAGTAAGGCATGGAAGCGTTGTAAAGCTAAAGCCCATCGTTGTAGCCTAGGACTTTGTGAAGCACATTCCGTAAGAAACTTCAGAGGGTTGTGGTCACTAGCTATAATTATTTCAGATCCAAAGATGTACGTCTCGAATTTCTTAATGGCAAAAATGACGGCAAAGGCTTCTTTCTCTATAACTGCATATTTCTCTTGAGTGTTTGATAACTTTTTACTAGCGAAGGCTATTGGATGTTCAACATTTTGCTCGTCACGCTGGGCGAGACAAACACCGACGGCAAATGAAGAGGCATCAGCGTATATGATGAAAGGTCGTTGGAAATTTGGTGAATAACATCTGGGAGCATTGCATATAGCAAGCTTAAGTTGTGCAAAAGCTCCGTCTTCTTCCTTCTGCCGTATCACGTTATTGGGTGCTCTTCTTTCTGTTAACTTGGTCAATGGGCGAGCTATTTCGGAAAAATTTGGAACATATGCACGGTAATAGGACAAAAGTCCCAAGACACTGCGTACGTCTTTCTTAGTAGTTGGTGCTTCCAGGTTCTCGATAGCTTTGACTTTATCTGGATTTGGTTCATGTACGCCGGATCCTACAATATTACCAAGGAATCTTATTTTAGGCCTTGCGAAGTCACATTTCTTGAAATTGGCTGTGAAGTTGGCTTCTTCTAACGTATGCAGGACTGCGTCGATGTGTTTTAGGTGCGAGTCCCAATCTTCAGAAAAAATTGTGACATCATCAATATACGATACAGCATAGTCCTTATGCTTGTCTAGCACTTCATTCATGGTGCGCTGGAAGGTTGCAGCCGCGTTTCGTAAACCGAAGGGTAACACTGTAAAGAAGTACTGACCCCTATGAGTGACGAACGAAGTCAGGACTTGATGTTCGGAGGCCAATCGAATCTGCCAATAACCTTTCAGTAAATCAATCAATGTGATGTACTTGGCTTTTGATACTTTGTAAATCAAGTCAGTAGCATGCGTCATAGCGAAAGTGTCTACTTCAGTCTGTGCGTTGAGATACCTAAAATCTATACATAAGCGAACGGATCCATCTTTCTTGGCTACACACACAACTGGGTGAGCATATTCACTTTCGGAGCGAACAATCAGTCCAAGTTGTAATAACTCCTCAATTTGACGATCAACCTCATCCTTCAATATTTCAGGGATTCGGTATGGATTCTGCTTCTTTGGTTCACTTCCAGGCTTCAATTTAATGTGGTGTTCTCCAACTTTTGCAATTCTCGGAGTACCAGGCATCAACTTAGAGTGCTTCTTTAGTAGACTCATAAGCACTTGCCCTTTGGATGGATCAAGGTGCATCAAGTCTAACTTCAGGTCAGGGTATATCTCACTAGGAACCAGTGGGACTATTCTTGGCGTACTCTCGATTTCTCCAAAGTCAATGTCAGCGTCATAAATAACTCCAACGTTGTTAGTAGACTACTTGAATTATCGTATTTTGTTAGCATGCACATGCTTAGTACTTGCATCTGGGAGCTGAACTATATAACTGTAGGCAGTATGTTTTTTAACAATAGTGACTGGTCCAGTCCATCTGGCATACATCTTGTGATCACTGTCGGGTATCAGGACAACCACTTTGTCTCCTTCCTTAAACTCTTTATGTCGTGCTTTCCTATTATGGTAGTATGCGTAAGCTTTCTGTTTTTTTGTGGCTGAGATCCCTGCATATTCCGCTGCGTTTTCTGGATCCATCTTCAAATCATTGAGGTACTCAGTCACTGACTTGAGCTGGCCTAGGGGAACTGGAGTTTCATTGGTCCACGTTGTCTTCAATATGGAAAGAGGTCCCGTTGGGCGTCTACCATATAACATCTGAAAGGGGCTAATTCCGGTTGTGGCATTGGGAACTTCACGATATGCCCACAGAAGGTAAGGAAGGTACTTGTCCCAATCCTTAGAGTGTTCTCGCATCGTGTGGTGAGTCATTCCTTTCAAGACTGCATTAAATCTCTCAACGAGCCCATTGGACGCTGGGTGGTAGGGAGTGGATAATCTTGAAGAGGACCTAATCCTTTCCAAAAAATTCTTTAGTCAGGGAGGCAGTGAAATTGGTTCCCTGGTCCGTGGCTACTACCTTAGGGATGCCAGTGCGAGTGAAAATCCTTAGCAACGCTTCACAAGTAACTTTAGCAGATAAATTCTTCAAAGGGACGGCTTCTGGCCACCTAGTACATTGATCAACAGCGCAAAGAACATACTTGAATCCACGACTGTTCGGTTCTACTGGCCCAATTAAATCTACGTTTATAATTTGGAACGGTTCATCTGGGCGAGTAACGGGTGTGATGGGAACTTCGTCGAAGGGACGCTTCTTAGCTTGGAGTTGACACGATACACATTTATCACAGAAGTCATCTATCTCCTTCTTTATACCTGGCCAATAAAATGATTACTTAAGTCGTTCTGCTGTTTTGTTTTTACGGAGATGACCACCCCATAAACTAGCATGAGCGAGCTCCAAAAGCTGTTTTCTTCTTTGCACCGGAACCACGAGTTGGCTGACTGACTCTCCTAAAATCTTATCTTTACGATACAAGAAATTATCCAAAACAAAAAAGTTGTTTACCTCTCTCTTGGCATCTTGCCAACACGCTTCAAGGGTCAAGTCATTTGCTTGTTGATATCGGAACATTTCAGAGTCAGATTTTAATTCATTAGGTATAATAGAATTAACTTGGTTTACCATATTATCAATTACACTGTCCTTATTAACACTAATATCATCATCATCATTATTTATATAAAACACTTCAATATTATTAAAAGGCATTTCAGAATTTTCACTAATACTAATTTCACTATTACTACTCATAGACTCAAAATATTGTACAGTTTTCTCAAAAGTTAAGTTATATAAATTATCACTCTTAATAATATTATCATCAATATTGTGGGAGTTTTCAATTACACTATTTGAGGTATCAACAACATGAATATTTGCATTACAACAATCAACACTTAACTCACCTGAATCATTTGAAATTATTCTATTATATGTATTTAAAGATAACAACATGTCATTAGATAACTCATCAGCCATCGCACAAGTAAAATATACAGGTTCACAAAATTTACCATTTTCTGTGCACTTTGATAATGGTATATTTATTAAAGGGGCTTTGAGCTTATGACCAAATGCTGAAGTTAACACCACTTGGCCATGTGGGTCTTTATAGTGCTGGGGTACTAAATTACTTCTAATTATTATTACCTGCGTTCCAGAATCTGCGACTGCATTTATTTTAACATTATCACATAACACTTCAATGGTTGGCAAACTATTAAAAATGTTATCACTCTTGTACTTCATGCCGTTTAATTTTAACAAGTGGTCGGACGATATTTTGGCTGTCAAACAATTAGAGACGATTGCATTTGTACTCTTCCTATTTGGGTCGTGTAGTAGAGTTCCATGAAATTTGGAGTTACATACATCGCACTTCAACATTGACTTACACCGCTTTGCACCACCACAATTCACACCATAGCACAGGAAACATCGCTTGCTTAGCTTTAATTCTTGCTTCCGCTGCTCCGGGGTCAGAGGGCAACTTTCGTCGTTTCCATGGTTACCGCAAAAAACACAAATATCTTCTTTCGGCGAGTTGACGTAATTTACACTAGTAAACTTCCCGTTGGAGCGATTTGGTGTACTTCTCCCGTCTTGGTGGCGTCTATATGCTGACGTAACATCACTGCGCTACTCCTGGGGGAAGCGAGAGGGGGCAGCAATATATTTCGCCAATTCCCTTTGCGAAACCTGTCGCTGGATATGGGCCATGAGCTTTCCTAAATCAAAACAGTCAGTTTCTTCTTTAGTAAAATCGAGCATTATTTCTGAAAGGTAGCTTTTTAAAAATCACTGTTGATAACATGCTTCCATAAGATTCTGCTGATACGTCCAGGGTAGCATGAGATCTCATATGAACACTACATGTATCATACAGTTTCCTTAAATTATATAAATCATTACTGTGTGCTACTTGAGGCAAGTTCATAAGTTGGGACATATGAAAGTTAATTAAGTTTTCCGTTTTGCCGAAACGTTCGATTAAGATGTCCATAGCATTTTTATAATTATCTTCACTTATCGACAGTCCTTGAATAGCATAGAGCGCCGGGCCATCAAGTAAGCTTAATAAGTAACAATGTTTTTCAATTGCAGAAAGCGAAGTGTTGTTGTGAATAGCTATGTCATAACTATTTTTCCAAGAAATCCAGTTTTTAATGTTACCATTAAAGCTACTAATATTTAATTTTGGGAGTTGTGAATAACCACTTTTTACAGTACTTGTTTCACTAACCTGGCACTGCACATGAGTCGCCGCTGGAACAGAACGGGCCGGCATATCTCCTCCCCCAGTCTGCCGATGAATGTCTGTTAACGCCAAACATTTCGTAATTCTGTCTTCGTAATTAATTGAAGCGAGCAGATCGTCTTCGAATAGTTTTTCATCCAAAATGAGCGCTTCGATTTGCTCATTTATGTTTTTCAACGCTCTTTCCTTTTCGACCAGTTGAGGAACCAGTTCTGGAGTGAGATTACTTTCTATTCTTGCTTTGTCGATCTTATCCATAAGTTTGGTGGTAGAGGCTCTCAGTATCGACCGTTTCTTTTTAAGCTTTTCCAAACAGTCTTCCATCGTCTCGCTTCTGTTTTGTAAGGCGAGCGAGTTCTGGTTAGGCTTAGGGCGTTCGTTGTCAGACGTACTTCGTCGAGCGAGTTACATCGCACTTCTGATAACCACTGTAAGAAAGGCTGGCACGTAGGCTTGTCCTATATGGAGCCTAATATAGTAGGGACGTATTTGCTTAACATCATAAAATATTTCGTAGAATAAAACATAGTCCGTGTGACTAGTATAGAGCTTTTATTTTTAGAGGTTCGTATCGTTGCGGCTCTCAGCGTCGAATGAGAGATTATAGAGGCTTACATATTAAAGAGGACGACAGAGGGCGCTCGCAGGCGTGCCTCACATTGAAATTTCCCATACTATTAACACGAGAAAAAGTGAAAATGAAATATTTTGAAATTTTCCTTTTTTTTTTTGGACTAATTTTTGACCCACTTCCCATTTAATGAAGTTATAAATTTGGAATTGGAGACTCCTCTAAATCTGCACTCAAATCTGGCATAATCGCGACATTGCCCGGCCGTTACTTTTTCTTCAATAATTCTTGCAAGGTGGGGTCCCCCCGAAAAAAAATATGTCCGAAATATAGATGAGAGTTACTTTTCGAGAAAATCTTTCAAATGCCTTCAAATAGTGACTTTGGGTTGGAAATTTGTTTTTTATTCGTTTTTGGTCCAAACTTGAATTTAAAATTATTATTTTTCGTAAAATCAGAAATTAAAAATTTTGAAAATCGTGGAATTTTTCTAAATCTCGACCATGCATTTAAATGGAAAATTTCTTTTTTGTCAAATGGGTCCAAATTGCGTTTATGTATTGAAAAACACTTTCTAAATTCAAGTAAGTTTAAATATCGAACAAAAAACTATTTTTCAATAGGAAAGTGATAAGTTGCAGTTTGGATACTAAAGCGCTCAAAACTTTTTTTAGCCATTTTTTTGTATGTTACTTTTTCCGATTTTGATAGTTAAAATGCCATTGCATTAGTGAATTGATGATCAGAATTGATTTAGGTGATGAGTTTTATGATCATATGCGCAAAAAGAAGGATTGAAGGAAAGAAGGAAATTGAAAAATTTCAAATTTTCCATAGAAAGGGAAACATTATTGGGAAAAAACATACATACATTGGGAAAAGAGAAAATTAAAATTTTGAATTTTTCCTTTTTTGGATCAATTTTTTATCCACATTCCAATTTGAAGATGTGACTTGGGGAATCTACTTTATATTGATTGAAATCTGGTGAAATCGCAACATAGTGCGACTGTAACTTTTGGGTCAAATATTCTTGAAATGGTGGTCCCCCCCCCCCCCCCCGAAAAAAATAAAGCTAATTTTTATCCACACGAATTATGATCAAAATAGATTCGGGTGATGATTTTTATGGTCCTAAGCGTAAAAAGAAGGTCAAATTTCAAAAATTGAGAATTTCCAATTTCCTACAGGATTAACATGGCTGATGCATTTTCAATAGAAAATGGACACTTTTTTGCAATACTTGGATTTCGAGTAGTAAAATTACATTTTAACTACGATTTAATAGTGGAAATTGATTTGGGCGATGATTTTTATGACCCTAAGTGCAAATAGGTTGTAAAATTTCGAATATTGTGAAATTTGAAATTTCCCATACGATCAACATGATGAAAAGTGAAAATGAAATATTTTGAAATTTTCTTTTTTGAACCAATTTTTGTCCAACTGTCCAACTTTTTGGGACCAACTTTTGACCCACTTTCCATTTTGTGTTATATGTTATAAATATTAAATTGGAGACTCCTCTATATCTGCACTCAAATCTGGCATAATCGCAACATTGAGTAGCCGAGACTTTTTCCTCAATAATTCTTGCAAGGTGGTCCGCCCCCCCCCCCCCCGAAAAAAAAATATGACCGAAATATGGGAAAGAGTTACTTTTCCAGAAAATCTTTCAAATGCCTGCAAATAGCAACTTGAGTTGGAAATGTGTTTTTTATTCGTTTTTGGCAAAAAATTTAATTTAAAAATATTATTTTTCGTAAAATCAGAAATTCAAATTTTTGAAAATCGTTACATTTTTCAGTTTCGTTTGTATTTGAAGGGAAATTTTCATTTTGGTCAAATTTATCCAAATTGTGTTTAAAACTGTAAAACACTTCATCAATTACAGGCAGTAACAAAAATCTGGCCAAAAACCATTTTTCGATAGGAAAATGAAGAGTTGAAATTTTGAAACGAAAGCGCTCGGAAAAAGTTTTTAAGCCAATTTCGTAATTTGCATTATTTCGATTTTGAGAGCTAAAATACCACTATATAAGCAAATTGTGATCATAAGGAATTCAGGTAATGAATTTTTGATCATCAGTTCAAAAAGAAGGTTAAATTTCAAAAATTTGGAATTAGAAATTTTAAATTGAATTAACATGGATAATGTACCGGGTGATCCAGAAGTCAGGACCAACTTTAAAAATGAATAATTCGAAATCGAAGCAAGATACAAAGATATGGTTTGCACCAAACGCATGAAAAATAAACCGGGTTTTGTGTCGCAACATAATAAAAAATAGTTTTTTTGCCGACCAACAGATGGCGCTGTAGTGTGTTATGTCACAAAAAGCTGATTTAGAAGGGAAAAAAAATGAGATTCTTTACAATTCAGCTTTATTATAGTTAATTAATTACAGTAAATGTTCAATGTGCTGTCTATCATTCAGAAGTACAGCTGTGAGACGAGTGATCACACCATTCACAGCATTTAGGAGCATTTCGTGCGCTATGGCAGACACATGTTGCCGGATGGCATCTTTAAGTGCAGCTAATGATGCCGGTCGGTCGTGGTACACCTTTGACTTCAAGAATCCCCACAGCCAAAAGTCACAGGGTGTGAGATCGGGAGATCGTGGAGGCCATGCTTGCTTAAAGGCGCGACTGATAATGCGATCCTCCCCAAATGTTGAACGTATAGCAGGCGTTGCACAGGCAGAAAAATATGAGGTGGTGCTCCATCCTGCTGAAAGGTGACTGTTTGGAGTGCCTGTCTCGCTTGCAGTTCAGGAATAATGTTGTTCTGTAACAGTGCAGCATATCGCGGACCAATGACGGAAACTGTTTTGAAACCCATTTGTGTGACTTCTTCGAAAAAAAAGGGACCAATATGAAATCAGCAGTGAAGCCACACCAAACGGTCACTTTAGGCTGATGCAAGGGTACCTCCACAAATGCATGTGGATTGTCCGTGGCCCACACACGACAGTTGTGGGTGTTAACAGCGCCAGACAGTGTGAAATGCGCTTCATCTGTCCAAAGCACGTTGTGAAGCCAATCGTGCTGCTCGTCCATCTTATTGAATACAAAATTCGCAAAATCCATGCGACATTCAAAGTCAATAGGTTTCAGTTTTTGGTTAAGTTGCAATTTGTAAGGATATCTTTTCAGAGTTATTCGCAGCGCTCTCCAGACACTTCCGTACGACACTCCTGTCTGCATCGAAACTTCTCGAACCCTACACTCTCCGTGTGCAGTAACCACAGACATGGCTTGCACCATCTTCTCCACTGTCGTTGCAGCAGCAGCGGCTGTTGAGAGACGTCCATTTCTTGGCCGTGAAGTCAACGAACCTGTAGTTTCAAATTTCTTAATCAGTTTGTTCAATGCAGACGGCGTTATTGGTCCCTTGCTGTCTCGCATACCTTTCATGTAGCGATATCCTCGCAATGCCGCACTGGCACTTTCCGAATTCTTATAAAACAGTTAGACAAGTTTCCTCCTTTTATATCGGTTGTTGCTTTGCATAATTCTACAGCTGAACTCCTCCAGCGCCATCTGTTGGTCGGCAAAAAAACTATTTTTTATTATTTTGCGACACAAAACCCGGTTTATTTTTCATGCGTTTGGTGCAAACCATATCTTTGTATCTTGCTTCGTTTTCGAATTATTCATTTTTAAAGTTGGTCCTGACTTTTGGATCACCCGGTATTTTCAATGGGAAAGGCAAACTTTTTTTAAATGATCTGATTTTGAGAAGTAAAATGTCACTTTATGGACGATTTCACTGGGTTTAGATGAGGATTTCTACAACCCTTGGTGTTACAAGAGTGCAAAGTTTCGAAAATTGAGAAATTTGAAATTTTCTTTATGATTAACATAGTTAAAATTGAAAGTTTCGTGTGTAATAGAAGGGAAAAATTCATTTTGGTAAAATTGAATCAAATTGTAATTAATATTGAAAAACACTTCATCAATTCAACTAAGTTCAAAATCTGGCCAAAAACTGCCGACCAAACGGTATAGTGGTTAGCGTGCTAGCTTCTAGACCGCGAGCTTTCGGGTTCGAGTAACGTATTAGGCATGGGTGTTTGTAAATGTATGTTGGCTTGTCTAATGACGAATGTGTCGGCGCATTATAGCCCTCGTGTTGCTGACGGCGCCAGATAATCTGAATACAACCAACCAACCAACCAACTGGCCAAAAACTATTTTTCGATAGGAAAATGACAAGATAAAATTTTGAAACGAAATCGCTCGGAAACTGTTTTTAAGCCGATTTCGTAATTTGCATTATTTCGATTTTGAGTGCTAAAATACCACTCTATAAGTAAATTGAAGATTATACTGAATTCAGGTAATAATTTTTATGATCCTCATTTCAAAAAGAAAAGTTAAATTTCGAAAATTTGGATTTTGAAATTTCCTATAGGATTAACATGATTAATGATTAATTTTCAATGGGGAAATGCAAACTTTTTTCAAAATGATCTGATTTTGAGAATTCAATGACGATTTGAGTGTGGAATTAGATTCGGGTGATGATTTCAAAGACCCTGGGTGTAAAAAGAGTGTAAAATTTCGAAAATAGAGAAATTTGAAATTTTCTTTACGATTAACATATGTAAAACTGAAAATGAAAAAAATTTTAAATGTGCTTTTTTGGTCCAACTTTTGACCCACTTTGTATTTTGTTAGTGTTATAAAATTGGGATTGGAGATTCTGCTATATATTAGCTTTAATTTCTTCCAAGGAAAAACTTTTGAAAATTTTACTTTTTGAACAGTAATTCATTGAACATCGTCCGAAATGAATTTTCCATGGGGGAAATAGACTTTTCCAGAACTAGGCTCAAATGCATTTTAGTTCTGATTTTGGGTTGAAAATATTTTACTACTTATTCTTGGCCCAAATTTAATTAAAAATTGAGAAATTTGAAATTTTTGATACGATTAACGTGGGGAAAATTGAAAACGAAAATTTTTCAAAGTGCATTTTTTGTGACCAAATTTTAACCCACTTTCCATTTTGTGAGTATTATAAAATTGAAATTGGAGATTCTACTTTATATACGCTTCAATTTCTCCAAAGGAAAAAATTTAGAAAATTTTACTTTTCGAACAATAATTCATTGAATATCGTCCCCCATGTTGTTTCAATTGGGAAAATTGGCTTCTCCAGATATAAGCTAAAATGCTTTCAAATTCTTTTTTTGATTGAAAATATATTTTCTACTTATTATTGATCCAAATTTTATTTAGAAATTTTTTTTTCTTAAAATCAGAATTTCAATTTTTCGAAAATCGTGAAATGTGTATTTGAAGAAAATTTTTATTTTGGTCAAATTGACTCAAATTTTGTTTTTCTATTGTAAAACACTTCATCAATTGAACTAAGTTCAAAATTTGGCCATAAAACATTTTTTCAATATGATAATGACAAGTTGAAATTTAGGAAAAAAATCGCTCGGAAACTGATTTTAAGCCGTTTTTGGGAAGTAAAATGCCATTTTAATGACGATTTGATTGTGGAAATCGATTCGGGTTACTATTTCTATAACCCTGGGTGTAAAAAGAGTGTAAAATTTCGAAAATTGTTAAATTTGAAATTTTCTTTACGATTAACATATGTAAAACTTAAAATGAAAAATTTTGAAAATGCGCTTTTTGGGACCAACTTTTGACCCACTTTCCATTTTGTTAGTGTTATAAAATTGGAATTGGAGATTCTGCTATATATTAGCTTCAATTTCTTCAAAGGAAAAAATTTTGAAAATTTTACTTTTTGAACAATAATTCATTGAACATCGTCAGCCATGAATTTTCATTGGGGGAAATAGGCTCAAAAGCATTCAAGTTCGGATTTTAGGTTGAAAATACTTTCATAGTCATTCTTCGTCCAAATTTTATTAAAAAAAGTAATTTTCTAAATGTCAAAAATTTAATTTTTCCAAAATCGTGATTTTTTTCTGTTTCGTGTGTATTTGAATGGAAAATTTTATTTTGTTCAAATTGACCTTAATTCTGGTTTTATATTGTGAAACACTTCATCAATTCAACTAAGTTAAAAATTTGGCGAAAAAAACCTTTTTCAATAGAATAATGACAAATTGAAATTTTGAAAGGAAATCACTCGGAAACGATTTTTAAGACGATTTCGTACTTAGCATTATTTCGATTTGAAGTGCTAAAATACCAATTTAAAAGTAAATTGATGATTTAATGAATTCAGGTAATCATATGTAGAATCCTCATTTCAAAAAGGTTAAATTTCGAAAATTTGGAATTTGAAATTTCCCATCGGATTAACATGAATAATGTATTTTCATTGAGAAATGCAAACTTTTTTCGCAAATATCTGATTTTTAGAAGTAAAATGTCACTTTAATGACGATTTGACTGTGGAAATAGATTCGGGTGATGATTTCTAAGACCCTGGGTGTAAAAAAAGTGTAAAATTTTAAAAATTGTGAAATTTGAAATTTTCTTTACGATAACATATGTAAAACTGAAAATGAAAAATTTTGAAAATGTGCTTTTTGGGTCCAATTTTTGACCCATTTTGTGTTTTGTTAGTGTTATAAAATTGGAACTGGAGATTCTGCTATATATTAGCTTTAATTTCTTCAAAGGAAAAAATTTTGAAAATTTCACTTTTTGAACAATAATTCATTGAACATCGTCCGAAATGTATTTTCCATGGGGAAATAGACTTTTCCAGACTAAGGTTCAAATGCATTCAATTTCAGACTTTGGTTTGAAAATATTTTACTACTTATTCTTGGCCCAAATTTAATTAAAAATTGAGAAATTTGAAATTTTTTATACGATTAACTTTTGGAAAATATAAAACGAAAAATTGTCCAACTGAATTTTTTGTGACCAAATTTTAACCCACTTCCCATTTTGTATTATAAAATTGTAATTGGAGATTCTACTTTATATACGCTTCAATTTCTCAAAAGGAAAAAATTTAGAAAATTTTACTTTTCGAACAATAATTCATTGAATATCGTCCCCATGTAATTTCAATTGGGAAAATTGGCTTTTCCAGAAATAAGCTAAAATGCTTTCAAATTCTTTTTTTGATTAAAAATATATTTTCTACTTATTATTGATCCAAATTTTAATTAGAAATTTTTTTCTTCTTAAAATCAGAACTTCAATTTTTCGAAAATCGTGAAATATGTATGTGTGTATTTGAGGGAAAATTTTATTTTGGTCAAATTGACTCAAATTTTGTTTTTCTATTGTAAAACACTTCATCAATTGAACTAAGTTCAAAATTTGGCCAAAAAACCTTTTTTAAATAGGATAATGACAAGTTGAAATTTTGAAAACAAATCGCTCGAAAACTGATTTTAAGCCGTTTTTGGGAAGTAAAGTGTCATTTTAATGACGATTTGACTGTGGAAATCGATTCGGGTTACTATTTCTATAACCCTGGTTGTAAAAAGAGTGTAAAATTTCGAAAATTGAGAAATTTGAAATTTTTTTTACGATTAACATATGTACAACTGATAATGAAGAATTTTGAAAATGAGCTTTTTGGGACAAAATTTTGACCCACTTTCCATTTTGTTAGTGTTATAAAATTGGAATTTCAGATTCTGCTATATATTAGCTTCAATTTCTTCAAAGGAAAAAATTTTGAAAATTTTACTTTTTGAACAATAATTCATTAACATCGTCAGCCATGAATTTTCATTGGGGGAAATAGGCTCAAAAGCATTCAAAATCGGATTTTGGGTTGAAATTATTTTCATAGTCATTCTTCGTCCAAATTTTATTAAAAAAAGTAATTTTCTAAATGTCAGAAATTTAATTTTTCCAAAATCGTGAATTTTTTCTGTTTCGTGAGTATTTGAATGGAAAATTTTATTTTGTTCAAATTGACCTTAATTCTGGTTTTATATTGTGAAACACTTCATCAATTCAACTAAGTTAAAAATTTGGCGAAAAAAACCTTTTTCAATAGAATAATGACAAATCGAAATTTTGAACGGAAATCACTCGGAAACGATTTTTAAGACGATTTCGTACTTAGCATTATTTCGATTTGGAGTGCTAAAATACCAATTTAAAAGTAAATTGATGGTTATAATAAACTCAGGTAATCATATGTATGATCCTCATTTCAAAAAGGTTAAATTTCGAAAATTTGGAATTTGAAATTTCCCATTGGATTGACATGAATAATGTATTTTCATTGAGAAATGCAAACTTTTTTCGCAAATATCTGATTTTTAGAAGTAAAATGTCACTTTAATGACGATTTGACTGTGGAAATAGATTCGGGTGATGAATTCTAACACCCTGGGTGTAAAAAGACTGTAAAATTGAGAAATTTCAAATTTTCTTTACGATAACATATGTAAAACTGAAAATGAAATATTTTGAAAATGCGCTTTTTGGGTCCAACTTTTGACCCACTTTGTATTTTGTTAGTGTTATAAAATTGGAACTGGAGATTCTGCTATGTACACTGGTGTGCAAAACTTAAGCAACAATGTAAAAATTTAGCAGATAGCCATGAAATTGCAGAAAAGGAGGTCTGGAGATCAATACAATGAACACGTAAGTCAGCAGAAACGTCATGCGTATGCAAATATCAGGAACGAAACGTCAGAGGCGACGTGAGCGTACGCAAAATGTGTGATGTCAACGCGCCAGCTCAACAGTAGAATAAAAGGAAGGACGTAGACGCAATTCAACATATTCGCTGTAAGTGCCAGTGAGTCAGTTCGTGAAATATGGCTAGAGAAAATCACCTGGACGACTTCACACGTAGAAGAATGATCGGAAAGCTGGAGGAGGGGCGTACTGTCACCAGTGTAGCTGCAGAGTTCGGAATCAACAAAAGTGTCGTTTCGCGAGCTTGGAAAGCGTTCCAAACCACAGGTACAGCTGTTAGAAAGGTTGGTGGTAGCCGCCCGAGGACGACAACTGCAGGGGATGACCGATATATTGTCCTGCAGGCAAAAAGAGGCCGACAGCAGTCAGCAAGCGCCATTGCTCAGCAACTCTGCATAGCAACGGGGCGACAAGTGTCGCGATTTACTGTGGCCAAACGCCTTCACAAAGGGGTCCTATTCGCCCACCGTCCTGAACGCTGCCTCTAGTTGAAAGTTTGAGACCGACACCACCGTTTACAGTGGTGCAGAGAGCACAGAAACTGGACAACTGATCAATGGAGTTGTGTCCTCTTTACGGATGAGAGTCGGTTCAGTACCGGAAGCGATTTTCAACGTGTTTTGATTTGGAGAGAGGTCGGAACCCGGTTTTATCCCAGTAACATCATGGAAAGACATGTAACGGTGGTCCTGGCGTTCTTGTCTGGAGAGGTATTATGCTGAACGGGCGAACTGAGCTCCACGTTTTCGACAGAGGGTCTGTAACCGGGGATCGCTATTATGAGGAGGTACTCCTTCCCCATGTGCATCTGTTCCGAAGTGCCATTGGCCCAAACTTCATTTTTATGGATGACAATGCACGGCCACATCGGACTCTTGCTGTTGAGGAGCTACTGGAAAGTGAAGATATCACTCGAATGGATTGGCCAGCGTACTCCCCAGATTTAAATCCCATCGAACATGTGTGGGATGCTTTGGGGAGACACATTGCAGCACGCTTACATCCTCCGGAGAACACCCAACAACTCAAACAGATGCTGATTAAGGAATGGGCACTCCTACCGCAAGAAATTTTGCACCAGCTGGTTCTGAGTATGCGGAGACGGTGCGATGCAACCATTGCAGTGAGGTGAGGGCATATCTCATATTAAGGAACATCTGCTTGTTGTTCTTCCTCTTGGATAGACAATCATGAGTCACGATACTATTCATTCAATAAATCTTGTTTTTGTTTGATTCCATACCGTATGCATTGTATTCCTTTTTCAGCGCCGATACTTTCGTCATCCTTTACGTACATAATACTCTCCCTCATTTTTGAATTTCAAGTCTCTCAGATGATTTCTCGTGGAGTTATGACAAAAAACACCACCTGTTGCTTAAGTTTTGCACACCAGTGTATTAGCTTTAATTTCTTTAAAGGAAAAAATTTTGAAAATTTTACTTTTTGAACAATAATTCATTGAACATCGTCCGAAATGTATTTTCCATGGGGAAAATAGACTTTTCCAGACTAAGGTTCAAATGCATTCAATTTCAAACTTTGGGTTGAAAATATTTTACTACTTATTCTTGGCCCAAATTTAATTAAAAATTGAGAAATTTGAAATTTTTGATACGATTAACTTTGGGAAAATATAAAACGAAAAATTGTCATACGGAATTTTTTGTGACCAAATTTTAACCCACTTCCCATTTTGTGAGTATTATAAAATTGTAATTGGAGATTCTACTTTATATACGCTTCAATTTCTCAAAAGGAAAAAATTTAGAAAATTTTACTTTTCGAACAATATTCATTGAATATCGTCCCCCATGTAATTTCAATTGGGAAAATTGGCTTTTCCAGAAATAAGCTAAAATGCTTTCAAATTCTTTTTTTGATTCAAAAAATATATTTTCTACTTATTATTGATCCAAATTTTAATTAGAAATTTTTTTTTTCTTAAAATCAGAACTTCAATTTTTCGAAAATCGTGAAATATGTATGTGTGTATTTGAAGGAAAATTTTATTTTGGTGAAATTTACTCAAATTTTGTTTTTCTGTTGTAAAACACTTCATCAATTGAACTAAGTTCAAAATTTGGCCAAAAAACCTTTTTTCAAAAGGATAAGGACAAGTTGAAATTTTGAAAACAAATCGCTCGAAAACTGATTTTAAGCCGTTTTTGGGAAGTAAAGTGTCATTTTAATGACGATTTGACTGTGGAAATCGATTCGGGTTACTATTTCTATAACCCTGGTTGTAAAAAGAGTGTAAAATTTCGAAAATTGAGAAATTTGAAATTTTCTTTACGATTAACATATGTACAACTGATAATGAAGAATTTTGAAAATGAGCTTTTTGGGACCAACTTTTGACCCACTTTCCATTTTGTTAGTGTTATAAAATTAGAATTTCAGATTCTGCTATATATTAGCTTCAATTTGTTCAAAGGAAAAAATTTTGAAAATTTTACTTTTCGAACAATAATTCATTGAACATCGTCCGAAATGTATTTTCCATGAGGGAAATAGACTTTTCCAGAACTAGGCTCAAATGCATTCAAGTTCGGATTTTGGGTTGAAAATATTTTACTACTTATTCTTGGCCCAAATTTAATTAAAAATTGAGAAATTTGAAATTTTCGATACGATTAACGTGGGGAAAATTGAAAACGAAAAATTTTCAAAGTGCATTTTTTGTGACCAAATTTTAACCTACTTTCCATTTTGTTAGTGTTATAAAATTGGAATTGGAGATTCTGCTATATATTAGCTTCAATTTTTTCAAAGGAAAAAATTTTGAAAATTTTACTTTTTGAACAATAATTCATTGAACATCGTCCGAAATGTATTTTCATTGGGGGAAATAGGCTCAAAAGCATTCAAAATCGGATTTTGGGTGGCAATTATTTTTATAGTCATTCTTGGTCCAAATTTTATTCAAATAAGTAATTTTCTAAAAATCAGAAATTCAATTTTTCAAAAGTCGTGAATTTTTTCAGTTTCTTGTGTGTATTTGAATGGAAAATTTAATTTTGTTCAAATTGACCCAAATTCTGGTTTTATATTAAGAAACACTTCCTCAATTCAACTAAGTTAAAAATTTGGCCAAAAATCCCTTTTTCAATAGAATAATGACAAATTGAAATATTGAAAGGAAATAACTCGGAAACGATTTTTAAGACGATTTCGTACTTAGCATTATTTCGATTTGGAGTGCTAAAATACATATTTAAAAGTAAATTGATGATTATAGCGAATTCAGGTAATCATATATACGATCCTCATTTCAAAAAGAAGGTTAAATTTCGAAAATTAGGAATTTGAAATTTACCCATCGGATTAACATGAATAATGTATTTTCATTGTTAAATGCAAACTTTTTTCGCAAATATCTGATTTTTAGAAGTAAAATGTCACTTTAATGACGATTTGACTGTGGAAATAAATTCGGGTGATAATTTCTAAGACCCTGGGTGTAAAAAGACTGTAAAATTTCGAAAATTGAGGAATTTCTAATTTTCTTTACGATAAAATATGTAAAACTGAAAATGAAAATTTTTGAAAATGCGCTTTTTGGGACCAACTTTTGACACGCTTTGTGTTTTGTTAGTGTTATAAAATTTGGAACTGGAGATTGTACTATATATTAGCTTTAATTTCTTCAAAGAAAAAATTTTGAAAATTTTACTTTTTGAACAATAATTCAATGAACATCGTCCAAAATGTATTTTCCATGGGGGAAATAGACTTTTCCATAATTAGGTTCAAATGTATTCAATATCGGATTTTGGTTTGAAAATATTTTACTACTTATTCTTGACCAAAATTGAATTAAATATTGAGAAATTTAAAATTTTTGATACGATTAATGTGGGGAAAATTGAAAACGAAAAATTTTCAAAGTGCATTTTTTGTGACCAATTTTCAACCCACTTCCCATTTTGTGAGTATTCTAAAATTGAAATTATACATTCTACTTTATATACGCTTCGATTTCTCCAAAGGAAAACATTTGGAAAATTTTACATTTCGAACAATAATTCATTGAATATCGTACCCCATGTTGTTTCAATTGGGAAAATTGGTTTCTTCAGAAATAAGCTAAAATGCTTTCAAATTCTTTTTTTGATTGAAAATATATTTTCTACTTATTATCGAACCAAATTTTAATTAGAAATTTATTTTTCTTAAAATCAAAATTTTATTTTTTCGAAAATCGTGAAATGTGTATTTGAAGGAAAATTTTATTTTGCTCAAATTGACTCAAATTTTGTTTTCCTATTGTAAAACACTTCATCAATTCAACTAAGTTCAAAATTTGGCCAAAAAACTTTTTTTCAATAGGATAATGACAAGTTGAAATTATGAAAACAAATCGCTCGGAAACTGATTTTTAGCCGTTTTTGGGAAGTAAAATGTCATTTTAATGACGATTTGATTGTGAAAATCGATTCGGGTTATTATTTCTATAACCCTCTGCGTAAAAAGAGTGTAAAATTTCGAAAATTGAGAAATTTGAAATTTTCTTTACGATTAACATATGTAAAACAGAAAATGAAAATTTTTGAAAATGCGATTTTTGGGAAAAACTTTTGACCACTTTCCATTTTGTTAGTGTTATAAAATTGGAATTGGAGATTCTGCTATATATATGCTTCAATTTCTTCAAAGGAAAAAATTTTGAAAATTTTAATTTTTGAACAATAATTAATTGAACATCGTCAGCCATGAATTTTCAATGGGGGAAATAGGCTCAAAAGCATTCAAGTTCGGATTTTGGGTTGAAAATATTTTTATAGTCATTCTTGGTCCAAATTTTATAAAAAAAAGGAATTTTCTAAAAATTAGAAATTCAATTTTTCCAAAATCGTGTATTTTTTCAGTTTCGTGTGTATTTGAATGGAAAATTTTATTTTGTTCAAATTGACCCAAATTCTGGTTTTATATTGTGAAACACTTCCTCAATTCAACTAAGTTAAAAATTTGGCAAAAAATCCCTTTTTCAATAGAATAATGACAAATTGAAATTTTGAAAGGAAATAACCTGAAAACGATTTTTAAGACGATTTCGTACTTAGCATTATTTCGATTTGGAGTGCTAAAATACCAATTTAAAAGTAAATTGATGATTTAATGAATTCAGGTAATCATATATACGATCCTCATTTCAAAAAGAAGGTTAAATTTCGAAAATTTGGAATTCGAAATTTCCCATCGGATTAACATGAATAATGTATTTTCATTGTGAAATGCAAACTTTTTTCGCAAATATCTGATTTTTAGAAGTAAAATGTCACTTTAATGACGATTTGACTGTGGAAATAGATTCGGGTGATTATTTCCAAGACCCTGGGTGTAAAAAGACTGTAAAATTTCGAAAATTGAGAAATTTCAAATTTGCTTTGAACTGAAAATGAAAAATTTTGAAAATGCGCTTTTTGGCTCCAACTTTTGACCCACTTTGTATTTTGTTAGTGTTATAAAATTGGAACTGGAGATTCTGCTGTATAATAGCTTTAATTTCTTCGAAGTAAAAAATTTTGAAAATTTTACTTTTTGAACAATAATTCATTGAACATCGTCCGAAATGTATTTTCCATGGGGGAAATAGACTTTTCCATAATTAGGTTCAAATGTATTCAATTTCAGATTTTGGGTTGAAAATATTTTACTACTTATTCTTGGCCCAAATTTAATTAAAAATTGAGAAATTTGAAATTTTTGATACGATTAACGTGAGGAAAATATAAAACGAAAAAATTTGCAAAGTGCATTTTTTGTGACCAAATTTTAACCCACTTCCCATTTTGTGAGTATTATAAAATCGTAATTGGTGATTCTACTTTATATACGCTTCAATTTCTCAAAAGGAAAAAATTCAGAAAATTTTACTTTTCGAACAACAATTCATTGAATATCGTCCCCCATGTAATTTCAATTCGGAAAATTGGCTTTTCCAGAAATAAGCTAAAATGCTTTCAAATTCTTTTTTTGATTGAAAATATATTTTCTACTTATTATTGATCCAAATTTTAATTAGAATATTTTTTTTCTTAAAATCAGAATTTCAATTTTTCGAAAATCGTGAAATGTGTATTTGAAGGAAAATTTTATTTTGGTCAAATTGACTCAAATTTTGTTTTCCTATTGTAAAACACTTCAACAATTCAACTAAGTTCAAAATTTGGCCAAAAAGCCTTTTTTCAATAGGATACTGACAAGTTTAAATTTTGAAAACTAATCGCTCGGAAACTGATTTTAAGCCGTTTTGGGGAAGTAAAATGTCATTTTAATGACGATTTGACTGTGGAAATCGATTTGGGTTATTATTTCTATAACCCTGGGCGTTAAAAGAGTGTAAAATTTCGAAAATTGAGAAATTTGAAATTTTCTTTACGATTAACGTATGTAAAACTGAAAATGAAAAATTTTCAAAATGCCCTTTTTGGGAAAAATTTTTGACTCCCTTTCTATTTTGTTAGTGTTATAAAATTGGAATTGGAGATTCTGCTATATATAAGCTTCAATTTCTTCAAAGGAAAAAAATTTTGAAAATTTTACTTTTTGAACAATAATTCATTGAACATCGTCAGCCATGAATTTTTAATGGGGGAAATAGGCTCAAAAGCGGATTCAAGTTCAGATTTTGGGTTGAAAATATTTTTTATAGTCATTCTTGGTACAAATTTTATTAAAAAAAGTTATTTTCTAAAAATCAGAAATTCAATTTTTCCAATATCGTTAATTTTTTCAGTTTCGTGTGTATTTGAATGGAAAATTTTATTTTGTTCAAATTGACCTTAATTCTGGTTTTATATTGTGAAACACTTCCTCAATTCAACTAAGTTAAAAATTTGGCCAAAATTCCCTTTTTCAATAGAATTTGAAAGGAAATAACTCGGAAACGATTTTTAAGACGATTTCGTACTTAGCATTATTTCGATTTGGAGTGCTAAAATACCAATTTAAAAGTAAATTGATGATTTAATGAATTCAGGTAATCATATATACGATCCTCATTTCAAAAAGAAGGTTAAATTTCGAAAATTTGGAATTTGAAATTTCCCATCGGATTAACATGAATAATGTATTTTCATTGTGAAATGCAAAATTTTTTCGCAAATATGTGATTTTTAGAAGTAAAATGTCACTTTAATGACGATTTGACTGTGGAAATAGATTCGGGTTACTATTTCGGTAACCCTGGGTGTAAAAAGAGTGTAAAATTTCGAAAATTGAGAAATTTTAAATTTTCTTTACGATAACATATGTAAAACTGAAAATGAAAAATTTTGAAAATGTGCTTTTTGGGTCCAACTTTTGACCCATTTTGTGTTTTGTTAGTGTTATAAAATTGGAACTGGAGATTCTGCTATATATTAGCTTTGATTTCTTCAAAGGAAAAAATTTTGAAAATTTTACTTTTTGAACAATAATTCATTGAACATCGTCCGAAATGTATTTTCCATGGGGGAAATAGACTTTTCCAGACTTAGGTTCAAATGCATTCAATTTCAGATTTTGGGTTGAAAATGTTTTACTACTTATTCTTCGTCCTAATTTAATTAAAAATTGTGAAATTTGAAATTTTTGATACGATAAACTTGTTGAAAATATAAAACGAAAAATTTTCAAACTGAATTTTTTGTGACCAAATTTTAACCCACTTCCCATTTTGTGAGTATTATAAAATTGTAATTAGAGATTCTACTTTATATACACTTCAATTTCTCAAAAGAAAAAAATTAAAAAAATTTTACTTTCCGAACAATAATTCATTGAATATGGTCCCCCATGTTATTTCAATTGGGAAAATTGGCTTTTCCAGAAATAAGCTAAAATGCTTTCACATTCTTTTTTTGATATAAAAATATATTTTCTACTTATTATCGGTCCAAATTTTATTAAAAAAAGTAATTTTCTAAAAATCAGAAATTCAAATTTTTAAAAATCGTGAATTTTTTCTGTTTCGTGTGTAATTGAATGGAAAATTTTATTTTGTTCAAATTGACCCAAATTCTTGTTTTATATAAAGAAACACTTTATCAATTCAACTAAGTTAAAAATTTGGCCAAAAATCCCTTTTTCAATAGAATAATGACAAATTGAAATTTTGAATGGAAATAACTCGGAAACGATTTTTAAGACAACTTCGTACTTAGCATTATTTCGATTTGGAATGCTAAAACACATATTTAAAAGTAAATTGATGATTATAATGAATTCAGGTAATCATATATACGATCCTCATTTCAAAAAGAAGGTTAAATTTCGAAAATTATTAATTTGAAATTTCCAATCGGATTACATGAATAATGTATTTTCATTGTGAAAAGCAAACTTTTTTCGCAAATATCTGATTTTTAAAAGTGAAATGTCACTTTATTGACGATTTGACTGTGGAAATGGATTCGGGTGATGATTTCTAAGACCCTGGGTGTAAAAAGACTGTAAAATTTCGAAAGTTGAGAAATTTCAAATTTTCTTTACGATAAAATATGTAAAACTGAAAATGAAAAATTTTGAAAATGTGCTTTTTGGCTCCAACTTTTGACCCACTTTGTATTTTGTTAGTGTTATAAAATTGGAACTGGAGATTCTGCTGTATAATAGCTTTAATTTCTTCAAAGTAAAAAATTTTGAAAATTTTACTTTTTGAACAATAATTCATTGAACATCGTCCGAAATGTATTTTCCATGGGGGAAATAGACTTTTCCATAATTAGGTTCAAATGTATTCAATTTCAGATTTTGGGTTGAAAATATTTTACTACTTATTCTTGGCCCAAATTTAATTAAAAATTGAGAAATTTGAAATTTTTGATACGATTAACGTGAGGAAAATATAAAACGAAAAATTTTCAAAGTGCATTTTTTGTGACCACATTTTAACCCACTTCCCATTTTGTGAGTATTATAAAATTGTAATTGGAGATTCTACTTTATATACGCTTCAATTTCTCAAAAGGAAAAAATTCAGAAAATTTTACTTTTCGAACAACAATTCATTGAATATCGTCCCCCATGTAATTTCAATCCGGAAAATTGGCTTTTCCAGAAATAAGCTAAAATGCTTTCAAATTCTTTTTTTGATTGAAAATATATTTTCTACTTATTATTGATCCAAATTTTAATTAGAATATTTTTTTTCTTAAAATCAGAATTTCAATTTTTCGAAAATCGTGAAATGTGTATTTGAAGGAAAATTTTATTTTGGTCAAATTGACTCAAATTTTGTTTTCCTATTGTAAAACACTTCATCAATTCAACTAAGTTCAAAATTTGGCCAAAAAGCCTTTTTTCAATAGGATACTGACAAGTTTAAATTTTGAAAACAAATCGCTCGGAAACTGATTTTAAGCCGTTTTGGGGAAGTAAAATGTCATTTTAATGACGATTTGACTGTGGAAATCGATTTGGGTTATTATTTCTATAATCCTGGGCGTTAAAAGAGTGTAAAATTTCGAAAATTGAGAAATTTGAAATTTTCTTTACGATTAACATATGTAAAACTGAAAAATTTTCAAAATGCCCTTTTTGGGAAAAATTTTTGACCCACTTTCCATTTTGTTAGTGTTATAAAATTGGAATTGGAGATTCTGCTATATATTAGCTTCAATTTCTTCAAAGGAAAAAATTTTGAAAATTTTAGTTTTTGAACAATAATTCATTGAACATTGTCAGCCATGAATTTTCAATGGGGGAAATAGGCTCAAAAGCATTCAAGTTTGGATTTTGTGTTGAAAATATATTTATAGTCATACTTGGTCCAAATTTTATTAAAAAAAAGTAGTTTTCTAAAAATCAGAAATTCAATTTTTCCAAAATCGTGAATTTTTTCAGTTTCGTGTGTGTATTTGAATGGAAAATTTTATTTTGTTCAAATTGACCCAAATTCTGCTTTTATATTGTGAAACACTTCATCAAATTCAAAATTCAAAATTTGGAAAATTCAAAATTTGGCCAAAAAACCTTTTTTCAATAGGATAATGGCAAGTTGAAATTTTGAAAACAAATCGGTCGGAAACTTATTTTAAGCCGTTTTTGGGAAGTAAAATGTCATTTTAATGACGATTTGATTGTGGAAATCGATTCGGGTTACTATTTCTGTAACCCTGGGTGTAAAAAGAGTGTAAAATTTCGAAAATTGTGAAATTTGAAATTTTCTTTACGATTAACATATGTAAAACTGAAAATGAAAAATTTTGAAAATTTGTTTTTGGAACCACTTTTTGACCCACTTTCCATTTTGTAGTGTTATAAAATTGGAATTGGAGATTCTGCTATATATTAGCTTCAATTTCTTCAAAAGAAAAAATTTTGAAAATTTTACTTTTTGAACAATAATTCATTGAACATCGTCAGCCATGAATTTTTAATGGGGAAATAGGCTCAAAAGCGGATTCAAGTTCAGATTTTGGGTTGAAAATATTTTTTATAGTCATTCTTGGTACAAATTTTATTAAAAAAAGTAATTTTCTAAAAATCAGAAATTCAATTTTTCCAATATCGTGAATTTTTTCAGTTTCGTGTGTATTTGAATAGAAAATTTTATTTTGTTCAAATTGACCAAATTCTGGTTTTATATTGTGAAACACTTCATCAATTCAACTAAGTTAAAAATTTGCCAAAATTCCCTTTTTCAATAGAATTTGAAAGGAAATAACTCGGAAACGATTTTTAAGACGATTTCGTATTTAGCATTATTTCGATTTGGTGTGTGTAGCAGAATAAATATATCCTCGTGCATCTCTAGCTGGATGAATATATCCTCGTGCCGTCACAACTAGATATCCTCGCGCTTTACCTTGGTAGTTGTGTTCTATAGATTTTAAGATAGCAGTTTGAGTTTATAGAATGGCGTATGAACTAATAAAGTTGTTTCTTTAAACCGTTCGTATTATTACAATCGTAAACACTTTACCATTTACAAGTTTGTTATCTCATCGTCATCACTGCTGTAAGTGCTAAAATACCAATTTAAAAGTATATTGATGATTATAATGAATTCAGGTAATCATATGTATGATCCTCATTTCAAAAAGAAGGTTAAATTTCGAAAATTTTTAATTTAAATTTCCCATCGGATTAAAATGAATAATGTATTTTCACTGTGAAATGATAACTTTTTTCGCAAATATCTGATTTTTAGAAGTAAAATGTCACTTTAATGACGATTTGACAGTGAAAATAGATTCGGGTGATAATTTCTAAGACCCTGGGTGTAAAAAGAGTGTAAAATTTTGAAAATTGAGAAATTTGAAATTTTCTTTACGTAAAACGTTTCATATGTAAAACTGAAAATGAAAATTTTTGACAATGCGCTTTTTGGGACCAACTTTTGACCCACTTTGTGTTTTGTTAGTGTTATAAAATTGGAATTGGAGATTCTGCTATATATTATCTTCAATTTCTTCAAAGGAAAAAATTTTGAAAATTTTACTTTTTGAACAATAATTCATTGAACATCAACCAAAATGTATTTTCAATGGGGGAAATAGGCTCAAAAGCATTCAAGTTCGGATTTTGGGTTGAAAATATTTTTATAGTCATTCTTGGTCAAAATTTTATTAAAAAAAGTAATTTTCTAAAAATTAGAAATTCAATTTTTCCAAAATCGTGAATTTTTTCAGTTTCGTGTGTATTTGAATGGAAAATTTTATTTTGTTCAAATTGACCCAAATTCTGGTTTTATATTGTGAAACACTTCCTCAATTCAACTAAGTTAAAAATTTGGCAAAAAATCCCTTTTTCAATAGAATAATGACAAATTGAAATTTTGAAAGGAAATCACTCGGAAACCATTTTTAAGACGATTTCGTACTTAGCATTATTTTGATTTTTAGTGCTAAAATAATAATTTAAAAGTAAATTGATGATTATAATGAATTAAGGTAATCATATGTATGAACCTCATTTCAAAAAGGTTAAATTTGAAAATTTGGAATTTGAAATTTCCCATCGGATTAACATGAATAATGTATTTTCCATGGGGGAAATAGACTTTTCCAGCCTAAGGTTCAAATGCATTCAACTTCAGATTTTGGGTTGAAAATATTTTACTACTTATTTTTGGTCCAAATTTAATTAAAAATTGAGAAATTTGAAATTTTTTATACGATTAACGTGGGGAAAATGTAAAACGAAAAATTTTCAAAGTGCATTTTTTGTGACCAAATTTCAACCCACTTCCCATTTTGAGAGTATTATAAAATTGAAATTGGAGATTCTACTTTATATACGCTTCAATTTCTCAAAAGGAAAACATTTGGAAAATTTTACATTTCGAACAATAATTCATTGAATATCGTTCCCCATGTAATTTCAATTAGGAAAATTGGCTTTTCCAGAAATAAGCTAAAATGCTTTCAAATTCTTTTTTTGATTAAAAATATATTTTCTACTTAATATTGATCCAAATTTTAATTAGAAATTTTTTTTCTTAAAATCAGAACTTCAATTGTTCGAAAATCGTGTAATATGTATTTGAAGGAAATTTTATTTTGGTCAAATTGCCCCATGTAATTTCAATTGGGAAAATTGGCTACTCCAGAAATAAGCTAAAATGCTTTTAAATTCTTTTTTTGATTGAAAATATATTTCTACTTATTATTGATCCAAATTTTAATTAGAAATTTTTTTTTTCTTAAAATCAGAATTTCAATTTTTCGAAAATCGTGAAATGTGTATTTGAAGAAAAATTTTATTTTGGTCAAATTTACTCAAATTTTGTTTTCCTATTGTAAAACACTTTATCAATTCAACTAAGTTCAAAATTTGGCCAAAAAACCTTTTTTCAATAGGATAATGACAAGTTGAAATTTTGAAAACAAATCGCTCGGAAACTGATTTTTAGCCGTTTTTGGGAAGTAAAATGTCATTTTATTGACGATTTGATTGTGGAAATCGATTCGGGTTACTATTTCGGTAACCCTGGGTGTAAAAAGAGTGTAAAATTTCGAAAATTGAGAAATTTTAAATTCTCTTTACGATAACATATGTAAAACTGAAAATGAAAAATTTTTAAAATGTGCTTTTTGGGTCCAACTTTTGACCCATTTTGTGTTTTGTTAGTGTTATAAAATTGGAACTGGAGATTCTGCTATATATTAGCTTTAATTTCTTCAAAGGAAAAAATTTTGAAAATTTTACTTTTTGAACAATAATTCATTGAACATCGTCCGAAATGTATTTTCCATGGGGGAAATAGACTTTTCCAGACTTAGGTTCAAATGCATTCAATTTCAGATTTTGGGTTGAAAATGTTTTACTACTTATTCTTGGTCCTAATTTAATTAAAAATTGTGAAATTTGAAATTTTTGATAAGATAAACTTGGGGAAAATATAAAACGAAAAATTTTCAAACTGAATTTTTTGTGACCAAATTTTAACCCACTTCCCATTTTGTGAGTATTATAAAATTGTAATTAGAGATTCTACTTTATATACGCTTCAATTTCTCAAAAGAAAAAAATTTTAAAAATTTTACTTTTCGAACAATAATTCATTGAATATGGTCCCCCATGTTATTTCAATTGAGAAAATTGGCTTTTCCAGAAATAAGCTAAAATGCTTTCACATTCTTTTTTTGATTAAAAATATATTTTCTACTTATTATCGGTCCAAATTTTATTAAAAAAAGTAATTTTCTAAAAATAAGAAATTCAAATTTTTAAAAATCGTGAATTTTTTCAGTTTCGTGTGTAATTGAATGGAAAATTTTATTTTGTTCAAATTGACCCAAATTCTTGTTTTATATAAAGAAACACTTTATCAATTCAACTAAGTTAAAAATTTGGCCAAAAATCCCTTTTTCAATAGAATAATGACAAATTGAAATTTTGAATGGAAATAACTCGGAAACGATTTTTAAGACGACTTCGTACTTAGCATTATTTCGATTTGGAGTGCTAAAATATATATTTAAAAGTAAATTGATGATTATAATGAATTCAGGTAATCATATATACGATCCTCATTTCAAAAAGAAGGTTAAATTTCGAAAATTATTAATTTGAAATTTCCAATCGGATTAACATGAATAATGTATTTTCATTGTGAAAAGCAAACTTTTTTCGAATTTATCTGATTTTTAGAAGTAAAATGTCACTTTAATGACGATTTGACTGTGGAAATGGATTCGAGTGATGATTTCTAAGACCCTGGGTGTAAAAAGACTGTAAAATTTCGAAAATTGAGAAATTTCAAATTTTCTTTACGAAAAAATATGTAAAACTGAAAATGAAAAATTTTGAAAATGTGCTTTTTGGCTCCAACTTTTGACCCACTTTGTATTTTGTTAGTGTTATAAAATTGGAACTGGAGATTCTGCTGTATAATAGCTTTAATTTCTTCAAAGTAAAAAATTTTGAAAATTTTACTTTTTGAACAATAATTCATTGAACATCGTCCGAAATGTATTTTCCATGGGGGAAATAGACTTTTCCAGACTTAGGTTCAAATGCATTCAATTTCAGATTTTGGGTTGAAAATGTTTTATTACTTATTCTTGGTCCTAATTTAATTAAAAATTGTGAAATTTGAAATTTTTGATAAGATAAACTTGGGGAAAATATAAAACGAAAAATTTTCAAACTGAATTTTTTGTGACCAAATTTTAACCCACTTCCCATTTTGTGAGTATTATAAAATTGTAATTAGAGATTCTACTTTATATACGCTTCAATTTCTCAAAAGAAAAAAATTTTAAAAATTTTACTTTTCGAACAATAATTCATTGAATATGGTCCCCCATGTTATTTCAATTGAGAAAATTGGCTTTTCCAGAAATAAGCTAAAATGCTTTCACATTCTTTTTTTGATTAAAAATATATTTTCTACTTATTATCGGTCCAAATTTATTAAAAAAAGTTATTTTCTAAAAATAAGAAATTCAAATTTTTAAAAATCGTGAATTTTTTCAGTTTCGTGTGTAATTGAATGGAAAATTTTATTTTGTTCAAATTGACCCAAATTCTTGTTTTATATAAAGAAACACTTTATCAATTCAACTAAGTTAAAAATTTGGCCAAAAATCCCTTTTTCAATAAAATAATGACAAATTGAAATTTTGAATGGAAATAACTCGGAAACGATTTTTAAGACGACTTCGTACTTAGCATTATTTCGATTTGGAGTGCTAAAATATATATTTAAAAGTAAATTGATGATTATAATGAATTCAGGTAATCATATATACGATCCTCATTTCAAAAAGAAGGTTAAATTTCGAAAATTATTAATTTGAAATTTCCAATCGGATTAACATGAATAATGTATTTTCATTGTGAAAAGCAAACTTTTTTCGAATTTATCTGATTTTTAGAAGTAAAATGTCACTTTAATGACGATTTGACTGTGGAAATGGATTCGAGTGATGATTTCTAAGACGCTGGGTGTAAAAAGACTGTAAAATTTCGAAAATTGAGAAATTTCAAATTTTCTTTACGATAAAATATGTAAAACTGAAAATGAAAAATTTTGAAAATGTGCTTTTTGTCTCCAACTTTTGACCCACTTTGTATTTTGTTAGTGTTATAAAATTGGAACTGGAGATTCTGCTGTATAATAGCTTTAATTTCTTCAAAGTAAAAAATTTTGAAAATTTTACTTTTTGAACAATAATTCATTGAACATCGTCCGAAATGTATTTTCCATGGGGGAAATAGACTTTTCCAGACTTAGGTTCAAATGCATTCAATTTCAGATTTTGGGTTGAAAATGTTTTACTACTTATTCTTGGTCCTAATTTAATTAAAAATTGTGAAATTTGAAATTTTTGATAAGATAAACTTGGGGAAAATATAAAACGAAAAATTTTCAAACTGAATTTTTTGTGACCAAATTTTAACCCACTTCCCATTTTGTGAGTATTATAAAATTGTAATTAGAGATTCTACTTTATATACGCTTCAATTTCTCAAAAGAAAAAAATTTTAAAAATTTTACTTTTCGAACAATAATTCATTGAATATGGTCCCCCATGTTATTTCAATTGAGAAAATTGGCTTTTCCAGAAATAAGCTAAAATGCTTTCACATTCTTTTTTTGATTAAAAATATATTTTCTACTTATTATCGGTCCAAATTTATTAAAAAAAGTTATTTTCTAAAAATAAGAAATTCAAATTTTTAAAAATCGTGAATTTTTTCAGTTTCGTGTGTAATTGAATGGAAAATTTTATTTTGTTCAAATTGACCCAAATTCTTGTTTTATATAAAGAAACACTTTATCAATTCAACTAAGTTAAAAATTTGGCCAAAAATCCCTTTTTCAATAAAATAATGACAAATTGAAATTTTGAATGGAAATAACTCGGAAACGATTTTTAAGACGACTTCGTACTTAGCATTATTTCGATTTGGAGTGCTAAAACACATATTTAAAAGTAAATTGATGATTATAATGAATTCAGGTAATCATATATACGATCCTCATTTCAAAAAGAAGGTTAAATTTCGAAAATTATTAATTTGAAATTTCCAATCGGATTACATGAATAATGTATTTTCATTGTGAAAAGCAAACTTTTTTCGCAAATATCTGATTTTTAGAAGTAAAATGTCACTTTAATGACGATTTGACTGTGGAAATGGATTCGAGTGATGATTTCTAAGACCCTGGGTGTAAAAAGACTGTAAAATTTCGAAAATTGAGAAATTTCAAATTTTCTTTACGATAAAATATGTAAAACTGAAAATGAAAAATTTTGAAAATGTGCTTTTTGGCTCCAACTTTTGACCCACTTTGTATTTTGTTAGTGTTATAAAATTGGAACTGGAGATTCTGCTGTATAATAGCTTTAATTTCTTCAAAGTAAAAAATTTTGAAAATTTTACTTTTTGAACCATAATTCATTGAACATCGTCCGAAATGTATTTTCCATGGGGGAAATAGACTTTTCCAGACTTAGGTTCAAATGCATTCAATTTCAGATTTTGGGTTGAAAATGTTTTACTACTTATTCTTGGTCCTAATTTAATTAAAAATTGTGAAATTTGAAATTTTTGATAAGATAAACTTGGGGAAAATATAAAACGAAAAATTTTCAAACTGAATTTTTTGTGACCAAATTTTAACCCACTTCCCATTTTGTGAGTATTATAAAATTGTAATTAGAGATTCTACTTTATATACGCTTCAATTTCTCAAAAGAAAAAAATTTTAAAAATTTTACTTTTCGAACAATAATTCATTGAATATGGTCCCCCATGTTATTTCAATTGAGAAAATTGGCTTTTCCAGAAATAAGCTAAAATGCTTTCACATTCTTTTTTTGATTAAAAATATATTTTCTACTTATTATCGGTCCAAATTTTATTAAAAAAAGTAATTTTCTAAAAATAAGAAATTCAAATTTTTAAAAATCGTGAATTTTTTCAGTTTCGTGTGTAATTGAATGGAAAATTTTATTTTGTTCAAATTGACCCAAATTCTTGTTTTATATAAAGAAACACTTTATCAATTCAACTAAGTTAAAAATTTGGCCAAAAATCCCTTTTTCAATAGAATAATGACAAATTGAAATTTTGAATGGAAATAACTCGGAAACGATTTTTAAGACGACTTCGTACTTAGCATTATTTCGATTTGGAGTGCTAAAATATATATTTAAAAGTAAATTGATGATTATAATGAATTCAGGTAATCATATATACGATCCTCATTTCAAAAAGAAGGTTAAATTTCGAAAATTATTAATTTGAAATTTCCAATCGGATTAACATGAATAATGTATTTTCATTGTGAAAAGCAAACTTTTTTCGAATTTATCTGATTTTTAGAAGTAAAATGTCACTTTAATGACGATTTGACTGTGGAAATGGATTCGAGTGATGATTTCTAAGACCCTGGGTGTAAAAAGACTGTAAAATTTCGAAAATTGAGAAATTTCAAATTTTCTTTACGAAAAAATATGTAAAACTGAAAATGAAAAATTTTGAAAATGTGCTTTTTGGCTCCAACTTTTGACCCACTTTGTATTTTGTTAGTGTTATAAAATTGGAACTGGAGATTCTGCTGTATAATAGCTTTAATTTCTTCAAAGTAAAAAATTTTGAAAATTTTACTTTTTGAACAATAATTCATTGAACATCGTCCGAAATGTATTTTCCATGGGGGAAATAGACTTTTCCAGACTTAGGTTCAAATGCATTCAATTTCAGATTTTGGGTTGAAAATGTTTTATTACTTATTCTTGGTCCTAATTTAATTAAAAATTGTGAAATTTGAAATTTTTGATAAGATAAACTTGGGGAAAATATAAAACGAAAAATTTTCAAACTGAATTTTTTGTGACCAAATTTTAACCCACTTCCCATTTTGTGAGTATTATAAAATTGTAATTAGAGATTCTACTTTATATACGCTTCAATTTCTCAAAAGAAAAAAATTTTAAAAATTTTACTTTTCGAACAATAATTCATTGAATATGGTCCCCCATGTTATTTCAATTGAGAAAATTGGCTTTTCCAGAAATAAGCTAAAATGCTTTCACATTCTTTTTTTGATTAAAAATATATTTTCTACTTATTATCGGTCCAAATTTATTAAAAAAAGTTATTTTCTAAAAATAAGAAATTCAAATTTTTAAAAATCGTGAATTTTTTCAGTTTCGTGTGTAATTGAATGGAAAATTTTATTTTGTTCAAATTGACCCAAATTCTTGTTTTATATAAAGAAACACTTTATCAATTCAACTAAGTTAAAAATTTGGCCAAAAATCCCTTTTTCAATAAAATAATGACAAATTGAAATTTTGAATGGAAATAACTCGGAAACGATTTTTAAGACGACTTCGTACTTAGCATTATTTCGATTTGGAGTGCTAAAATATATATTTAAAAGTAAATTGATGATTATAATGAATTCAGGTAATCATATATACGATCCTCATTTCAAAAAGAAGGTTAAATTTCGAAAATTATTAATTTGAAATTTCCAATCGGATTAACATGAATAATGTATTTTCATTGTGAAAAGCAAACTTTTTTCGAATTTATCTGATTTTTAGAAGTAAAATGTCACTTTAATGACGATTTGACTGTGGAAATGGATTCGAGTGATGATTTCTAAGACGCTGGGTGTAAAAAGACTGTAAAATTTCGAAAATTGAGAAATTTCAAATTTTCTTTACGATAAAATATGTAAAACTGAAAATGAAAAATTTTGAAAATGTGCTTTTTGTCTCCAACTTTTGACCCACTTTGTATTTTGTTAGTGTTATAAAATTGGAACTGGAGATTCTGCTGTATAATAGCTTTAATTTCTTCAAAGTAAAAAATTTTGAAAATTTTACTTTTTGAACAATAATTCATTGAACATCGTCCGAAATGTATTTTCCATGGGGGAAATAGACTTTTCCAGACTTAGGTTCAAATGCATTCAATTTCAGATTTTGGGTTGAAAATGTTTTACTACTTATTCTTGGTCCTAATTTAATTAAAAATTGTGAAATTTGAAATTTTTGATAAGATAAACTTGGGGAAAATATAAAACGAAAAATTTTCAAACTGAATTTTTTGTGACCAAATTTTAACCCACTTCCCATTTTGTGAGTATTATAAAATTGTAATTAGAGATTCTACTTTATATACGCTTCAATTTCTCAAAAGAAAAAAATTTTAAAAATTTTACTTTTCGAACAATAATTCATTGAATATGGTCCCCCATGTTATTTCAATTGAGAAAATTGGCTTTTCCAGAAATAAGCTAAAATGCTTTCACATTCTTTTTTTGATTAAAAATATATTTTCTACTTATTATCGGTCCAAATTTATTAAAAAAAGTTATTTTCTAAAAATAAGAAATTCAAATTTTTAAAAATCGTGAATTTTTTCAGTTTCGTGTGTAATTGAATGGAAAATTTTATTTTGTTCAAATTGACCCAAATTCTTGTTTTATATAAAGAAACACTTTATCAATTCAACTAAGTTAAAAATTTGGCCAAAAATCCCTTTTTCAATAAAATAATGACAAATTGAAATTTTGAATGGAAATAACTCGGAAACGATTTTTAAGACGACTTCGTACTTAGCATTATTTCGATTTGGAGTGCTAAAACACATATTTAAAAGTAAATTGATGATTATAATGAATTCAGGTAATCATATATACGATCCTCATTTCAAAAAGAAGGTTAAATTTCGAAAATTATTAATTTGAAATTTCCAATCGGATTACATGAATAATGTATTTTCATTGTGAAAAGCAAACTTTTTTCGCAAATATCTGATTTTTAGAAGTAAAATGTCACTTTAATGACGATTTGACTGTGGAAATGGATTCGAGTGATGATTTCTAAGACCCTGGGTGTAAAAAGACTGTAAAATTTCGAAAATTGAGAAATTTCAAATTTTCTTTACGATAAAATATGTAAAACTGAAAATGAAAAATTTTGAAAATGTGCTTTTTGGCTCCAACTTTTGACCCACTTTGTATTTTGTTAGTGTTATAAAATTGGAACTGGAGATTCTGCTGTATAATAGCTTTAATTTCTTCAAAGTAAAAAATTTTGAAAATTTTACTTTTTGAACCATAATTCATTGAACATCGTCCGAAATGTATTTTCCATGGGGGAAATAGACTTTTCCAGACTTAGGTTCAAATGCATTCAATTTCAGATTTTGGGTTGAAAATGTTTTACTACTTATTCTTGGTCCTAATTTAATTAAAAATTGTGAAATTTGAAATTTTTGATAAGATAAACTTGGGGAAAATATAAAACGAAAAATTTTCAAACTGAATTTTTTGTGACCAAATTTTAACCCACTTCCCATTTTGTGAGTATTATAAAATTGTAATTAGAGATTCTACTTTATATACGCTTCAATTTCTCAAAAGAAAAAAATTTTAAAAATTTTACTTTTCGAACAATAATTCATTGAATATGGTCCCCCATGTTATTTCAATTGAGAAAATTGGCTTTTCCAGAAATAAGCTAAAATGCTTTCACATTCTTTTTTTGATTAAAAATATATTTTCTACTTATTATCGGTCCAAATTTTATTAAAAAAAGTAATTTTCTAAAAATAAGAAATTCAAATTTTTAAAAATCGTGAATTTTTTCAGTTTCGTGTGTAATTGAATGGAAAATTTTATTTTGTTCAAATTGACCCAAATTCTTGTTTTATATAAAGAAACACTTTATCAATTCAACTAAGTTAAAAATTTGGCCAAAAATCCCTTTTTCAATAGAATAATGACAAATTGAAATTTTGAATGGAAATAACTCGGAAACGATTTTTAAGACGACTTCGTACTTAGCATTATTTCGATTTGGAGTGCTAAAATATATATTTAAAAGTAAATTGATGATTATAATGAATTCAGGTAATCATATATACGATCCTCATTTCAAAAAGAAGGTTAAATTTCGAAAATTATTAATTTGAAATTTCCAATCGGATTAACATGAATAATGTATTTTCATTGTGAAAAGCAAACTTTTTTCGAATTTATCTGATTTTTAGAAGTAAAATGTCACTTTAATGACGATTTGACTGTGGAAATGGATTCGAGTGATGATTTCTAAGACCCTGGGTGTAAAAAGACTGTAAAATTTCGAAAATTGAGAAATTTCAAATTTTCTTTACGAAAAAATATGTAAAACTGAAAATGAAAAATTTTGAAAATGTGCTTTTTGGCTCCAACTTTTGACCCACTTTGTATTTTGTTAGTGTTATAAAATTGGAACTGGAGATTCTGCTGTATAATAGCTTTAATTTCTTCAAAGTAAAAAATTTTGAAAATTTTACTTTTTGAACAATAATTCATTGAACATCGTCCGAAATGTATTTTCCATGGGGGAAATAGACTTTTCCAGACTTAGGTTCAAATGCATTCAATTTCAGATTTTGGGTTGAAAATGTTTTATTACTTATTCTTGGTCCTAATTTAATTAAAAATTGTGAAATTTGAAATTTTTGATAAGATAAACTTGGGGAAAATATAAAACGAAAAATTTTCAAACTGAATTTTTTGTGACCAAATTTTAACCCACTTCCCATTTTGTGAGTATTATAAAATTGTAATTAGAGATTCTACTTTATATACGCTTCAATTTCTCAAAAGAAAAAAATTTTAAAAATTTTACTTTTCGAACAATAATTCATTGAATATGGTCCCCCATGTTATTTCAATTGAGAAAATTGGCTTTTCCAGAAATAAGCTAAAATGCTTTCACATTCTTTTTTTGATTAAAAATATATTTTCTACTTATTATCGGTCCAAATTTATTAAAAAAAGTTATTTTCTAAAAATAAGAAATTCAAATTTTTAAAAATCGTGAATTTTTTCAGTTTCGTGTGTAATTGAATGGAAAATTTTATTTTGTTCAAATTGACCCAAATTCTTGTTTTATATAAAGAAACACTTTATCAATTCAACTAAGTTAAAAATTTGGCCAAAAATCCCTTTTTCAATAAAATAATGACAAATTGAAATTTTGAATGGAAATAACTCGGAAACGATTTTTAAGACGACTTCGTACTTAGCATTATTTCGATTTGGAGTGCTAAAACACATATTTAAAAGTAAATTGATGATTATAATGAATTCAGGTAATCATATATACGATCCTCATTTCAAAAAGAAGGTTAAATTTCGAAAATTATTAATTTGAAATTTCCAATCGGATTACATGAATAATGTATTTTCATTGTGAAAAGCAAACTTTTTTCGCAAATATCTGATTTTTAGAAGTAAAATGTCACTTTAATGACGATTTGACTGTGGAAATGGATTCGAGTGATGATTTCTAAGACCCTGGGTGTAAAAAGACTGTAAAATTTCGAAAATTGAGAAATTTCAAATTTTCTTTACGATAAAATATGTAAAACTGAAAATGAAAAATTTTGAAAATGTGCTTTTTGGCTCCAACTTTTGACCCACTTTGTATTTTGTTAGTGTTATAAAATTGGAACTGGAGATTCTGCTGTATAATAGCTTTAATTTCTTCAAAGTAAAAAATTTTGAAAATTTTACTTTTTGAACAATAATTCATTGAACATCGTCCGAAATGTATTTTCCATGGGGGAAATAGACTTTTCCAGACTTAGGTTCAAATGCATTCAATTTCAGATTTTGGGTTGAAAATGTTTTACTACTTATTCTTGGTCCTAATTTAATTAAAAATTGTGAAATTTGAAATTTTTGATAAGATAAACTTGGGGAAAATATAAAACGAAAAATTTTCAAACTGAATTTTTTGTGACCAAATTTTAACCCACTTCCCATTTTGTGAGTATTATAAAATTGTAATTAGAGATTCTACTTTATATACGCTTCAATTTCTCAAAAGAAAAAAATTTTAAAAATTTTACTTTTCGAACAATAATTCATTGAATATGGTCCCCCATGTTATTTCAATTGAGAAAATTGGCTTTTCCAGAAATAAGCTAAAATGCTTTCACATTCTTTTTTTGATTAAAAATATATTTTCTACTTATTATCGGTCCAAATTTTATTAAAAAAAGTAATTTTCTAAAAATAAGAAATTCAAATTTTTAAAAATCGTGAATTTTTTCAGTTTCGTGTGTAATTGAATGGAAAATTTTATTTTGTTCAAATTGACCCAAATTCTTGTTTTATATAAAGAAACACTTTATCAATTCAACTAAGTTAAAAATTTGGCCAAAAATCCCTTTTTCAATAGAATAATGACAAATTGAAATTTTGAATGGAAATAACTCGGAAACGATTTTTAAGACGACTTCGTACTTAGCATTATTTCGATTTGGAGTGCTAAAATATATATTTAAAAGTAAATTGATGATTATAATGAATTCAGGTAATCATATATACGATCCTCATTTCAAAAAGAAGGTTAAATTTCGAAAATTATTAATTTGAAATTTCCAATCGGATTAACATGAATAATGTATTTTCATTGTGAAAAGCAAACTTTTTTCGAATTTATCTGATTTTTAGAAGTAAAATGTCACTTTAATGACGATTTGACTGTGGAAATGGATTCGAGTGATGATTTCTAAGACCCTGGGTGTAAAAAGACTGTAAAATTTCGAAAATTGAGAAATTTCAAATTTTCTTTACGATAAAATATGTAAAACTGAAAATGAAAAATTTTGAAAATGCGCTTTTTGGCTCCAACTTTTGACCCACTTTGTATTTTGTTAGTGTTATAAAATTGGAACTGGAGATTCTGCTGTATAATAGCTTTAATTTCTTCAAAGTAAAAAATTTTGAAAATTTTACTTTTTGAACAATAATTCATTGAACATCGTCCGAAATGTATTTTCCATGGGGGAAATAGACTTTTCCATAATTAGGTTCAAATGTATTCAATTTCAGATTTTGGGTAGAAAATATTTTACTACTTATTCTTGGCCCAAATTTAATTAAAAATTGAGAAATTTGAAATTTTTGATACGATTAACCTGAGGAAAATATAAAACGAAAAATTTTCAAAGTGCATTTTTTGTGACCAAATTTTAACCCACTTCCCATTTTGTGAGTATTATAAAATTGTAATTGGAGATTCTACTTTATATACGCTTCAATTTCTCAAAAGGAAAAAATTCAGAAAATTTTACTTTTCGAACAACAATTCATTGAATATCGTCCCCCATGTAATTTCAATTAGGAAAATTGGCTTTTCCAGAAATAAGCTAAAATGCTTTCAAATTCTTTTTTTGATTAAAAATATATTTTCTACTTAATATTGATCCAAATTTTAATTAGAAATTTTTTTTCTTAAAATCAGAACTTCAATTGTTCGAAAATCGTGTAATATGTATTTGAAGGAAATTTTATTTTGGTCAAATTGCCCCATGTAATTTCAATTGGGAAAATTGGCTACTCCAGAAATAAGCTAAAATGCTTTTAAATTCTTTTTTTGATTGAAAATATATTTCTACTTATTATTGATCCAAATTTTAATTAGAAATTTTTTTTTTCTTAAAATCAGAATTTCAATTTTTCGAAAATCGTGAAATGTGTATTTGAAGAAAAATTTTATTTTGGTCAAATTTACTCAAATTTTGTTTTCCTATTGTAAAACACTTTATCAATTCAACTAAGTTCAAAATTTGGCCAAAAAACCTTTTTTCAATAGGATAATGACAAGTTGAAATTTTGAAAACAAATCGTCGGAAACTGATTTTTAGCCGTTTTTGGGAAGTAAAATGTCATTTTATTGACGATTTGATTGTGGAAATCGATTCGGGTTACTATTTCGGTAACCCTGGGTGTAAAAAGAGTGTAAAATTTCGAAAATTGAGAAATTTTAAATTCTCTTTACGATAACATATGTAAAACTGAAAATGAAAAAATTTTTAAATGTGCTTTTTGGGTCCAACTTTTGACCCATTTTGTGTTTTGTTAGTGTTATAAAATTGGAACTGGAGATTCTGCTATATATTAGCTTTAATTTCTTCAAAGGAAAAAATTTTGAAAATTTTACTTTTTGAACAATAATTCATTGAACATCGTCCGAAATGTATTTTCCATGGGGGAAATAGACTTTTCCAGACTTAGGTTCAAATGCATTCAATTTCAGATTTTGGGTTGAAAATGTTTTACTACTTATTCTTGGTCCTAATTTAATTAAAAATTGTGAAATTTGAAATTTTTGATAAGATAAACTTGGTTAAAATATAAAACGAAAAATTTTCAAACTGAATTTTTTGTGACCAAATTTTAACCCACTTCCCATTTTGTGAGTATTATAAAATTGTAATTAGAGATTCTACTTTATATACGCTTCAATTTCTCAAAAGAAAAAAATTTTAAAAATTTTACTTTTCGAACAATAATTCATTGAATATGGTCCCCCATGTTATTTCAATTGAGAAAATTGGCTTTTCCAGAAATAAGCTAAAATGCTTTCACATTCTTTTTTTGATTAAAAATATATTTTCTACTTATTATCGGTCCAAATTTTATTAAAAAAAGTAATTTTCTAAAAATAAGAAATTCAAATTTTTAAAAATCATGAATTTTTTCAGTTTCGTGTGTAATTGAATGGAAAATTTTATTTTGTTCAAATTGACCCAAATTCTTGTTTTATATAAAGAAACACTTTATCAATTCAACTAAGTTAAAAATTTGGCCAAAAATCCCTTTTTCAATAGAATAATGACAAATTGAAATTTTGAATGGAAATAACTCGGAAACGATTTTTAAGACGACTTCGTACTTAGCATTATTTCGATTTGGAGTGCTAAAATATATATTTAAAAGTAAATTGATGATTATAATGAATTCAGGTAATCATATATACGATCCTCATTTCAAAAAGAAGGTTAAATTTCGAAAATTATTAATTTGAAATTTCCAATCGGATTAACGTGAATAATGTATTTTCATTGTGAAAAGCAAACTTTTTTCGAATTTATCTGATTTTTAGAAGTAAAATGTCACTTTAATGACGATTTGACTGTGGAAATGGATTCGAGTGATGATTTCTAAGATCCTGGGTGTAAAAAGACTGTAAAATTTCGAAAATTGAGAAATTTCAAATTTTCTTTACGATAAAATATGTAAAACTGAAAATGAAAAATTTTGAAAATGTGCTTTTTGTCTCCAACTTTTGACCCACTTTGTATTTTGTTAGTGTTATAAAATTGGAACTGGAGATTCTGCTGTATAATAGCTTTAATTTCTTCAAAGTAAAAAATTTTGAAAATTTTACTTTTTGAACAATAATTCATTGAACATCGTCCGAAATGTATTTTCCATGGGGGAAATAGACTTTTCCAGACTTAGGTTCAAATGCATTCAATTTCAGATTTTGGGTTGAAAATGTTTTACTACTTATTCTTGGTCCTAATTTAATTAAAAATTGTGAAATTTGAAATTTTTGATAAGATAAACTTGGGGAAAATATAAAACGAAAAATTTTCAAACTGAATTTTTTGTGACCAAATTTTAACCCACTTCCCATTTTGTGAGTATTATAAAATTGTAATTAGAGATTCTACTTTATATACGCTTCAATTTCTCAAAAGAAAAAAATTTTAAAAATTTTACTTTTCGAACAATAATTCATTGAATATGGTCCCCCATGTTATTTCAATTGAGAAAATTGGCTTTTCCAGAAATAAGCTAAAATGCTTTCACATTCTTTTTTTGATTAAAAATATATTTTCTACTTATTATCGGTCCAAATTTTATTAAAAAAAGTAATTTTCTAAAAATAAGAAATTCAAATTTTTAAAAATCGTGAATTTTTTCAGTTTCGTGTGTAATTGAATGGAAAATTTTATTTTGTTCAAATTGACCCAAATTCTTGTTTTATATAAAGAAACACTTTATCAATTCAACTAAGTTAAAAATTTGGCCAAAAATCCCTTTTTCAATAGAATAATGACAAATTGAAATTTTGAATGGAAATAACTCGGAAACGATTTTTAAGACGACTTCGTACTTAGCATTATTTCGATTTGGAGTGCTAAAATATATATTTAAAAGTAAATTGATGATTATAATGAATTCAGGTAATCATATATACGATCCTCATTTCAAAAAGAAGGTTAAATTTCGAAAATTATTAATTTGAAATTTCCAATCGGATTAACATGAATAATGTATTTTCATTGTGAAAAGCAAACTTTTTTCGAATTTATCTGATTTTTAGAAGTAAAATGTCACTTTAATGACGATTTGACTGTGGAAATGGATTCGAGTGATGATTTCTAAGACCCTGGGTGTAAAAAGACTGTAAAATTTCGAAAATTGAGAAATTTCAAATTTTCTTTACGATAAAATATGTAAAACTGAAAATGAAAAATTTTGAAAATGCGCTTTTTGGCTCCAACTTTTGACCCACTTTGTATTTTGTTAGTGTTATAAAATTGGAACTGGAGATTCTGCTGTATAATAGCTTTAATTTCTTCAAAGTAAAAAATTTTGAAAATTTTACTTTTTGAACAATAATTCATTGAACATCGTCCGAAATGTATTTTCCATGGGGGAAATAGACTTTTCCATAATTAGGTTCAAATGTATTCAATTTCAGATTTTGGGTAGAAAATATTTTACTACTTATTCTTGGCCCAAATTTAATTAAAAATTGAGAAATTTGAAATTTTTGATACGATTAACCTGAGGAAAATATAAAACGAAAAATTTTCAAAGTGCATTTTTTGTGACCAAATTTTAACCCACTTCCCATTTTGTGAGTATTATAAAATTGTAATTGGAGATTCTACTTTATATACGCTTCAATTTCTCAAAAGGAAAAAATTCAGAAAATTTTACTTTTCGAACAACAATTCATTGAATATCGTCCCCCATGTAATTTCAATTAGGAAAATTGGCTTTTCCAGAAATAAGCTAAAATGCTTTCAAATTCTTTTTTTGATTGAAAATATATTTTCTACTTATTATTGATCTAAATTTTAATTAGAATATTTTTTTTCTTAAAATCAGAATTTCAGTTTTTCGAAAATCGTGAAATGTGTATTTGAAGGAAAATTTTATTTTGGTCAAATTGACTCAAATTTTGTTTTCCTATTGTAAAACACTTCATCAATTCAACTAAGTTCAAAATTTGGCCAAAAAACCTTTTTTCAATAGGATACTGACAAGTTTAAATTTTGAAAACAAATCCCTCGGAAATTGATTTTAAGCCGTTTTGGGGAAGTAAAATGTCATTTTAATGACGATTTGACTGTGGAAATCGATTCGGGTTATTATTTCTATAACCCTGGGCGTTCAAAGAGTGTAAAATTTCGAAAATTGAGAAATTTGAAATTTTCTTTACGATTAACATATGTAAAACTGAAAATGAAAAATTTTCAAAATGCCCTTTTTGGGAAAAATTTTTGACCCACTTTCCGTTTTGTTAGTGTTATAAAATTGGAATTGGAGATTCTGCTATATATTAGCTTCAATTTCTTCAAAGGAAAAAATTTTGAAAATTTTAGTTTTTGAACAATAATTCATTGAACATTGTCAGCCATGAATTTTCGATGGGGGAAATAGGCTCAAAAGCATTCAAGTTTGGATTTTGTGTTGAAAATATATTTATAGTCATACTTGGTCCAAATTTTATTAAAAAAGTAATTTTCTAAAAATCAGCAATTCAATTTTTCCAAAATCGTGAATTTTTTCAGTTTCGTGTGTATTTGAATGGAAAATTTTATTTTGTTCAAATTGACCTTAATTCTGGTTTTCTATTGTAAAACACTTCATCAATTCAAATAAGTTAAAAATTTGGCCAAAAATCTCTTTTTCAATAGAATAATGACAAATTGAAATTTTGAAAGGAAATAACTCGAAAACGATTTTTAAGACGATTTCGTACTTAGCATTATTTCGATTTGGAGTGCTAAAATACCAATTTAAAAGTAAATTGATAGTTATAATAAATTCAGGTAATCATATGTATGATCCTCATTTCAAAAAGGTTAAATTTCGAAAATTTGGAATTGGAAATTTCCCATTGGATTGACATGAATAATGTATTTTCATTGAGAAATGCAAACTTTTTTCGCAAATATCTGATTTTTAGAAGTAAAATATCACTTTAATGACGATTTGACAGTGGAAATAGATTCGGGTGATGATTTCTAAGACCCTGGGTGTAAAAAGACTGTAAAATTGAGAAATTTCAAATTTTCTTAACGATAAAATATGTAAAACTGAAAATGAAAATTTTTGAAAATGCGCTTTTGGGACCAACTTTTGACCCGCTTTGTGTTTTGTTAGTGTAATAAAATTGGAAGTGGAGATTCTGCTATATATTAGATTTAATTTCTTCAAAGGAAAAAATTTTGAAAATTTTAATTTTTGAACATTAATTCATTGAACATCGTCCGAAATGTATTTTCCAGATTTTGGGTTTTGGGTTGAAAATATTTTACTAATTATTCTTGGCCCAAATTTAATTAAAAATTGAGAAATTTGAAACTTTTGATACGATTAACGTGGGGAAAATTGAAAACGAAAAATTTTCAAAGTGCATTTTTTGTGACCAAATTTTAACCCACTTCCCATTTTGTGAGTATTATAAAATTGTAATTGGAGATTCTACTTTATATACGCTTCAATTTCTCAAAAGGGTAATATTTAGAAAATTTTACTTTTCGAACAATAATTCATTGAATATCGTCCCCCATGTAATTTCAATTGGGAAAATTGGCTTTTCCAGAAATAAGCTAAAATGCTTTCAAATTCTTTTTTTGATTAAAAATATATTTTCTACTTATTATTGATCCAAATTTTAATTAGAAATTTTTTTTTCTTAAAATCAGAACTTCAATTTTTCGAAAATCGTGAAATATGTATGTGTGTATTTGAAGGAAAATTTTATTTTGGTCAAATTGACTCAAATTTTGTTTTTCTATTGTAAAACACCTAATCAATTCAACTAAGTTCAAAATCTGGCCAAAAAACCTTTTATCAATAGGATAATGACAAGTTGAAATTTTGAAAACAAATCGCTCGGAAACTGATTTTAAGCCGTTTTTGGGAAGTAAAATGTCATTTTAATGACGATTTGATTGTGGAAATCCATTCGGGTTACTATTTCTATAACCCTGGTTGTAAAAAGAGTGTAAAATTTCGAAAATTGAGAAATTTGAAATTTTCTTTACAATTAACATATGTAAAACTGAAAATGAAAATTTTTGAAAATGCGCTTTTTGGGACCAATTTTTGACCCACTTTCCATTTTGCTAGTGTTATAAAATTGGAACTGGAGATTCTGCTATATATTAGCTTCAGTTTCTTCAAAGGAAAAAATTTTGAAAATTTCACTTTTTGAACAATAATTCGTTGAACATCTGGAATGATGAGAGATCGCGTCTGTCGGGAAACAAAAATAAAAATGCATAATTTTTCTTGTATGCAGAACATAATTTGAGTCAGCAGAAATTATTGAATTAATGATGAGTGTGGCTTGAAGAAAGGAAAACCAAACAAACCCAAACAAAGTTCTTTATCTGATGGAATTGCAGCTGTTTTTTTCTCACCTTCAAGACTCGCAAATGTTTATACGATGTGTCATGGAGACATGATCATGACGTGTTCTAGGACAAATCCAGAAATGTGGCTGGTGACTTAAGCAATTTTGTTTTATGCGTCCTTTCCTCATCAGCTCTGTCTTTATAAGTAAAAGGAGTAATCATGCTTGACACAAGCGCACAGTTTGTGAGAATCTAAGTTAAAGTGAAAAATTGTTTACTAAGAAAAATAACAACATGCAACGAAACAAATTCAAATTTCTATGAAAGCATTAATGTTTGTAAATTCTCATGCTGTCACTGTTGAAGTGTTTAAACTCCTCTTCATTTCACGTATCTAAAGACTAGATCTAATAGAGACCTGCTTCAAATGTTTCTAACGCAAACACCGTCTTTTTCCAAACCATCGCCACTTCTGATTACTTCAGTCATTGTTTTTAAAATCCCTAGCTTTGTAATCCAGGGAAAATTTTTGAAAATCCAAAATGAACCAGCCAACCAAACGGTATAGTGGTTAGCGTGCTAGCTTCTAGACCGCGAGGTTGCGGGTTCCGAGTCCCGTGTTAGGCATGGGTGTTTGTAAATGTATGTTGGTTTGTCTAATGACGAATGTTTCGGCGCATTATAGCCCTCGTGTTGCTGACGGCGCCAGATAATCTGAATACAACCAACCAAAATGAACCAAGGTGTTTATTTAACATTAAAAATAAAATCCATCATTTTAGGGAAATAATACCACATAAATTAGTATGAAAACTCCAAGAAAGTATGTACTAAGTGAGGAAACTTTCGAAAGCAAAACGTCAATCGTTGCCAAGACATGCAGGTCAAATCATTGGAACGGACAAAATCTAGGGTAAAATTAAAAATAAAGTTATAGAAATACTGTTCCAGGATATTCTAAGAAGAAAGATATTGGGCGGGGGCAAGCTAAAATTACAGATGTCTTGTGGCCATCTATTGCAGTGGGGGTCATCTTACCAGTGATAAGTAGAGTAAGCTTTATAATTGGGTACATATTAGGGGTACATATATTTGTATAGGGCATATTGGGTATATATATATGTAACTTTACCTTCAACGGGATATACAAGCTACAGCTATTCACTACTGTGCTTCTATTCACCCGGATTTACGTTGCAGTTATTGAAAAAAACGTAGACAGTTTTTTTGCACACATAAAACGTAATTGGCATTTGAAGACATATTTTCGAATGAATTAGATTATTTTTAAGAATATGCTAATTTTTGTTTTAAAAATTTGTATATTTTTTAATTAGACCAATTTTTACCCAGATCCAATTTTATGGCCGTTCCATAATTTAGCCTAAATACTACTATGTAAATTATTAAATTTTTCAAAGGGCAACAACTTTCTATGGTAACTTTTCATTTGAAATTCACCAAAATTTTTAAAAAATCAAATTTCTTTGTTAAATTTGACCAGGGTTCAAAATCATGGTCTTTCTATAATTTAACTCCATGACTCCTCTATACATAGATATTAAATTTACCATATGGCAACACTTTCCTGTTGTAACTTTTTGATTTAAAAATTCGCAAAGTACGAAAATAATTGAAGTCATGATAGGAAAATTTTAACAAAAATTCTAATTGTAGCAGGATTCTACACTTCGACATAGAGCATCTTTATTCACGTGAGTTTTACGCAACATCTCAAGCTTCTTCTGTTATAAGTTGTTTCATAAATAACCGAAAGTTTTGCTGTTGATGTTTTTTCACTTGCTAAAACTTTTGCTTAATTAACGCGCTTAAAGAACTAACTCGACTTTTATAATTTCGGAAATTTAAATAATAATATTTTTGATACCGAATGATGACTTAATTGATGTTGGAAAGCGTTTATAAGGATTTTAAATGCAAAAAGTTTTTGAAATTTGAAAATGTAAAGATTTTAATACTACAACATCACTTGCATTCGAACCAATTTTGACCCGCACAGCCAATTTTGTGCATTCTATAATAAAGCAAAAAATTTAGAGGCGAATAATTTAGCAAATAGTTAAACATGTAATTTGTCAGTATATTTTATACAAACATTCCCAAGATCACAATATAAATATCCAAAATCTAATGATACTTAAAATGCTAACAACACTGAGCATGCAGTGAATAAAAATATAAACACGAAAAAATTCAAAGAAAATAATTAACCATATTACTTACATTTTTCAAGATAATAAGTTCTAAATTCTTTCTATGGAAGTATATGGACTTAAAATTTTTAATAAGAAATATATAGAATATTAAGTCACAAGTCCTAGCTAACCTCGGTATATAAGTCCTAAAACTATACTTGAAAAAATTATAAACCAAAACTATTTATTAAGAAGCCAATACCATATATTATGAACTGGTCGTACTGGCCAGTACTGGGCGTACTGGCCATAGGATTATCCGGTGCAATCACCGTGCTGGTCGGTGTCTGTAAAAAACGGGCCCGTACAAAAAGTTATTTTCTTCTTGTTTTTGTAATTTAGATTTCTTTGTTTTAGTTTTTTTAACAAACTATTAAGGGCTTACGGAAATTAAGTTTACTGAAAGGAGGTTTAAATAGCAGAGAAAAAGAAAATGTGATTTAATTAGACTAAATATTGTAACAAATCAATTATTAAACTTAAATAATAACACTACTTTATAATTTAAATTGATTATAAATACTATAAATATTTAAATAATAAAATATATTAATTATTGGAACTATTTAATTATTAAATAAAATGTTTAATTAACTTTTTAATTATTAAATCAACCATTAAATTATTAAATTAACTATTTAATTATTAAATCACTATTTGATTAATGGAATTATTTTATTATTAACATTAATTATTTCATTATTATTAATACTTGATTAACGAATAGATATATTTAAAATTTTGTCCGGCATCAATCTAAAATCACCAGGTCAATTTTATTTCCCACTACGCCACTGATTATGAAGCCAAAACCAGACATCAAATACGAAATCTTAAATAGATTATATATCAGTCACACTTCAGATTTCATATTTAAGATTTCAAATTTTATATTTCGTATTTAATACCTGGTTTTGACTTATAATTTTTTCAAATATATTTGTAGGATTGTATTGCACACTCTGCTTTCATGTAGCTATGGCTGAAAGCGTGAGTGCAATGGCTTTCTAACTTTTTATATTTATCTATTCTGTACAATAGTTTTGACTTTTCTGCAATAGATTTATTATAACTTTCTTGTTTTGATACTCCCTTATTTGATACTCCTATTTTACGTCGTGTCAAGTTCTCATTAACAATTAGAGCGCTAGATGGCAGCACGACTTGTATTTAAATTAAAAACTGGATTTTGATGCATAGAGCCATACGTACTGGTATATGACATGAAATCGACCCGGTAATTTTAGATTTTTGCCGGCCCAAATTTTCAATATCATCATTAATGAAATTTTAATAATTATTTTCAATAAAATAATCTCAATAATTAAATAATAAATCTAATAATTAGATAGTTTTAATAATTGACATTATTTTTTTTATTTAAATATTCATTTTGAATAATTAATTTCAATAAGAAATTACTTTCATTTAAAAATTTTAATAATTGAATTGTAAAAATAATTAAGTTTACTTAAATCAAATTTTCTCTGTGTCTTCTATTTATATCTCCTTTGGTATTTTGGTTTACATTAACCCTTGATAGTTAGTTTCAAAAACTAAAAAAAAGAAAGAAAAAAAATTAAATTATAATATAAGAGATGTCCAGGAATTTAACTAGTAGGTTTATTAGAAAATGACATCCAAAATGAGAGTATATCTCTAACTTCAAAGGTAAAATAAGTAAAAAGTAACACAATCTATAATAATAAAAAAGAATCTGTCTCTGTCCCTCCATAGCAGCGTCAGCCACTACGCGGCCCGCGGGCCGGATTTGGCCCGCGACGGATATTTCTGCGGCCCGCCAATAGTACAGAAGATAAAAAAAAAAAAAATCACTGGATGAACTTTTTTTTTTTACATAATTGTAATTTTCCCGAAATATTATAGTTTGTGTTACAGTATGTAGAACAGAGTTTTCCACTACGTGTCCGAAGAAACTATTTAACGAAACTTTCAGAAAGATGGTTTTCATAAAGAGTAAATACAGGAAAAACTTAACTGAATCTCATTTGGACTATTTATTAAGATTGGCTGTAAAAAAAATACTGCGACAGACGTCGACTCTATCACAAAATAAACTGAACGATTTCGACCACTATCGTCTCACAATTTATATTGACTACAAACTAAACCAGAATAATCTGGAAGTACAGTTTAAATAGTTATATTAAAAGTTAGGTCAACTCGTATTGTCACGTTGGAAGCAAAGACTCACTTCTAGAAAAGACACACTTTTAGAATTTAATTTACTAATAATGAAAATGTGTTAGTAACTGTGTAATTGTGTTAGTAACAACATGGAACCAACCATAGTGAAAGATAATGTTTGTTTAACTTCTATTGGGAGAGATAGAGTGTTAGAAGGAGAGAAGTAGAGTGTTAGAAGGAGAGAAGTAGAGTGTTAGAGGGAGAGAAGTAGAGTGCTCGAGAGAGAGAGAGAGAGTGGAAAAGAGAGAGGTAGAGTGGTCGGGAGAAAGAAATAGAGTGGTCGAGAGATAGTGATCGAGAGGTAGACTGGTCGAGAGAGAGGTGAGGTAGAGTAGAGTGGTCGAGATAAAGAGGTATAGTGGGCGAGAGAGAGATAGAGTGGTCGAGAGAGAGGTAGAGTGATCGAGATAAAGAGGTAGAGTGGTCGTGAGAAAGAGGTAGATTGGTCGTGAGAAAGAGGTAGAGTGGTCGAGAGAGAGATAGAATGGTCGAGAGAGAGATAGAGTGGTCGAAAGAAAGAGGCAGAGTGGCCAAGAAAAAGAGACAGTGTCGAGAGAAAGAGGCAGAGTGGTCAAGAGAAAGAGGCAGAGTGGTCGAGAGAAAGAGGCAGAGTGGTCGAGAGAAAGAGGCAGAGTGGTCGAGAGAAAGAGATAGAGTGGTCGAGAGAAAGAGGTAGAGTGGTCGAGAGAGAGGTAGAGTGATCGAGATAAAGAGGTAGAGTGGTCGAGAGAGAGATAGAATGGTCGAGAGAGAGATAGAGTGGTCGAAAGAAAGAGGCAGAGTGGTCAAGAGAAAGAGGCAGAGTGGTCGAGAGAAAGAGATAGAGTGGTCGAGAGAGAGGTAGAGTGATCGAGATAAAGAGGTAGAGTGGTCGTGAGAAAGAGGTAGATTGGTCGTGAGAAAGAGGTAGAGTGGTCAAGAGAAAGAGGCAGAGTGGTCAAGAGAAAGAGGCAGAGTGGTCAAGAGAAAGAGGCAGAGTGGTCAAGAGAAAGAGGCAGAGTGGTCGAGAGAAAGAGATAGAGTGGTCGAGAGAGAGGTAGAGTGATCGAGATAAAGAGGTAGAGTGGTCGTGAGAAAGAGGTAGATTGGTCGTGAGAAAGAGGTAGAGTGGTCGAGAGAGAGATAGAATGGTCGAGAGAGAGATAGAGTGGTCGAAAGAAAGAGGCAGAGTGGCCAAGAAAAAGAGACAGTGTCGAGAGAAAGAGGCAGAGTGGTCAAGAGAAAGAGGCAGAGTGGTCGAGAGAAAGAGGCAGAGTGGTCGAGAGAAAGAGATAGTGGTCGAGAGAAAGAGGTAGAGTGGTCGAGAGAGAGGTAGAGTGATCGAGATAAAGAGGTAGAGTGGTCGTGAGAAAGAGGTAGATTGGTCGTGAGAAAGAGGTAGAGTGGTCGAGAGAGATATAGAATGGTCGAGAGAGAGATAGAGTGGTCGAAAGAAAGAGGCAGAGTGGCCAAGAAAAAGAGACAGTGTCGAGAGAAAGAGGCAGAGTGGTCAAGAGAAAGAGGCAGAGTGGTCGAGAGAAAGAGGCAGAGTGGTCGAGAGAAAGAGGTAGAGTGGTCGAGAGAAAGAGGTAGAATCGTCGAGAAAAAGAGGTATAATACCATCTGAATGTTGGGTTTAATAATGTAATGTCACAAAATCTATATATAAGTAAGAATATCTGTATGTATGTATGCATGTATGTTTTTTTTTAATAGGAAGCTATAGTTTTATTCTTTTATTCAAACCTTGATGAAATGTTGTGCACTTGATCTTTGAAACAAGAGGAATATTCCTGGCTCTTTGACATAGCTAAAAACCTCCCCCTCAATCTTTTTGACACCTTAAGGAGAACATAATGACTTGATATCTTCTATAATGAAATCATTTCATCCTTCTTAAAAAGGAAACAAGATTTCCTTTTCACGTTTTGTATTTAAGGTTATAAAATCGAGGAAAAGGGGTGAAAGAGGGTACGATCATAATTTGAGATCTTCTGAACCAATTTGAAACGGCTTTATTATTTGTTTATTGACTAATGCACATTATTCAAAAAAACAATTTAATTCCAATGTGTTTCTGCTGACAATAGGGGATAAAGGGGAGAATTCTCATAACTTGTAATAAACTGAACAATTTTAACTTGTCATCTGTGAAACTTTGAAAGGTTGATAAAAGGAAGAGAAAACGCTGAAAATTTAGAGTGAGGAAGAAGGGAAAGGGGGGGGGGGGGTTAAAAACAAAGTTTGTTTACAATTTTTTTTTTTTTTTTTAACTTTTTACTACTGCCCAATTTCAGATTTACGACTGCCCATTTTCAATTTACGACTGCCTAAATGAGCCATGGCTGCCCGTTAGAATAGGCCCTGCTCACCTTTATCATCTTTTGTGTTTTTGTGTGAACTGATATTTTTGTTTATGTAATCTACCTCGCGTTTTGTTATATTTATGGTACCCTTAGTGAATTGTAATCTGATTATTCGACAATATCAAGGCGATGAGTTGTGGGGTTTTTACAAGTAACTTTTTTCTCAGTTGTACTCAAAGAAATCGTAAAGGCACCAGAGAACTTTGAAAAAAATTGACGTCTGACTCTTTAGAATTTTGAACTGTTTGTTTGTATTTCGTTTGTTGGTATCTGTCAAAACCACAATTCGTTATTAATTCTAATGACTTCCTCTTATTAAAACTAATTGTTTCTATAACTTTCTGCAAATAATTAAGTATAAGTGTATTCGTTCGCTCTAATTGATCCTGCATATTTAATTCAGTCAAAGCCTCTGCAATGGTGTTCTCAGAGAAGAAGGGTAAAAATATTTTTTTACCAATACTTTTTTTCCTAACTTACCTTTTTAAGAATTCATACTCTTTATAAGTAAACTTACTTTAAATGTACCTGTTGAAATTACTGACTCTAATTACTCTACCAGAGTAAAAGAGCTATTTAGAATTCTTGAAACTTAAGAGAGTTGACGACCTTTGTTTGAAACTTAAAGATATTTATTTTCCTTTTGAAATAATCTGTTGAGGGAGCTGCTTTTCTCCAACCACTCGGTGTGGCGGCCTAATCCTCTCTCTCCATTTCCTCCCACCGAAGGAAACGCGGGGGTGTTTTGCATTCCAACCAAAAAGGGGCCTCTTAACATAGTGACTCACATCCGGGCTGGTCTGCAACAGTACCCTTTGATTCTCATTATAAGATTAATTCACTTAATATATTAATTCACTTAATATATTAATTCACTTCTATCTTAACTTTCCTTACATGCTCTTCAGTGGTAAATCAAAAACTATCTAAGATATTAATTGTATTTAAACTTTTTCTTCAAATTAGTTCTTTTACGATTTTATATGGTGTTATTCAAATACCATACGTAATTTTCATTGTAAATTATGATAAATAGAAAACAAAAGTGAAGTTTATGCAAGTCAAAATGATGTCATCATCGTCAAAACTTGCAATTTTAAGAAAAAAAAGTTTGTCGTAAAATCAGGGAATTTTTTTTTTGAAATCTATCAGAGAGGAATTGTCAGGGATCTTTTTTTCATAAATTTTTGTGACTACCTTGTATAATTTAATGCATGCTATATTGGTTTTGTTGGAAGAAAAACGTGACTTGTGGGAGGGGTTATGGTAAAGTGCATGGGCGATTATTTGCAGGGGGGTGCAAGAGTGATGGAATTTTGTTTAAATCGTTAATTTTTCAGAAATGTGGATTGCAATTCCTAATGAATTGTCAATTAACAATTCTGCAATAATTTTCACTTTGTTAATACAAAAAATCACGGCATATATTTTTGAAATCCTCTCCTCTGCAGATTTTATTTGGTGACCAATGGAACCATGTTAAAAAAAATCTTGTGCAAGAAGGGGGGGAAAAAAATGGAAAAAATACACACGCACAAAAAAAAATGAAGGTTTATCTTATTTTTTGAATCTCCTAAGTAGATCTCTTGGTATTTAAAAGATAGTGTTTGGTACAGAACCAGAAGACACAAAATATAAATTATGAAAATACAGTTTTTAATCCAAATCCTCTGTACTATGCATTGTCAATTTTTAGGAGCAATTGTAAGTTATTAAGTTGAAATCGAGATTTCATAGTTTCTGACCACTACGAAGAAAGCATCCATTTCGGACAATTTACTCTTTTTTTTTTTTTTTTTTTTTTGCGCCAAAAACTTAATTGAATAGATTGTCATCCACGGGACTCTCTACTAAGTTTTAACTCGATTGGATGTCAGTAATCGAGTTAATTAGGCCTACGAAGTGGTGATATAAGTAATGTGTTCAAAGGCAGCCTTTTGTGACCAACCCAAAAACGTGATGGAATAAATTCTGATTGACCAAGAATCTATGTGTCAAGTTTCTTACCGATTGAATTACGGTGATTGGGTTAAATAGCCCTGCGCAGATTTTCAGGACACACATAAATAAACAAATAAGTTCGAAGTCCCAGCTGCCAACTCTTAAATGGTTGAAACCGCCAACAGCCCATTAAAAAATCATCAAATTTAAAGTTTAAGAAAATCACCAGAAAATTCTCGAAAAGGAAATATATCGCCAAACAGCAACCTCTCTCAGAAAAATATATTTTTATCAATAGTTTAATGTATGTACGGCTGCTTTCGGTGAAAACCTTCTCTCTTTCTTGTGTAATTTCCCTGTCGCCTGTCCTAGAGTAATCACATACCGAAAGTGCGGGGTTCGAATCCTGGATTAGGATGTTCGTCGTGGTTCGGAATTCACATTAAGCTGTAGGTCCAGGGACGAAGCGAACGGGGGGCGTAGGGGGCGTCTCGCCCCCCCCCCCCCCCAAAGTTTTAGAAAGTTGGACAGTCGGCAAATTTTCAAAATTTTATCGAGATCTTTCTTTTTCTAAAGTCGATCCACAATAAAGTTAAATTGAATGAAAAAAGTTTAAAAAAAAAAAAAAAAAAAAAATTGAAGAAAAATATTAAAAATATCGGAATGCAGCGTGACCCGAGTTTGACGAATCGGCATTTTTACACAAACGTCTATTACAAGGGAGTCGGTGTTTCTTTGCCGCCTATAATGATGAAATGCGAACCCAAATATTGCCATATAAATATCTTCATTACCTCGTCAAAGTTTTTAGAAAGGCGGATTTCTGAAATTTCGGCAAATTTCTGAAATTTCATCTCTTCTTTTAAAAATGCCTACTGACAGATGTTTCAAAACATAATGAATGGAAAAAGTACAAATAATTAAAATCATCATTAGTATTACAAATTTGAGATTACAATGCATCCGAATTTGACGGTCGGCAATTTTGAATTGGAGTAAGTATATCCTTTTTGAAAGGAACATTAAAATAATCTAATCATTAATATCTTCACTGACATTAGATAACTTTGATGTGCTACAGTAGATGATATACTTATATTTGTGGTAAGTCAGATAACGCCTCAAAAACCATAACATACACATTAAACGTCATTTACATAAAGTATGTAATGTACATTATATAAGTTAAACGTTTTATACAAAATTTCAAAACACCAAAATTTTTGTATACGAAAATTGACCCGCATTTTACAAAGTTATTGCAATTAATGTCAAGTAGAATTCCATAAATGATGTTATATACAGGATGGTTATAAAAAAACTTTGCCGATGTATGGACCTCTAGCGACTGTCTCGTACAACAGATAGAGATGAGATTTCAGGTATAATTATTCAGAGATATGAGGTCGGAATTCTGTGAATTTCAGCAAAATGGTGCTCACGATTACGCCGGTTATAGTTACGAATGACAACGCCTACTTTTTCCAATCGAAAAATTATTACCTCTTGTGAAAACCCTAAAGAATGTGGGAATGGTACGTGTATCACAAAAAAACGGACGCGTATTGGACGCACAAATTACAGATCTGTGAACGGCCAACAAAAACACGATTGGAGCAATGGAGGCCGCTCGCCAAATATTCAGCTTAGAAAACCGATTAAACTGCCTGTGATGGCACTCAGGTGAACTTTGGCCTCTGTCAAATGCAAAGTTCCATCGTGCTTCTCGATCGCGTTTTTGTTGACCGTTCGCAGAGATTTTTTGTGTGAGCATAATGCGTCCATTTCCCCCCCCCCCTTTTTTTTTCGTTTCCCCCCCCCCGTTGTTTTTTTCGTAATACACGTACCGTTCCAACGCTCTTTAGCGTTTTCTCATGCGCTGAGAATTTTGCGACAGGAAAAAGTAGGCATTGTCATTCGATTTCGTTTCAGATTATCTGGCGCCGTCAGCAACACGAGGGCTATAATGCGCCGAAACTTTCGTCATTAGACAAGCCAACATACATTTACAAACACCCATGCCAAACACGGGACTCGAGCCCGCAACCTCATGGTCTAGAGGCTAGCACGCTAACCACTATACCGTTTGGTCGGCGCATTGTCATTCGAAAATTTCGAGTGTATATGTAACTATAACCATAACCGTGAGAGCCATTTGTTGAAATTCACATAATCTCGAGCTCCATACCTCTGAATAACTATACCTGCAATCTCATCTCGATCTGTTAAACGGAATGGAAGCTAGAGGTCCATATATCGACAAAGTTTCTTCATGACCACCTTGTACTTCATATATTGAAATGCATTCCCAAAATAATACATGCCACATGTAAACTGGAAGGCGATATCGATTTTATTCCAACGAAATAATCTTAGGAAAAGTATTGAAAGGTTTATTATAATAGTCTAAAATTCTTAATGTTTCCCCCGTGCTCAAATAGCTGTGGCTCGACATTGTCCAGTACAACCAGGTTCAGTCTATTGCAAATTGTGAGTATGCTTTCACTCCTATCCTCGATTTCTGACGTAGTTTGGCCTTTGTGTTGCTCTTGCGTCTAATAAATCTGACAACCAACCAACCAACCTATCCTGGATTTCACCACTTTATACTCTAAACATTGGGAAAAAATTTTCTTTCAGATAAACTAAGATTTTTTAGTCTAAATACATTTAAAAATATTTCAAATTGGATCAATAAGTCTCAAGCTAGGATCATAACCATTACATGTGAGTAAGGGATATGGGGGGAGTTTTTGGAAATTTCATATTGATAGTGACGTTTCTCTTACTTTGAAGATCAAATGTGCAACTTGTTCTTCCTCAAGATCTGAAAAACACTGTAGATTTGAATACCTCTCCCCCCCCCCATTTCCCCCAAAAAAAACCACAGGTACTATTCCTTATATAGTTTGGATTGTTGTGCTAAAAATTATGACATACTTATTTATAGATCTGAATATTTTATCACTAAATTCGAAGTTCAATTAGTTGAGAATAAATTACCTTTCTGCATATAAATATTATAGTTTGGTTTAATGTTAAAGTAATCCATTTCATTTTTAACCCAGCTTAGGAAAAAAACTAGCATTTTCAAGTATACTTTCCTTCTTGAACAAATGATTATTGTCCAAAAAACGAGTAATATTTACAGAAATGATTGCTGAAAAACCATACCACATCAGTGAAAAACCACAAAAAAATCATGAAATTAAATCCAGCAATTTTGGTAAAAATATATACTCGAAGTAACCACTTTTAAGAAGTAAGTTCCTGGATTGAATTGTTACAAAAAAATTAAGTTTTACTATTAACACACGTTTCAAGAAAAATCAAAAAATGTTCTTTTTTAGTTAGGAAAATGTGTTAAAAAGTACTTAAAAATTAAGTAATTAACAAAACAGGGAGGTGTAAGGCGACAAAAGTTTTTGTTCAATCCTTGATTTTTCGAAGATGGGAATTGGATTTCCTAATTGGATGTTAGTTAATAATTGTGCATTAATGTTCTGTTCAAATTGATAAATTAATATCTATATATTTTTTTTCTTGTAAATTGAATTTTTTTCCCCACGTTACTTTATTTTTTGAAGGCCAAAGGAGTGGGAGTGCAAGTGAATTTTTCTTATGTCCCTGACATTGTATCGATTATAAAAATTGCAGTGCTTCGGGTAGGGAATTTTCTGTAATAGCAATAGTACGCCAGAATTTAAAAAAAAAAGAATTTTCCAGAATTTTTTTTTCTGTACAATTCTTTATAAAAAAGTCACCTATTTGATCAATAATTTTCATCAATTTAATTTCGTGTTAAAGTGCTATTTCCAAGCACTTTTACACGTTTAATTAATTTTTTTCGAAACTATAATTTGAAAATTTAAAAAAAAGTTGTATCGAAAGAAGCACTTGTACTACTCAGCTTACTGAATTGTTTTAAGATTGTAGGAGAAAATTCTATCCATCTGCAAAGTATAAATGTCTCCCCCTCCCCCTGCCCCAAATAAAAACGCTTCCAAAAATAATCTAATAAGGAAGATCCTAAAAATAATCTAATAATAATAATAAGGAAGAGGTAATTTATTAAAAAGAAATAAAAATTAAATGAATTTGAAGGAATTTTAACAATAATGTGATGGGAATTTACTTGAAATTTGACATTAATTACGTATTAAAATGCCATAAAATATTAAAAATTGTTTAGACGGTAATTTAAAAGTAATGAAAATTTATTGCACATTAAATAAAATAATTCACAATTAAATAAAAAAAAATGCATTAACAATTAGTTTTACATTAATTAATAATTATGTATTAATTATTCATATATTAATTAAAAATTATTTATACGTTAATTTTACATTAATAAAAATTAGTAAACAATTTATTAACATCTTAATTTATATTTTCTACATTTACACCGGACATGCTTTGATTTCAGTCGGCAAAACGATGTCTACGCCCCCCCAATCAAAATTCTTAGCGACGGCCCTGTGTAGGTCCTGGCCTGATTAGACATTACTTGTGCAAAAAATAGGTCGTTGAGCTTACAAACCAACCAAGTAGCTAGTGACGTAATATTTATCGCCAACTCGGCTCACTTTTTAAAGATTCAAGTATTTGGCTCCAGAGATCTGTAATCATCTGCACCCTTCCTCAATGAATATAAAAAAGAGCGACGTGTAACCAAATAAAAAAAAAAATAATGCTCATTACTTGACAAGATATGACATTGTTTGCTTATCGGATTTCGTTCAACTCATTCAAAGTTATTCGAAGAGTTTCGGCCGTTTTCGCCCCGGCATATTCATAATCTATTTTTATTACTTAAGCACCCTTTATGCGCCTCCGCAACTAACCCCAGCTCGCAACACATATTTCCCCAGTAAATGAAGGAGCAAGACAAATTGAGTGTATATCACTGGGTGATTAACGAGGTTGGCCGTTTGGCGAGTTTTGAATTCACTGAGGCGGAAACACTTTCTCTTTTTATATTTATATCTTCTCATTCCTCCCGTTATACTCTTGCACTGATAGTAGGGACAGTTGGCGGGCATTTCAACTGAACCGGAGTTCGTTTTCACGTTGTATCCGGTGCGTTATCTTTGAAAAGGAAGGAATAAAAATATTTGTGTAGCTGTGTAAGGTGAGTTGCTTGACTTATGATTTAAATTTTCTTTGAAATACCTAGCTGTCTGCACTGAATGCTAAAACTCATCTAAATCGTTGTGAAGAAGGTAAATTATCGGAGTCGTTATTGTATATCTTCCTTCTTCGTTAATTATGGGGAAAAGGTCGTTGTGTCGTTGGAAGGTTTATTTATTAGTATATGCAAATATTGTTCTCACTTCCACAGTCGCGAAGTCGATTTTTTTGTAACGCTAAGTCGATTTTCGCTTTAACTGAATTTCGTGTTAATCGTGTAAAAACTTTATCATCTAATCAATGCAGATTTAAACTACTATAGCTATGTGTATATTTACAGGGTTTCCGCGCATATGGAAAGTCATGAATTTGGACATTGTGTACAATTTGACAAAGAAAGTCATAATTGTGAGTAAAAAAATTGCCATAAGTCGTGGAAATACAGTGAAATTCATGTTTTTTTATTGTACATTTTAAATAAAATTACGTAACTGTGACGATATAAGCGCCATGATCGCTATTCAGCTCATCGAAAATTCATTTATGTTTTTATTTACTTTTTGACGGAAACAACGGGCACAGTTAAAAACCGCGGCCAATAAAAACATTTCTAAACTCAAAATTTGTGACATCACCTCGAGTGAGGTCTCATATATGAAAAAGAATGTCATATTATGGGAATTGAAATGAAAAGTTTTGATAAACTTGTGTTTACATTTTTAAAATTTTTGTTCCGTCTTCTTTCTTCAGTTTTGCATTGTAGATATCAAAACATTTGATTTTTGATGATAAAATTTATTATTATTGACTTATTCTTCTTCAAATATTTCTTTATTATTAATGATTGATTTATGAACGAACTGAAATATCGAAGAATTTAAAATCCTTTTTTCTTTTAATTTGGAAGTTACTGAAACAAGGATTTTTTTACTTAATTATAAAATAAAACTTTATAAAAATCATTTTATAGTACACTTACTTAATACTATGTTCATGTTAGTAGAATTCATATAGGTTATTATTATTATTTTCTTTTTCTGATTTGATTTCTTGAGACATGGAAAATTATTTGCTTCAGTTTTTGGAAAGTCAGGAAAAGTCATGGATTTGTGACATTTTATTTTGCCAGAAACCCTGTATTTAATACTGATTCTTTTAGAACTCATACATTGTAAGACTTATATTTAGTACAATAATTTAACAAGATAACTTATTATTGAAAGAAGCATGTTATTGATTTTTGCTTTAAGTTGTTTATAAAACATTCTTTTCAAAAATGCGTCTACCTCTTCTAAATTACGTATTTGAAGTACATGAGGTTCCTGTGTGATAGGAAACTTTGCAAAGTTTCATCTTAAAAATAAAATTGGCTTAAAGAGCAAATTTTTTTCGTCTTCAAGTTTCGTTATTCATTAAGTGATATTTCGTGTCGAACGAATAAATTAACGATAAGTCTAAGCTTTATCGTCCGGAGAACTGCTTTTACTTCCGAGTTAAACGGGATTTCGTGTTAGGCGATTTCGCGTTAACAGGGTTTGACAGTATTTCTGATATCTAACGTGTGTGTGTGTGATATTTCCCTATTCAGATGTTCTCCTCATATGGGTACCTGTAAGAATGCTTACAGAGGATTCAAACAATTTCACATCTCTTCCAATTCTTTCATTCTCCATTTAAGGGGCATTTACATGATAGTCCGAGAGGCGACTGCAATTTTTGGACCTCATCGAACATCATTCTGAATTTTTTATAGAAATTGGAGAAAAGTGAGTAGATTACGAATCCACTGGTCTGGCGTGGCAAAAATGGCAGAAACTGATCAAAATCGACTTGGAATGAGTTGAACTAAAATCCGATTGCCAAATATGTCATAACTTGCCAAAAACCGAACAAACTTTTTCGTCTGACAACCCACTGCATTTTGATTTTCAATGAGAAAATTTTCTGATCTCTTGCTCGGAAAACTTGTATTTTTTAAAAGTAAGCCAAATTGGCGACATCAGTTACGTCATCAGTGACGTAATGTTTATCGCCAATTTGGCTCATTTGGGAAAGATGCAAGAAAGCCATAGCCACACATTCGAATCGTCTGCAACCTTCTTAATTGAAAATCAAGGAGTGAGGGTTACCAAATAAAAAAATGCTCATTATTTGGCAAGTTATGGCGCATTTGGCAATTGGATTTAGTTCAACTTATAAAAAGTCGATTTTTGATCAGTTTCTGCCATTTTTGCCACGGCAGACCAGTGGATTCGTAATCTACTCACTTTTCTCCAATTTCCATAAAAAATTCAGAATGGTGTTCGATGAGGTCCAAAAATTGCAGTCGCCTCTCAATCTATGAGGATAGTAAAACGGTGAGTACGTTCAGACAAAGAATCGAACAATATAATCTGTTCCATTGACCTGATGCTTTATTTTTTTGGACACACAATATTGTCCTAGTAAGGATCATTCCCTATACTCGCTATGTTACAATCTTCTGGCCCAGTGCATTTAGAAACTACTTTCTACAAAACCTTGACATTTGGCGAGTAGGTACGAAAAGGATCATTAATTTAATGAAATGACACGCAGTAAAAACTCGAAAATAGCGTTTAATATATTTTATTTTATATTTGAAATTCTTACGTCAATGCCTATGCAGTGGCTCCACCTATAATAGTCCAGGGTTCACACGGTCATTAAAAGTGCTTAATATTTTTTAACTTGTTTTCAAGACCTTGAAAGTGCTTAGAGGTGCTTAAAAGTCCTTGAAAATGCTTAGAGGTCTTTAAAAGTCCTTAATTTTTACAGATGTTGTCCAACTACAAAATTTATAAAAATACAACTCGGACTTGCTATCCCCGCGTGACCGCCACTTATCTGCACCGTATCGGAATTTTCCCGACACATTTGTATTACGCCATCCACCAACTTGTAACTTTTTTTGGTAGAATATACTTCATTAAAAATTTAAATATTGACATGATACCTTAAAACGAATTTTCATATGTCCTTAAAAACATTAATTAGGTCCTTAAAAGTCATTGATTTTCATTCTGTGATTTGAGTGGGAACCCTGTAGTCTTTTGCTATTTAATTTTCATTTATAAAATAAATTATATACTGCATTGTTTTTTTTTTTACTTTTTAATTTATTTCACTTCATTAAGTGGTCATTTTCGTACTTACTCACCAAATTTCAAGGTTTTCTACAAAGTAGTTCTAAATGCACTGGTTTAGAAGAATGTAACGTAGCGAGTATAGGGAATGATCCTTACAATACTAAACTCCAACTTAACTTGACATCACTAGACGATAGATCTTCACCGTGCTCATGGGCGATTAATCCATTTTAGCGGAGTGAAGACATAATTCTCGCCAAACCTTAGAGCCTTTTGTTCTCTACAGGGTTGTGGTTTGGCGAGCATTATACTTTCACGCCGCCAAAATGGATAAATTGCTTATGAGCACTGTGACGATCTACCGTCTAGTGATGTCAAGTTAACTTAAAGTTTAGTATAGGACTTCCTCTTAATTGAGTAGCAATTACACATAAAAGACAGCAATGCATATGAAGGATTTACCTTAAACAGGGTTCCCACGGTCATTGAAAGTCATTAAAAGTGCTTAATATTTTTGAACTTGTTTTCAAGGCCTTGAAAGTGCTTGAAAATGCTTAGAGGTGCTTAAAAGTCCTTGAAAATGCATGGAGGTCCTTAAAAGTCATTAATTTTTACATATGTTGTCCAACTACAAAATTCATAAAAATACAACTCGGACTTGCTATTCCCTCGTGACCGCTGCTTATCTGCACCTTATAGCAATTTTCCGACATATTTGTATTACGCTTTCAACAACTTGTAACTTTTTTGATAAAATATACTTTAATAAAAATTTAAATACAGACATAATGCCTGAAAACGAATTTTCATAGGTCCTTAAAAACATTAATTAGGTCCTTAAAAGTCATTGAAAAGTCATTGATTTTCATTATGTGATTTGAGTGGGAACCTTATTAAAATAGTTAGCTTTTATGGTTTCATTTTTTTTTTTTTGCAACATTCGATGACTGAATGAAACTGTTGATTACCCACAAGTCATGGAGGTTTAATTAATTCATTCTTTTGATTTTTTTTTTTTATTCCATTCTTCTCATGCATGATTGAAAATCGAAACTAGAAATAAATTTCGCTGCACATCTGTTTCATTCTGCTCGATGGGGCGTGTTTCCTACGAGACAATAATTTTAACCCTCATCCCCTATCATGATTCCCGATTCGCATGAGGGGAACTTATTGATTTTTAGGGTGTTGGCGTGATTTTTGAGTATGGGAAAAGCTTGTACACGTACATGACGCCACGCCTTTTTCCCCCCTATCTATAGAAATAAAACAGAGTCTGTCTCTGTGTGTAGGCTTGACCGTGACTCTATCCTAGTGACTTCCAATATGCGTAGTCTCAATATTTGAAATTCCAAGCATAAGTATTTTTGGATTTTAATTGTGCTTTTGACAAACAGGTTATTTAAATTTTAATTCGTTTTTAAATTATTATTTTTAATTTTTAAAGTTTTTTTTTAATAAGTGACTTTTAATATGCGTAGATCTCTGAAATTTCAACGTAAGTAGTTTGTGACCTTGTAATTTTGATTTTCTTTTACCTTTAATTTTAATTACCTTTAAATTTTTTTTATTTTTTTTTTATTTTTTTTACAAATCGACTTCTAATAGGATTAGTGCTCTGAAACGTTATACATAATAGTTTTAGCCTTCTAATTGTGCTTTTACAAACAGAATGTTAAGATTTTAATTGCAGTTTTAATTTTAGCGAAGGGTCAAAACCTAGACTTTACACAATGACCGCAACTCTGGACACCCTATTTAGTTGAGTAAATACCCTCAGAACTTTCAATACAAATGCGTCGATATAGACAGAAAGATTTTTTTTAACCTTGTGGTGACGACTTCATATAGCAGATAAAAGCTTCTATGCACTGGAGTACTCTTTTGTATAGCGGCAAAGCATCACGTCCGGGTCACCAATGAAGCGAAGCACCTTTCTGCGGTCACTGGGGCTCGATCGTGGGACCTTTTGTTTTCCAGCCAGATGCTTTGCCGCTATGCAAAAGAGTACCACAGAAAGCTGCTTCGCTTCAACCTTTTTACTTCTAAGACTACATTGTACATGTTCCGTGTGTGTACTGAACAGCGAATAATAAGTAATTGTTCAGAAAATGACGGCCTTTCATAGTTAATTTGTCAACTTTATTATTGAGTTCATCAGAGGTCATGGTTTTGGGCAGAAAAAATTTGGGTAATTTCAGTGACCTGTTACAAAATTCCGAGTTTGAAAAAAGAACCCTTAACAAAAGCCAAAACCTCTTGAAATATTTTTTCAAAAATGTATCGTTAAAAAAAAAAAAGGTTCTTTAAAACTTTACTAATGTTAATGCTTGATAACCTTTAAAACTAGTTCTTTATAATATGTATTTACAAGTAATTTCATAGTTTATTGCAAATTTTGTTTCTTCTTTAACAACCCAATTGTTTTCTTTTAGAAAAGAATTTTAGATTTTCACAAAATTACTAGCGAATTTTTTTATTTTTTTATTAAAAGGTGGGGGGGGGGGGTTAAAAATTCACAATTCACACAAAAAATAACAACCCTGTAAGTTACACTAATAAAATAATGACTAATATGAACCGCACATACATTCAAATAAACCTGCCCTGCAAATAATTTATAAATAAAAATTTAAAAAAATTCAAAACTAAAAAAATGTATGTTTAAAACAATAATTTTAAAATAAGCTTCTTGAACCCCCTCCCCACTCCCACATACGCCTCTGACTGTGATATACAGAAGTAGCCATTTTGTTTCAGATATATCTATCTTCAATTTAAACCCTAACGAACTGTAATTGTAATGAAACATTTCTCCACGATTGTTTCGAATGGGGATTCCATTCGTTTTCCGTTACGGTCGCTGACTTTTTCCTCGTCCAACAGTCAATTAGACACGTCACCCTCTCTTGAAAGAGTAACACCGAATTCGAACTTCGTTCTCTTTGCCTTAATCACCCCACTTCACCTCACTTCTCACATTGTAAAATCTATTCACGCTCGCAATGGTGACTTATGTTTTGATTTTTTTTTTTTTAAATGGTTGATGGTTTTGTTAACCTAACATTATATTTATCGCCGTGCTCAGGTTAATGATCTGTAACTGTAACTTTTGGATCTCATTAGGAGATTTAGCTCTGCATGCAGATCAGGGTTGGCATGGCTTAAACCAATTGATTTAATCCAAATGAGTTTCTTTCACTAAAAAATAATAATAATAATAATTCAAGAATAAATTAAAATTGTATTTTATTTATTTATAATTAGATTTTGCAAAATTATTTAATGTTGTAAATAACTTTTATTTTTAACTGAACTACTCAACTTTTCTATCTTATTATTTTTTAAGAAAATAATTTTCTAAATGAAAAAATATACGAATACTATAAATAGAATAAGTTCTAATGTATTTTAAAATAAATCTTGTAATCAAACACTATTGAAGTTATTTTAAGTACCAACAATAAGTTTTTATATTAAACTAAACGATTTATTAATGTTTTATAATAATTCAAAAGTATGATTTAAATTTAAATTATAGGCTGCATTTTAAATTTGTTTCTAAAATAGAGCTTTTGGGTTTTAACAACTTATTTCTAAATATTAAAAATATTCTTTTGAACAACTTATCACAATTACATATGAATCTAAGAGCAACATTCCGTGTATTAGGTAGTAAGCAATTACTATTGAATTATATATAGTATACATTGAATTAAAAAAAATTATATCTAAATAAAATATTAAAATTTAATATAATTTGATGCAGCTACATAAGTAGCAACAATTGTTTATTTACTTAGTTTAAGTTATTTTCAAAAGGAATATTTATTGCTATTTGAAAACTAATTATTCTAGTTTATGTAAAATTTTAATTTTAAATATGTATTCATGTAATTAGAAAAATGATTTAAAAAAAAAAAAAAAAAAAAAAAAAACGTGTTTTTTTCTTCAACCCTGATGCAGATGAAGCTAATTGAACTGCCGTCATATACCTCATCAAATGCTCTGTAATAGGTTGTTATTGGTTACCAACAGGCATTAACTAGTATGGAATGTTAATATTTTATACATTATTCTGGACCTGGCTTTTTGTTTTTTAAAGATTCCTTTTTCTCTTTTTATTCAAAACCAAAAGTGATAAACCCATTTAAAGACTAAAACCCTTGCTTCTCACAAACAGTTGATTTACAATTGCACATTGGGTGATTTGTTTTAAAATCGGAAGTTAAAAATAGGGGTGTGGACACGGAAATTTCGGAGCAATTTCAATTGCACCCGGAAGTTTCGGAGGTGGAAATGTATAGAGCATCTTAAAAGGCATTACTACCGCGATTTCAATCAAATATATATATATATATATATATATTTGCAACTGCTGGAAAACATAAAGTTTTTTAATGGCAGCTACTTTATACGCATGCGCAATTTTGACGAAAATCTTATTGACAGGTCCCATGGCCACCACAAACTAACAAAAGTAGAATATCTATCGTAAATCAATTCGTTAGGGCGTTATGCTGACCACGTACCCATAGGAGGATATTTTTTCTAGACCACTCCAAAAGTATTAAAGTGTAAAAAAAAAAATTTTTTTTTAAACCGAATCCAATACTTTCATTACCCTATGTTAACATATGGGTAATTGAAGGTAAAACTTGTACTCTATGAAAGAGGAGATAAATGTAGATTCTATATAGGGGAGGTGCGTCAGCCAAGTCCGGTAATAATCACTTCTTATATCATCGTATTTTAAACTACAACTAATCTATTACTGTTTTAAAAGATGTAGTTCTTCAATTTAAACAATTCCCTTCATTATTAGTTGGTAAATCGAAATTAAATATTAACCCTTTGCACTCGATGCCTTTTTTCGCGCGAAGGAACCAGCAACTCGAGACGTTTCCCGCCATTTTCGGTTCAATTCGTGGTTGCAGATCCGCTTCAAAGAAACTAAACATAGTCAGCATCGAATTTCCGCATCAAACCTAGTAGTCCTCTCGAGTTGAGGCATCCAATCATGTGGTGAGTGAAAGTCACCTCTCGAGTGCAAAGGGTTAAAGAAGTTCGATTGGATACTCTATAAATGACGTACGGGATGTGATTTATCCCCAAACCAATCAGCTACACGAGCCGTGCCGAGTTTAGCTTTCCAAATCCAGTGTCAAGTTATATCTCTCAGCAATTGAATATAATATCGTTGATGAACTTCCAAAAAAGTCATTCATTTAAACAATTCTTAATACCTAGGCTTTACGGTCCGCTAATTTATTTACGAATACAGTCAAATCTCATTAACGCGAAATTTGTCTCTTTAACCGACTTTCGTGTTAACCGTCTAAAAACTTGTTCATTTATTTAATGCAGATTTAAAACTACAGTCAACTCGTCATAACTAAGTTCAAGGGACTGACCAAATTATTCGAGTTATCCGAAGTCGCTCTGAAGTTAGGCTTATTCAAGGCATATTTCATCAGGGACATCTTTCGTTTGTTCATGTGGAGTCCAAAAGACAATATTATTAAGTCTTGCTTTAAACTTTTGTAGCCAACCTGCACTTGCTATAAATCCTTCAACTTTTAGTTGGTTGGCTGTTTTCAGATTATCTGGCGCCGTCAGCAACACGAGGGCTTTAATGCGCCGAAACATTCGTCATTAGACAAGCCAACATACATTTACATACACCCATGCCTAACACGGGACTCGAACCTGCAACCTCGCGGTCTAGAATTTGGCACGTTAACCACTATAACGTTTGGTCGGCCTTCAACTTTTAGTAAACGGTCCTTTTTAGTCCTTCACGTTTTCTTTTAACATCACCCCACTAAAAGAGGGATTTTGGAATTGCGGTTTTGATGTATCTCAAACTATTTTAAAAAGAACAGCTTCGACATCAGGAAAGGAACATACCTTCACTCATTTACGCGATGGATCGAGTTTCGATGAATGTCTTCTCAAAATCACCATTTTTTTTTCAAAATGGCTGAAAGAGTATTTGGTGGACTTCTGTACTTTAAAGCAACGACTTTCTTCTTACATCACAGATTTTGCTCAATTTCTTTGATCAATATAACCTTTTGAGTTTCAACTAAGCGTATTCAACTTGCGTTTTAACATTATTCAAAGCCAACGTAAACCAACACCATGGATTCACACTTAAAATCTGAAATCGAATGTAAAGGCAAAAGCTCGTTTACTTTCTGTACGCATCACTACAAAAGGATTTTTCCCGGGTAACAAGTTCAATTGTAAAACACGATGCAAAGATTAAAATATATATATATATATATATATATATATATATATATATATATATATATATATATATATATATATATATATATATATATATATATATATATATATATGTGTGTGTGTGTGGGAACCAACAGTCATTCTCCCCTATCATTGTGGCAGCGCCCTCTGGCGAGATGGACCAGAAGCACTGTATAAACTCTAAATAAAACACTTCCTGTATAACTGCCGCGCATGATGCACGCGCGTAGTATGCTCTTTCAATATCAAACTACTTAATAAAATAAGAGGCCAATTCCCCGTCTCGTCACTTTCTCCCTGCCGGTACACCCATCTCCACATGTATATATATATATATATATATATATATATATATATATATATATATATATATATATATATATATATATATATACAGAGAGAGAGAGAGAGAAAAAAATCGTTTTTTTTTTTTTTTTTTTTTTTTTTAATTTTTATTATTATTATTATTATTATTACTATTTTGTGACGTTTTTTGTGCGTTAGTCATGATAATAAAATTTTCTCAAAAACTTCCGACTTAAAAGGTATACACGTCGATATTGGAGAAAATTTAGTGTTAAAAAACATAAAATTGTCTTGGGACCTAATGAAAACTTCGAGATAAACGAATATTCAACTTATGAGACTTCGAGTTATCGCGAGTTGACTGTACTAGCTATATGTGAATTTAATACTGTTGTTTTTTTAGAACATTTGTATTGCAAAGCTTATATTGAGTAAATACTTTAACAAGATATTCATTATATTAGAAACAAAAAGAAAAAAAATCAATGCCTTTACCAGTTATCTATTATACATTTGATTTAAATATTTAATAAAGCTTTTTTTTTTCTTATTTTTTAAAAAAGCATATTTCCGCTCTAATACGTGAAATCGCGATCGTGCATCATTGTTCAGAGTGTCCACAGAACCGGGAAAACATGGAAATCAGGGAAATGTCAGGGAGCTTTCTGATCCTTTAAAAAATCAGGGAAATGTCAGGGAACTTTTTAAAATGTCAAGAAAATCAGGGAAATTTTGTATTGTTTAAAAGGCACGTTCATCATTATTTTGGCGCTATTTACTTGGAGATTTGCAGTTGTAAGCCATTAGAAGTTTAATGTTACGGAATAATTTAAATTTTCATTACCAGCAAAACTATTTTAAATTTTTTTTGGATATTATTTCTTTAGTATACATGTTCTATTTGATCAGGGTGTCTAGACATCTGGAAAACCTAAGAAAATTGGGGAAATTTGAAAAAAAGTTTGCTCTAAAATCAAGGAATTTTTTAGAAATCTGTCAAGGAAATCAGGGAACTTTTTTCCCTGAATTTTGTGGCTACCCTGTTGTTAGTGTTTTGCATTTAATAGTTTTGTCAAAAAACTTAATTTGCTTTAGTTTAAAAAAAAAAAAATTTAAGAAATACCCTTTGGATTTTAAAAATACCCCTTAAAATTTAGAGAGGGGGGTGAAAATACCATTTGGAAATATTTGACTGGCGAACACTGGTTTGATGGTTGTTTTCTCAAAAAATAATACAAAAAGAAATAATAGTTTTGAAAGTTGCTATCTCATCATCACGCTTCCGACGGATATATGAAATCAAATTTCCTGCTTGTCAACATTAAGGAATTTCGAAACATGATATTAGTTACTCAGTTCGTATCGAGTAGGAAAAAGAAGAGAGATACATACCTAGATTTTTCGTCCTCGGAAAAAAAAAAAATCCGAGCGTTCTTAATTTAATTTGGCAGGTGTTCCTGTCACATTGGCATCGTGAGATCGGCCATTGGTGTGTAGTTGTTCTTCAAACTTATATCTCAGTTCCTCACGAATATCGCTTTTACAAGAAAGTTTAATCAAAAGAGTCCACGAAATCGTGGGATTAGGAATTGCGTTATTCCCTTAAGGATCGGGTTTAAAAATGTATCTTCTCATCGAAACACCGGATCAACTTTTAGAGTTCCGTAACGCAAAGGTCATCAAATAAAATTAATCAATAAAATTACCTACAAAAAAAAAATATTTACTAAATCCGTTATATCCGTTTTGTGTGTAGCTGAATATGTCAACAGGGGGCAAACCTGCGGAGGCCTAATTAACCCCCTTGTCGTCATCCAATCGGGCTGAAACTTGGCAGATAGATTCGATATCGATGATTGTGCATCCTATCAAATTTTTGGGGCTGTCACTGTCGCTAAAAGGCGCCTTTTACTGAATCCTAATAAACCAATTTATCGTAATCCAATCGCACTGAAATAGCGTTTTATTTATCATTGAAGAAACTCTTTCTTATTGCCAAAACTGTTTTGATAAATAAATAAAAGATATTTGGATGTAAATGCATAAATTCACATTCATTTTTAACGAATAAATTTTAAAAAGTAGTTTACCGCATATTTTGCTAATGGAGACTTAATATTTAAAATTCGATGTCGACACCAAGAAACATAGAAACGGCACTTTGTTAATGAAAATAAAAATTGGCAATGCCTGTAAAGGATTTATATTAAAAAAAACTTTTATATGGGTTGTATTATTAGTTTTTTTGGAGGCTGATCAGTACCTTTTAATGTACTTTTATTTTATAATTTTTAGTGTACATAGACGAAACTGTACTCTTAAAGTCTTTCTAAGTATAAATATTGTTACGAATTTTTGTATAATTGTAAATATTTCGTAGTGTTAATTTTGTAAATAGGAAAACTTATGTACATTTCGCTTAAGGCAGTTCGTCGTTAGTTTGCTTCCCCGCAATGTGTGTCTTAATGCTTGATAACGAGTTTTACAGAGATAACGCTGGGAAACGAGTTTTACAAGGAGCAGGGCATTTAACATTATGGTAATGGAAATCTCGCCAGATTGGCGAGATAGAGCCAAGTTGGTGACGGTTTTGACGACTAAGTTTTGTCGACCATTTGGCGACATTTTCGGTCCCCATATACATGTATAGGACTTTTCGACTACTATCTGGAAAGTTCTCCAAATGTCTACGTCTAGAAGTTTCAAGAATGTTCGCCTCCCCTCTATAAGACCGGCCAAGTGAGCGGGGAGTTAGTTGTTGACTGAGGTTAGTCAGTAGTTGACTGGAATTATTGAGTTGAGATACTGAGTCTCAGTGAGCATTCAGAGTAGTTCTAAAGCGAACTGTATTGCATTGTCTTTTGCGGCGATTTGAGCAGTTGTGTTGTCAAGTTTAACTGTTGTTTGTGCTCTATTATTGTGTATAGAGCTGTATTGAGTCTACTAGAACGAGAAGTTCTGGAGTTGTAAAGGAATCTGTAAAGAGTTATATTGGAATAAATTTCTGCAAGTTTTGATCTGCTTTGGCTTCAAATCTTTCGAACCCATCTACGCAACAATATTAATGTTCGGAGTATTTATAATTTTTAAATTTTTAAAAAGCTGTTAAAAACACTGGTAAAAAAACACTGGAAATTACCTGTGAATACTCGGAAGAGGCAGGGAAAAGGTATGGCGTAAGATAAAAAAAGTATTTCAAACCACTTCATATATTCAGGACAAGTTTTAGGTCTTCTGACGAATGTTTCTTTTTTAAATCCTTTATATTAACTTCGATCTTGTTTGTTTGTGTGTGTGGCTGGCGGGAAAATCTGCGGAGGCTTAATTAACCCACTTGCCGTCGGAAAATTGAAGATGGGGACGATTAGAACTTTTTGAAAAGCATGAGATTTTAATAAAAATCGTTAAAGTAAAATAATCGTTTGCAATTGCTGAAAAAGATGATTTTTCTTGATTTCAACTTATGTGCAGGCGCGGTTTTAACGAAAACCATAATGCTAGATGGCCATCACAGTAACCCGCTTACAAAATTTGAACATCGTAGGCCAATTTAGTTCTGGAGTTATGCTGACCACGTACATTAAAGACCCACTGAAATTTTTTCTAGACCTCTTTTTTTAAATCAGAGTGTTCCAAAATGTGGAGATATGCAAAAAAAAAAAAAAAAAAAAAAAAAAAAATCGTATTTTTTATGTGACAATATGTAAACATAAAAAAAAATTATTATTATTATTTTTTTTGAAAAAGGAAAAAAAAAAGAAGGTAAAAAATTGTATCAGTATCATAGTAGCAATATGAAACAACCTAACAGTGATACACAAAACCGTGTATATTTTGTATCATATGTCTTACATAAATAACCTTAAGGTAACATTGCTTTAAAATAGACCTAAACCTTAGAAAAAGAAGTAAAAAGTTTTGAATTTGCCGACTGGAACGGTTTTGGTTGATTAGTGTTTGGAAACTCGATTTTCTACTGTAGTTAGATTTGAAATAGTTTGATTTATTTCACTGAATGGCCATGCAAAATGTATGAGATTTAATACTTGAGTTTAAATCTCCTATTGAATCAGGGAATTTGGGAGAAATATTAAACTAACAGAACCTAACACCACCGAAAATTATTACACTTGTTTCATTGGATAGGGAAAGACACAGTTTAAACTATAGTTGTAAAGTATATATGTAAGGGAATATTTACAACATTACGCTTGACAAATTTGTTAAACATATTGTTGCGACGAGATTGTAAATAATTGCACATAATGTAAATGTTTGGTAAATTCTAATAATTTGGTATTGAGCTGTTATTACAGCTCTATTTTTTTCTTTCTTCCGAATGGCAGTAAAATTGTGTTTTTGCTGCTGTCAAGGCGGGACGAGTGGAATCTTGCTTAAGCTTGAATGCGTTTTGCTGCTTTTGTTTGAAAATTTTTAGAATTCTGTGTGAAGAATTAAAGGGTTTTAAACAATATTTTTAATTACTGTTATCAACCACTTCAAACTCTGCAATTCCAACTTCTTTGAAGAATAACGGTTGAAATCAAACTTTACAAAGCATTCAATTTACCTTTATCAATAAATACCAAAATCTATTTGAAAATTCTTATCTTAAATACGGACTTTAAGCATGACAGACTTTCAAAAATGTCCGAAGTCATGATTATGTAAGCTTCCTTTGAAATTAATTCAAACTTAAGTATTTTAAGTGGCTTACAGAGATGGTCGATGACCAGAAGATTGATAACTTTGATTGCACTCGGAGAATGGGATTTTTTTTTTTTTTTGATCAGCTGGAGTTTATGTAGAAATAGCGTTTACATTTTCTCAATATATATATATATATATATATAATTTTTTTTTTTTTTTTTTTTTTTAATTAAAATTGCTGTGTTTATTGAAATCAGAAACTTCATCATTTCTCCAAAGATCTTTCTGAGACATTCTGTTTTCGAAAATTCTTATGTAAAATAGTCTCAAGCCCGAAGTATCTTTTCCAACAAAGTAACTGAGGAGAATTGAAACCGGCTTTGGGTGGACAAATTGAGTGGCATCGCACCGTAAACTAGTTTTAAATCCACTAAACTGCAATACGTTTTATCTCACTTACATGATCCACACTACGCTAATATTCAAGCTCCACATTTACAAAAAAAATTTGAAATGAGGGTAAACATTTCAACAATGTGGAAAATCCTGAACATTATGTTAAGCCACTCATTTGGACGAGTAGTTTTTTTTAACTTAACCTATATCGTATTAGTTTGTAACTGTGACTTGCACTGAAGGGCGCTCCGTTGATCTGGTTTTCTTTTCTTGCAACTGTTTCGTCTGTTTGAATTTAAGATCACTATTTACTCACAGATATTTATAGATTTGTCACCGCGTGTGGGTGGAGTCTGTTCCTCACTTTCTACGCTATAATTCTTGTAGAGTGTGCGTATCTTCTCTTTCTTAACCATCTTGTTTATATGTCAATAGAATGAAAACTCCATGCTGCATCGAGAGTGTAAACAAATGTCCTAACACATCGTCATGCTCTATGATTTTAAGGAGTGCTTGTTCTCACGGTCACTCCCACAAATCGTTAACTAGAAATGATGTCCATACACAAAATTCAGAGAAGAAAAGGTATTTTTCGCATGTGTATGTCAGCTGGTGCTCGGATGTGATGGTTGCGGCTAACCTTAAATCGTTCCATTCTAAACAGCTTTGCTTGGCTAAACTAATATTACTTAACATTTCGGATAGAGTTACTAAAATTTAAATGTCCCTGTAGTATATATTTGCTTTACTAATGATATTAATGTTGTGGAATGCTTTGCAATGTACTATGTGTATAATATGAGTCTATGAATTGATGTGTGAACCTAATCTCTCTATACCTGCATCTTATCCTAGCTATATGTACCGAGTTTTGGTTACTTTGTATAAATTGTAAAAGTTGAGCTAAACTTCTAATTACCTTATGAATTCGGCTAAGCGATTAATGCCAACAAATGGTTGGAGGCACCAGTTTTTACTAACAGGTTTTGTTTACGGTTGGTTGGGTTAAAATTCCAAATCCCGTACGAACTCTATGCCAATGTAATTTTCTCCAAAAAATGGCGGCACTGCTATTTTTTTAAATAAGTGAACTGCCTATGGTTGCAATAATTTGGCGTGATTTTATGTAAATAATTCTTGGCGCAAAATCTGTACCGGACTTATTGGTACTCTATGTTTAGTTTCTTTGAAGCTGGTTCCTAAGCTCTTTCTGGGTTAAGATTTATTGTACGAGGCCTCTTGGGCAGCTTTTCGAAAATGTCGCCAAATTGAAATTGACATTAAAAAGCTGTGTCATCAAATCGAAAATGGCGTCAAAACCTGCTGTGTTACAAAATGCAAACGGTAACTAGGGTTGTCGGAAAACCTTGGCGATGGATTGCCGTATTCAGTGCCAAATTACCAACTTTCAAAAAGTCGCCGAGTGGTATCATACAGTAAATCTGAACCTCTTTCTGTATATTATGAAGTATAGAAAGACACCCCTTCAAATAGAGATGCGATTTTCTTTTTTCTTATCTGAAATTAGTCTGCAACCATGAACTGAACTGCATTTTTGGAATTAGTTCGAACTTGACAGTCGTGGCAGAAACATCTCGAGTTGATGGTTTGTGTGTGTGAAAATGGCCTCAAGTGCAAATGGCCAAAGTCAAAACTACTCTTTATGACTTGCATCAGAATTTATTGCAATTTCCTGTTATGCAATTTCGAATGCATTTTGTGATTTCTCATTATGTTTTCCCCTTTTAGAATTCTTGCAAGAAAATCTACAGACGATAGTGATGTAAAGATAAGCGATTCCAAAAGCTCTTTTCAGTTTGAGTCAATTTTGGAATCGTCTATCAAACATATTGCTCTGCAGTCTACAAAGACGTTTTCGATTTGGAAAGAAAACCTTTATAATCACTTAGAAGTAAGCTTTTTTTTTTTAAAATTTACAAGTATGTTAAGTAAACTTTCATTTTCAATGGTTTAGTATATATTATTTCATGAAAAAGTCATGAAGTAAAAAAAGATAGTGAACCAAATATTTACGTTGCATCTATTAAATTCTTAATAAAAGTATTTTTCCAATAACTATGCTTTAGTTACATAAGTCGAAATTTATCCCAGATAATCCTGAAGTTGTAATTATTTGAAAAATTAGGTTTATCTGGTATGAAATCTTCTAAACAACTATACTTTTAAAAAAATTATAATTATATTTGAAAGATCTAAAAGGAAAGTTGTCTCGAAAGCATGCATTTGTTTGACACTCAGAAAATGCTATTGCAACCAGTGATGGCAAATTACACCTACACATTAGCCAATTTTTCATTATTTTTCCCACTTGAATTTTTGAAAGCTGTTTTGAGAAACAAGTAAGATTTTAGTTTATATTACAAATGTTATTTAATTATTTGTAATATAGTCCATGATAAAACAAATACACTTAGAGTTAAAGTTTAACTTGCCTGTCTGTGTGTAGCAGTTTAATGTATGAAAAGAGAGGCACATTAGAAAAATGTCTAATGGAAATTCCAAAACAGCAACCTTCATAAACTGAATCTAACCATTATTTTCAGAACAAAATGTTTTGAAAAGTTATGATATGTGGAACCATAGGTGTCAACATTTCAAAAAACATAGGGGGGGGGGGGGGAGTTTTGATGGAAAATGAAATTTTTCGAAAAATTATCGAAATCTATTAATTTTTCGAAAATCTAGGTATGACACAACTTCTCATATAATACCAACAATAAACAGTTATTATAATTTATTTGGAGAATGGAGGGGAAAAAAGGAGATAGTGTTACAAGAATCAGGGTAGGCAGCCCCTCCCAGAATTTAAAAGTGGGGAGGCCAGCCCCCCATGCCCCCCTGTACTTTACGCCTATGTGTGGAACAAAAGTTCTGAAGCGTAACTTTTAGTTTAGTTTTGGCTGTCTATTTCTGCAACTGTGAAGTGCTTATCACAGCCAAATACGCCTTATAATTTTGAACTACGATAAACATACGAGGTCAAAAAAAGCATACGTCTCTCTCCAACCCCATCACACCAACGAGAGAACATTGAGGCCACAACCAATTTAATGTGCACCAGCTCATGTTATGGTACTCACCAGTATTCAACAAAGCCATTAAAGAACCCAAGATCTATCCTCATGAGTTCAATGGATGGAATAAATTTATTATTGTTCAGGGTTCTCACGGTCATTAAAAGTGCTTAATATTTTTGAACCTGTTTTCAAGTCCTTGAAAATGCTTAGAGGTCCTTAAAAGTCCTTAATTTTTGTGTATATTGACCAACTTCAAAATTTACAAAAATGCAACTCAGACTTGCTTTCCCCGCTTGTCCGCCACCTATCCTCACTATATCGGAATTTTCTGACATATTTGTATTACGCATGCGCCAACTTGTAACTATTTTGTTAGAATATACTTTATAAAAAAATTTTATACAGATATGATGCCTGAAAACAAATTTTTAAAGGTCCTTAAAAACATTAATTAGGTCATCCATTTGAGTGGGAACCCTGTTGTTTTTACAAAAAAATATTTGTAAAAGAGCTACTGTGATTACTTGTATTCAATTTTATACACTAAATGGCTATCATTTTGTATAGCAATTACTATTTTGTTTCTTTACAAACCTAAATTTATTAATGCAGTTGCATTGCTATTCTAAATCCCTCTTTTTAGTTTTCAGATAGTCAAAAGAAGGAAGTTTTTGAACAGAATGGCAAAAACTTAAAGAGTGTCTCTGAGCATCATTTCATCAAAACATCCACTCCTATTTCATCATTGCATGTTAAGGATAATTTAATCGGCTCCAAGGAATTTATTGGTAATGCTCATTCATCTGAAAGGTAATAGAAATTATTTCTGCAGAAGCAATTTAGTATCTTTTTAACTAAGATGAAAGGGTAATGAAGGAAGAACTTTTGGTAATTACATATTGTGTCCTGTTGACCATTGCAAACTCTATCAGCCGCAAAAATGTTGAACCGCCTGGCCTCAGTCATAGTCTTGTTCAGTTCGAACCCACGGAATGCCTCGGCTGCACGATGGTATTTGTCCAAACTGACAGTTTCGTTACTCGAAGGGAATCCGTTGGGCGATTTTTATTTTTTTTTATCACTGACTGGATAATACATAACTACTAAATTTTTCAACCAACAAATCTGCAAGATAACTGTGGATAACTGCAGACATGGTATTTTAAGCGGAAATACTGATTTCAGGTATCTTTTTTTTTTTTTATCAAAACTGCCATTACTTTGAATGTAACTTAAAGAATAAGGAAATTGGATTTAATTAGATTCCCATGTTTGCCAATATAATATAATTATTCAATGTTGTTTGATTTCTGAAATCTTTTTAAAATTTTGTTTTTTTGCTGGTTTTTATCACTTTTGCGTGAAGTTCTTTTTTTTTTTTTTTTTTTTTTTTTTTTTTGTGGGAGCTGTATCGTATCTGCAAGTGAAAATTCATAATAAACACTAAAATTACCAATGCTAGGCATCCCCTATAACTAAGTTAAATGTCTAAAATAAAAATAAAAATTTTATATTGCCATTTATGTATTATTCTTGCATGAAATACCAAGTTAATTCAATCAAACTGTGGAGTAAGCTAAATTGGTGACTTAGTTTTGTGAATTTTAATGGACTAAAATGTAAATTACATCAATTTTTTTAATTACTCAATTGAGTTTTACTTAAAATCATGTCTTTAGAATAATACTGGCTTTAATTTTAAAAAAATGTGCTAGAAATAAACCTTTTTAAATAAAAGATTTTCGATTCAAGATCATTTTGAAAAAAAAAAAAATACTGATTCCTATATCACTCGTTCAATTAAATTGAAAAACCTAAGCTTTGTATTTATTACTTTATCTTGTGGTTAGTTGAGGGCTTAAAGGTCTTCATCTAACCAAAGCTTTCTGCAGATTGATAACACACTGAAACGAACTCTTAAGAAAAGGACTTGGAGACGGTACTTTAAAAAAACTATTAAAATTTATTTACATAAATGAAAAAGCTCAAAATTAAAAAAATCATCCTATCACAACTGTACAACCTGCACACAAAAAAGAATTGAGCCACTAAGTGTGTGACTGAAGAACGGTCACTCATGGTGAGTTCGTACTTCAGGCTAAGAGGGATTATTGCTCGATCAAACCCAGTATATATACTTGAAAACGGTCACATGACTAGGCAACAAAATTAGCATAAAATATTATATCACTCCACCATATCAGTTTCAATATCCAAACTAACAACTTGGATCTACTTTAAATTAAGTCACAATCTTACAAAGTGAGCTGATCCGATTTGTTGATAAGTCGTAAAACTTTGAAAAGATACCAGAAAAATTTCCCGCGAGATATAATCGGGAAACTGCATAAAACCGTAAGTTTAGAACTTACTATAAAACCTCCGTGTGTTTTCTAACACATATAAATTTTTATTTTGGTTTAAAACTTAATACTAAAGGGATTCATATATTGATGTATATTTAGTACTAATAAAAAAATTTTATGTGTAATTATGTTAACTTAATAATTTTATATTGCTCATTATATTCAATATTTTAATAGTATAATATAATATAGAAATTCGCTTGCATACTTTTGAAGTTAATATTTAAAAATATTCTATTATTTATCATTTTGTAAAATATTAGTCCCTATCACAAACTGAAAACATGTTAATATTTCATCATCCAATTCAACTAGATTTCTATCGAAAGTATTATGAGTTTTGTTTGTATGCTTTGTATTTAGGTTTAGATTAACATTTCATCTTAGAAACTAAGAAACTAGCATCAAAATCTCAATACTTTGACAAAATTGTGTTTTCAGCATTGAAAGTTCTACTGCAACAATGTCTGGAAGTCTTAACTTACCAAGAAAGGCTTTGAGAGCTCTCTCAGAGTCTGATACAGATGAAGAAAGCTCCTCTGAAAGTATGTGTTTTTTTTTTAAATATAAACGTGATCATAAAATAATTGATTATTTTAACACGGTCATTGATAAGTCATTAAAAGTGCTTAATATTTTTGAACCTGTTTTCAAGGCCTTGAAAGTACTTGAAAATGCTTAGAGGTGCTTAAAAGTCCTTGAAAATGCTTAGAGGTCCTTAAAAGTCCTTAATTTTTGTGTATGTTGACCAACTTCAAAATGTACAAAAATGTAACTCAGACTTGTTATCCCCGCGTGTCTGCCACTTATCCTCACTGTATCGAAATTTTCTGACATATTTGTATTACACATGCGCCAACTTGTAACTATTTTGGTAGAATATACTTTATAAAAAATTTTTATACAGACATGATGCCTGAAAACAAATTTTTAAAAGTCCTTCAAAACATTAATTAGGTCCTTAAAAGTCATTGATTTTCATTCTATGATTTGAGTGGGAACCCTGTTTAAGATTTAATATAATTTTAATTTAGTATTTAAGGCTGAACATGTAATACTTAAAAGTTGAATGACATGGTTTAATAAAAATGCATGAACATGGTTTGAAATGTACGAATATAATGAATAAACATGGTTTAGTAAAATTTTGGCACAATAATAATTTAGTTTAATGTCCATTGCATTTGACAAATTAATAAATTTGTCAACAGTCAACATCGCGCCGTTTAAGACGAGCTCCGTTGCCTTTGCGCATGCGCGATACTTCACCACATCGCTATAATCCTATCCACGCTGCGCCATGTTTCCAAGACTGTATAGAAACGAAATGCCAATGACAACATCGGGCATAACCGATATTGTACACTTCATTTATACATGTTCCATATGCTTCAGTGCATGCGTAATACTTTAATAAACATGCATCGCTTTTTACAATTTTACCACATTTTACAAAAATACGTTGATTATAAGGAATGAATGAGGTTAATAATTTGTACTCTTAATTGCTGACTTCAATTGGCAAGTTAAATATTTTAAATTACTTTCGGGTTTTCATTACTTTCGGTTGGTTTACCACCAGGAAGGTGCCCTTGAAACCCCCCCCCCCCCCTTCCTCGGATTTTGAAAATTAAAATCCTAAAAAATCCTGAAACTTTTTTTATTTTCGATGTAATGTGCCGCGTAACATAACGAATAAAGTATTAGTTTGCTTTATTATGATTTACATTTTATTTGTAGGGTAAGATATTTTTCTTCTTTCTTTTTGAGAATCTTCCATTTGCAAACCTTGACTCTTGTTTTGTATAATTTCTTTATACTTAGCATACATTTTTAGTATTTCTTGAATTGGATTTTTTTTTTTTTTTTTTGCCGAGAGAAGGAATCGGTTGTATTTTTTATGGAGACATCCGGTCTATTAGAAATAAACATACGAGCACAATTACAATTAGAAATCTTGGAAAAATGGGGGGGTATTGAAAAGTAGGACGATTTTGTGAAGTTATTTACGGTTGTAAATTACAAGAAATTTACTGTTTTCGGAAATGATGAGATTTTGAATTCTATTTAAAAATCCATTGAAAGTACAGATGCAACATAAACGATTGAAAACGAGTGGTTGTGCCCCGTATTGAATGACATGACTTTTCATTAACAGATTTAAAGAGAGTTAACAATAATAGCAAAATCGTAGTTGGCTTATAAAAAAAAAAATCTTCGTCATTGATTTAATCGAAAGATTTGTCGGATTCGGCCTCTCGAATGTTTTCTCGACTTCAACACACCACCGACTTATTAATATTCATTTCAATTTTACTGTCACAAATATATTTGCATGAAATTTTAAAAGACCAAGAAACAGAGGTGAGCTTCGATTTTGACATTTCCGAAATGGAAAGTCTCTTCTCATTTTCAATCCTTATCTATGCAAATATGTTCTAAATTTATATTGTTTGGGATTTTCTGAACTAAAAAATGTTGTTCTGCAATGACATCCAAAATACTCTTTAGATGCAATAATTTTGATTCAGTATTTGAAGCAATAGCAGGGGTCGCAGACGTCCTATATGTCCTATAAATCCTATATTTTTTTAAAAATCGGCAGAAACGTCCTATATTGTCCTATATTTTACAATTGTCCTATATATCCTATATTTCTATAATGATTCGATCTATATTTTCTTCGAATTCGTAATAACGGCGCCTTTCGTTGCCATTTTTTATATTTCGGATTCTTAGGCACGATCGTAGGTGAAAAAGACTTGACAAAATTGATATTTGTAACGGCGGCGTTTTATCTCTTGTGACGTGACGTGCTGCATAACCTACAACTCAACTCTACTGGAACGGTGGGAGTTGTAAACATGTGAACTTTTCCATAGCATACGGTCTTGAATTTCTGATCTGTTTTCTCCTCCAATGTAGTAAATTAATTGGTCATAATACAGAGAGAGATGCAGCAACAAAACTCTGCCTCGGAAAAAAAGGATGAAAGAACTTGTGATTAACTTGCAGGATGTAGGAAACAAATGGGTTAAGATTTACTGTATGATATCGAATGGCGGTTTTTTTATTCTGAATCCGGTACGGATTCTGCGCCACGAATAGTTTACATCAAACCGCGCCAAATTATGGCAACCATAGGCAGTTCTCTTGCTCATAAAAAAAAATGACAGGGCTGCCATTATTTTGGCAAAAATCACCTTGGCGCAGAATCCGTACCGGGTTCGGAATATTAGCCACGATTTTTTCATAAAAGTCGCCAAAATTGAAAATGACGTCAATACTTTGTGTTGTCAAATCCAAACGGTCTCTAGGGTTTCCGGAAAACCAAGTCCCCGGTTAGCTACATTCGGTGCTAAATCTCCCGCTTTTCGCCGCCAATCCAATCGACACTGAACAGTAAATCTGAACCAATAAAAGACTGCAAACAGAGATAAAAAAAGAAAATACTTAAAGAAATTGGAACAGTTCAAGCAGTTATAGATGCTGGAAGAAAAAGACTCAACATTGCATATAATGTAATTAATAAAACTTGATTTAGGGATGGAATATTGAGGCAATAACGGGGATGACATTCAGGATCAGGCGATTTTATTTTTTTAAAGGTGTGTTTTCTATTCTCTTAAATTAAATATAACGAGTATATAAATATGTAACGAGTTAATTTTTAAGTTCAGTGGCAACTGTGTGCTATTATTTGATGTTTTATATTGTCCTATATATTTTTTTAAAAAATCCTATATATTCTTATTTTGTCACTTTGACCCCTGCAATAGCAATAAATTTATTCTGTAACTTTTAGTTTTAAGATTTTTAATTTGAATTTAAACGTTTTAGATTTTAAACAAATCTTCCTTTGATAAAAAATAAAAAAACAAAAACAACTGATCAATTAATTAATTTATGATGGGTGAAAAATTTATTAGTTCACAATAAAAGGGGTTCGTACGCCCCTCAGGGATGACAGTTTTCCTCCTTTTTGGTTCTTTATGTAACATTTTCCTTCTCTTTGTCCCTGTTTTAAAGATCTGCATTTTTTTTATCTGAACCAGTTTTTCCTGCAAAAAGTATACTTTTCCTCATGTCTGAACAGAAGATTTTCCCTCCTAGCTCCCCTTTCCTCACAGATTACTTCACTAACTCCTAATATTTGAAATGTAATTATTATATACTATGAGAAATTTCATTGTATCTTTAAAATTATTGAATCATCCTTCCTGCATACTTATTTTGTAGATTTTTTGTGTATTCCTTCCGTGAGCTTTATTAGCGAATTTTTGGATATCCTCCTTTTTGCTCTCTGATCACTCTCGTCCCTGGCCCCTGCAAATAATCCTGCCAGCATCCATACCAGGAAAAGCACTTACTCCCACTCCTCCCCTTGATAACTGCAAATTAAAATGTTCCGACTGTTTTGGCCGATACATTGCCCAAGCCTAATTGTAACATAGCGAGTATAGGGAATGGACCTTACTAGGACTTCCTCTTCATGTTGCACACTTTTACGAGTCTGCTTTTAACTGGTGTGGAGAAACTTTTAACACAGCAGTGTTGTCTCATATCTATAGCTCTCTGTTCTTATTACAGGGTTCCCATGGTCATTGAAAGTCATTAAAAGTACTTAATGTTTTTGAACCTGTTTTCAAGGCCTTGAAAGTACTTGAAAATGCTTAGAAGTGCTTAAAAGTCCTTGTAAATGCTTAGAGGTCCTTAAAAGTCTTTAATTTTTGTATATGTTGACCAATTGCCAAATTTACAAAAATGCAACTCGGACTTGCTATCCCCGAGTGTCTGCCACTTATCCTCGCTGCATCGGAATTTTCTGACATATTTGTATTACCAACTTGTAATGTTTAGGTAGAATATACTTTATAAAAAATTTATATATAGAAATGATGCCTGAAAATAAATTTTTAAAGGTCCTTAAAAGTCATTGATTTTCATTCTGTGATTTGAGTGGGAACCCTGTATTAATTCTTATTTCCTAGTTAATCCATTCCTAGCCTGTTGTCAAACTACTCTTCCTCCAGAAGTGAAAATGGTGTGAAGTTTAGATAGTGATTGGCAAATTAAATCTGGTCGACCCATTTTAACTCTCATACCAATTTATAAATGTATAGCCTACATAGAGGCCACAGAACCTGGAAATCAGAGAAATGTCGGGATTTTTTTTTAATTTTTACCAAAATCGGTGATTTTTTGTATTGTTTTGAAGGTTTGTTTCATCCCCGTTCATTCGTATTTTGATGCTATTTTCTCGGAGAATTGTGGTTATCATTAGAAGCTTCATATTACGGTATAATTTAAACTTTTTATCACTGCCAAAATTAGTTTTTAAAAAATTGCAGTATTATCTCTTTGGCATAATTGTTCTATTTCATCTAAATATTTGAAAAAATTGGGGAAATTTTAAAAAATTTTTGGCTGTAAAATCAGAGAATTTTTTAGAAATCTGTGGGGAACTTTTTTTTCTTAATTTTGTTGCTATCCTGATCATACCACATGCCAAATAGTCCTGTTTGTGTCTAACGAACAAATCTTGTAAGTAGTGCCTGCAATTGGACTTGATTTTTTACAAAACTGTTTCACTCTAAACTAGATATATCTTGTGTGCATATTGAAGTAGTTCCTCAGAAATTTTTTTACTTGTTATTTATGTGCAGCCATCCAATTTTATTCTTTAAACTTAAAAGATATTTAAGAAAATTTAAAAAAAAACAATCGAAAAATATCTTTTGTAGATCGAGTGAAACTCAGAAGAACTACAAGATCTTCAAATTCAGTTTCCCATAACAACTCGTCAGTTACATCTGCAGAAGCAAGCACAAAGGAATACAGATCATCTAATCATGTGAAATCTAATAATTTTGCTTCAACTGCAGTTAATTCTGTTTTCCCTGCAGATTATTATGGCCGCCCTCCAATTGGTGGTAAAATGTTTCCTTCTTTTACATTGTAACAACCCATTATCTATATATACATTATCATTCTTTATTTTAGTGTTGTTGTTTTTCTTCTTTCTTCTATGGAACAATTTAACTTTTAATAATATAACTCGTAAAAAAAAAGTTTTTAATATAAATCCTTTTTTTTATACATTTTAAATATTAAAAATATTTCTATCTACAAAATATGTTTCAAGATTTATTAAAAATGAATTTCACACTCGCATTCTCTTCCTAATATCTTTAATTTATTCTGATTAAAACAATTTTATTATTTATTTATTGAAAACAGGGAACTGGAAAGAGTTTCAACAATAGTCGGTTCAATGCTATTTTAACGTGATTGGACGACGGCAAGTTGGTTTATTAGTATTCCGTAAATGCAACCTTTTAGTGTCAGTAACAACCCCAAAATTTGATAGAATGCATTGTCATCGACATCAAATCTATCTGCCAAGTTTCAGCTTGATAGGTTGACAGAAAGGGGATTGATTAGGCGTCCGCAGATTCTGCCGCCATCAACAAACATACAAATCGGAGTTGATATAAAGGGATTTTTTTTTTTAAAAAAAACAGGTTTTAATAAGAGTTTTTATCTTAACATTAATTATATTAAGTTTGTTTGTCTTAATTAGTGGGTCAATTAAACATGGTCCTTTGGCTAAAATCTTATGGATCTTCCCAGAATGTTTGAATTTTCCAAACAAATATTTTAAATATTAATATTAAAAATTGAATGCTGCACATAGCGAGTTACAATTTAAGTTTTTTTTTTATATGCTATGTATATCATCTTCGAAATTTCATTTTGTAATTTACCCTCATAATCGGGGCCTGATTTAGAAAACTGATGACTATCGGCACAACTTAGCCGATGGTGTCCCCCATTAATGACAGTTTGTGTTAGTTAAATATTATTAACAATTTTTATTACTGTCTTATATAAATTAATGTCAAGATATTAATATTTTTATTATACAATGAGTTGTAAAAATATGTTATCATATTTAATGGCATTGCCCAAGAGCACTGAACAGAATATTGATAGTTACACAATGATTAACAGGGCTCCCACGATCATTAAAAATGCTTAATATACTTGTTTTCCAGGCCTTGAAAATACTTAAAGGTCCTTAAAATTACTTGAAAATGGTTAGAGGTCCTTAAAATTTCTTAATTTTTATCACTCGCAGCATAAAAAATTTCTTGTTTATTCTGATATGCTGATTGCTGTATATGTGCTTGTATATGCTGATTGGTGGAGTTAAAAATCCAATGTTTGTAGTGGCCGACCAAACGGTATAGTGGTTAGCGTGCTAGCCTCTAGACCGCGAGGTTGCGGGTTCCGAGTCCCGTGTTAGGCATGGGTGTTTGTAAATGTATGTTGGCTTGTCTAAGGACGAATGTTTCGGCCCATTATAGCCCTCGTGCTGCTGACGGCGCCAGATAATCTGAAAACAACCAACCAATGTTTTTAGTTACACACTGTACTCTGAAACACGTGGGACTAGTGTTTAAAACGTTTCTTGAGCTAAAAGATCAGATACTTTTTATAAGGCAAAATGCAAATTGTGCATGAAAGAGTTTGGTATCAATACTCTGGGCAAAGCAACTGTAAAATCGCACATTAAGGACCCTGATGCATGAAAGCAAATTTTCGAAGGTCCTTAAATATATTATTTAGGTCCTTAAAAGTCCTTAATTTTCATTTAATGGTTTCAATGGGAACCCTAAGAATCTAAATAAACCAACAATTCTGAGATCCAATTTGGATCTCGGGCATTCAGGGGCACTCGGCTTGAACCTTGCTCGTAATGAATGTGTGCTTGCAATCAGAATTTATTATTGTCCCAGGAGATTTGCTGCATTGTGTTCCAATCATCTTGCATGAATTTCTACACTTTCGTCTCACATCCCAGAAACAAATACACTGTACTTGTCACAGCTCAAATTTCTTAGCTATTCAATAAATATAATTGTAATAACCCATAAAAACCGAGTTTTAAAAAAATCCTTTATATGCGTTGTCAATTTTTATATTCATTAACACAGTGCCTATATCAAAAACATTTCTATCAGTAAAATGTGTGGCAAACTATGTTTCAAAATTTATTTATTAAAAATGAACGTGAATTTATGCTCTCGCATCCAAATATCATTTATTTATTCCGATTAAAGTAATTTTATTATTTATTTATTAAAAAATAAAATGAGAACAGAAAAACGATTATCTGTCATAGGAAAGTAATAATTTAATGTTATTCTTTTTGATTTGTGAGTTAAGGACATGACTTTTTTTCCAATTTTTTGTTTCTTAAATATTGGGTACTGGATTGTAAATGATTGGGGTGTGCTAGAGATAAATATTCATTTAGATTTATAAAAAATAAACATTAAAAATAACAAAAGTTCCTTTTTCTTTTTTGCAACTTTTTTTAATTTAAATAGGATTTTTTTTTTTTTTTTAATTATATTCATCTGTCTACAATAGAATATCAAGGTTATACAGAAACACACAAGAAAAGTATATTTTGTATTTATAAAAGAGTTTATTATTATTTTAAAAGTATTTGTTATTTTTTAAAGAAGGATATTTTTTTTTTCTCTTCAATATACTTTTTATAAAAATTAAAATAGGTTCATGACCAGACTTTTTTTATCAATTTAAAAAAAAAAAAAAAAATTATAATTTCGGACATAGTAAATAAATAAAATGTCTAGTTTATAAGTGCAATTACAATCAAAAGCTATAAAATATTTAAATTTGCTTCCAATTTCAAATTGTCATTTGTGCATAGTAGCTTAGTTATGATGTAAATGTCTTTTAGATAGGTCTGTACTTAACCAAAGAAGCTTTTCTGTGAACTCATCTCAGATAGATCTCTCAACTGTCCATGGTAAGTGAAAAATACTTCGCATTGAGTAAAAAATAATTTTAAGACTGCAAAATTTAATTCCTACTAGATTCTTGCATCCCATCTTCAAAAACACAAAATTCTTCTTTAAGCATAATAAATTCTTTTTTCCTATTGGACCAATTATTTTACCTCCAGTTTTCTTTCATTTTATATAAATACAAAAATGACGACCAACTACAGGCACAAAGACCATCAAGGCTGGTCCAATTGTACTTTTCTGAACAATCCCCCTGTATAGATACAGTTGTCTTTTAAAACTTTTGACCTTGGTACAATTTACGATGTGGCCTCTGGCAGATTGTTCCACTTATCAATTATTCTATTGTAAAAATAATGATGCACAGTTTTGGCAATAATAAGTTATAATTTGACTAAAAAAAAAATGTAGACTTGGTTCCTATGTTAGTGTCTTGAATTATCTTTTAATATGTCTTCCGGTTATCCTTTCATCCAATGGTACACACACTGGACAATAATTTAGAAACCTTTGCATATTAATGCGGGTGTTGATTAAGGTTACTTACTGCACTGACCTTGTTGAATTAATCCAGAATATTAGTTATATATTTTTGTCAGTTACAGCACAGTCAAGTTGATTTTTTTTTTTTTGCTGTACTGCCCATCTGATACTACACACAGATAACAATCTTGATGGATGTTTTTAGTTTCTTCTACTTTAGAAACTTTCAAAGTCATAGCTTTTAAGTATCCAGTGTGTGTGTGTAAAAATAGTCGCTCTCCTTTTCTGTTGCACCACCTTTCTATCCCAATTAGAATTTAAGATACAAAAGTTAGTAAAAAAAATTTTATTATATTAAAAATGTATGATTTAATGCTAGCAAAGCATTAAATATGTAGAATTGGAAGTTATAAGCTTTTCAGTAAAATTGAATAAGTTTTTATTATGATAGTTAAATATATTAACTATCAACTAATCAACATCAACTAATTTGAAGAATGATATTCTTGTATTCATTTCGAAAGTATTGGATCTTTGATTTGTTTCTTCTCTTCTTTAAGAATCAGCATTTCATAGATTGCGATGGATCATATGGAGGTATATTTATCTGAAAATGATATCAATTATAAGTTTTGATGTCTGGCTTTTGTCAAGGTAAGGAGTTGATTTTTTTTTTTTTCCTTCTTCCAAAGTTGTATATTGAGTGTTTTTTTTTTTTTTTTTTTTTTTTTTTTTTTTTTTTTTACCTAAAATGTATTATTTATGACTTGTTGGAAAAGAAATTATCTTAAATTTGTTCTATTACCATAATTGTTAAATATACATGCATGAAGCAGGATCCTTTATTCTGACGGTCCAGGGAATGGGCAAAATTCTACAGTTCTTTTCCCTGCAATGATTTTTAAATTATATTTCTAATTCAAATATACATATTTTTTAAATTATTTTTTATTTATTTTGTTTTAAATAGGGTATAAACTATCATGCTAATGAAAATATTTAAAAATTATTTTATTTTAAATTTTATTTATAAATTTAAAAATGTTTTGTATTGCTGGAAAAACGGGTATCAAATGACGCATATATACATGCATGACCGTCAGTGATTTAAAAAAATATTATTTAATTATATTATTATTTAGAAATTATTTAATTATATTATTATTTAATTATATTATTTAGAAATTATTATTTAATTACATTATTATTTAAAAAATATTATTATAATAAAATCTATTTGTTAAGAAATATTTATGCAAATCAGTGTTTAAGCTGGGGTACAAAATGTCTTCAGCAAAAAAACTAAAATCTTAAATTTCATTTTAGCGTTTTACTAAAACAATTATGAGTTCCATCACTTGGGATATTTAATTGAACTTAATTATAACACTTTTTTTTTTTTAATAATAAAATCATTATTCTAGATATAAAGCTATTTTATATCAATATCAACTAGAAAAGTACTTTTCACCCTTTAGCTTACTTGTTCTTTCAGGTCGATGCCTAACACTGAAATAACAAAAACAGCGATTTTGCGCATTTTCTGTCAAAATATTTTTAGCAAAAGAGCTAAACTACACTTTCTGATTTTAGCATTTAAGGAAGTTCTTAAGCATTTTGCTGAAAAAGCCCCCACAGCTTAATCCCTGATGCAAATGACATTTTATTCGAATTAAAGCCTTTGTAACTGCTGAAACCATTCCTTTTTCTCGTCGTTTTCTTATTATTTATTTTCCTATTTTCCTACAAACAATGAATTTGCTAATACTGAAATGTTATTATTTCCAAGTTTGGTAATTTATTGTTGTTTCCACAGGAACTATTCTAGTTGGTAAAACAGGGTTCCCAACTTCCCACTGTTATTGAAAGTCATTAAAATTGCTTAATATTTTTTAACTTGTTTTCAAGTCCTTAAGTACTTGAAAATGATTAGAGCTCCTTAATTTTTGCTGATGTTGTATACCCAACTGCAGCATTTATAAAAAATCAACTTTTATTTGCTTTTTCCCTCGAGACGCCTCTTATCAGCGCTGCTCCGGAATCGCCTGGTATATTCGATATTTTGCATACGTCAACTTATACGTCGTTTGGTTTTTTAGCAGAAGTGTTTTACGAGTACTATGCCCGGAAAGTGCACATTTAATGTGCTATGGCCAAAGTACAGTGCATATGAAAAATGGATTGCAACATCATCAAAGTCTGTTCATAAGGCGTAAATGGTGCAAAACAAAGTTTTGATATTAGTGCTAGTTCCAAAGCAGCTGTAAAATCACATTAAAAACATGCCTACAAACAAATTTTCTAAGATACTGAAAAATATTATTTTGGTCCTTAAAAGTCCTTGAAAAGTCCTTGATTTTCATTCTGTGATGTCAGTGGGAACCCTATAAAAGTATATTTTTTAAATTTGACTATGTTTATAAGATTATTTCGAACATAAAACTTCATCTCTTGCAATATCTACACGAGCTGTAATTTTTTACCCTGGGCCTTAAGCCAATAGGTATAGTTTTTAGTTGGTCAAAAGTGTGGCCCGGTGTCTGTCCCCACTTAATGTTTGGGTATGCGCAGGAAAGGTATTATGTGGGTATGCGCCTGCTTGTATAAAAAGAGATATATGCTAGTGTTGTATTAATGTATGGATGTTTTATAAAACTCAAATAAAAAAAATTATTGTAATGGGCTTGAATTTAAGGCCCATGATAAACTGTGCATCAACCCTAAGCTGATTATTTTCTTATGTTTTTATAAGCTAGCTTATAATATCTTTATAAAGAAGTGTTTTGGTATTTCCCTATAAAATTCTTTAATGATCTTTTCTTTTCTATTTGCAGATTACGAGGAAGCAGAAAAGCCCTTTTTATTCTTCTTTTGCCCTTATTATTATATATTTTATACAGTAAGATATGTTTGCATTTTATAATTTTTTTTATTATTATTATTTGTACAATCTATCTGAGACACTGTCTATAGCAACATATAAAATTTCATTTTTAAATGACCATAAAGAAAAAGCTACTTGACAAAATATTGGCAAAAGTGTATAGAAAGTCATGGGATTTTATTTTCATCAAAAGAATATGAATAAAATAGTTTTAAAACCAACTACTAAGGGAAAATGGTACTGTATACAGTAATGTTAAATGAAATGAAGCATAAAGGTATTACTTTTAAACCTATGTCTTATTTCGTTTAACACTATTGTATACAGTGCCATCTTCCTTTGGTAGTGGGTTTCTGAACTATTTTATTTATTTCATTAATTGTTATTATTATTTAGTTATTTAATTTTGCTGAAAAAATATTCCATTATCTTCTGTACACTTTTTCCAAGTTTGATAAAATTTTGTCCAGTAGTTTTTCTTTTATGGATATTTCAAAGTGAAAATAATTATAAAGACTATGTATTAAGAAATATAAAAGGTAAAACTTTTCTATTAGTTGAAAATTACTATTTTGATGATTTCCAATCAAATAATGGTACACTGTTTAAAAAAAACTAAGAAACTTAATTTTTAGATGTTTACTGAATTTTCTATTTTTGCTGATCCTTTTTAATTGTTATTTATAATTGCTAAGTTGTTATGTGTTATTTATTTTAAGTGCTTTTGTAATTAGTTTTAACTTTCGTAGTACATTATAAATGCTTTAATATTTCCTTGAATGAATTTTTTTATTATTTAATTCCTGTTCAAATAGGCTAAAACAAGAAAACAATAAGAAATACATGTTTATAAAATGTGATCTATAAAGGTTATTTTTTAACTGTTCATAGCTAACCTTTTTCCCCCATTAATTTTGCTTGCATTTGAAGTTCCAATGGGTGCACAACATACCAAGTTTTGAAAATTTTCTATAATTTGTTTTTCTCAGGTAAAAAAAAAATATGGCTAAAATCAAAATATATATTTTTAGACACATGCTAATTCATAACTAATGACATCTAATAACCCCTTTTTAAATCCTTTATATTAACTTTGATTTTTTGTGTCTGTGTGGATAGGTGTGTAGGATGTTTGTGCCTGCAGGGCAAATCCCTGTGGAGGCCATAGTAACCCACTTACTGTAATCCAATCAGGCTGAAACTTGCCAAATATATTCGATGACAATGCATTCTATCAAAACTTTGGAAGTTGTCACAGTCACTAAAAGGTTGCTTTTACACACGTTTCTATAACCGTTTTGGGATGCTAATAAATCCCATTCATTGTTGAAACTCTTTCCTGTCACCAAAATTATTTTAAATAAAATATAATTGGGCTCTAATGCCAACATTCATTATGGAATAGAAGTCCAAACAATTCAACGTTGTGTTGCATAGCAACGATGTAAGTGAAAGAATTTTAACCAATCATTGTTGAAACTCTTTCCTGTTGCCAAAATTGTTTTAAACAGAATAAATAAAAAATACTTTAATGTGAATGCATAAACTCTCATTCAATTTTAATAAATAAATTTTGAAACGTATTTTGCTGATAGAAATGTTTTTAATATTTAAAATTAGATGCATACACTAAGCACAAGCTGACTACAGAATTGGTGCTGTATTAATTAATGAATATAAAAATTGGTCATGGGGCATATAAAAGATTTATATCAAAAACTTTGTTTTTATGGATTATATTATTACAGGTACAATGATCCAGGAAGATGAATTTACTCACAAACCTTGCCAGATCACAAATTCATCACTATTATCATCGTTTATTTCTTCACTCTATTCATTTGTAGCCAAACCCTTTACATATAGTGTAAGTATAAATTTAAATGTTTATTCCAAAGTGGGCATCTATCCAATTTTGTTGTTAAGATGAATTATCAGCCTCTCCCACCCTTATAGACCAATTGATTCAGTTTTAAGGTCACAATATCTGCAGAGGTATTGTTTGAAACTTAGAAAAGAGTTTACCAAGTTTAACAAAAATCCTTTAAAGTATACATATTTTAAACTCAGTATTTGAAGAATCGTGTTTTTAGCATGTGGAAATTCATTTAAACTGTGATAACTAACGTTTGATACAGTTTTTTTGGAAACATTATTTTAGAATTTAAATCTGTTTAACTGTTAGATGTTTTGATCCTCAATTAAAATTGATTGGAAAAGAAAATAAATGTTGCCTGATTTTTAAAAACAAGTTTTTAGTAAAATTGTTATTTTTTCTTTCTACAAAGTTAAGAAATTTTATTAAAAAAAACCCTATATTCCAGAAACTTGGATGGAAAGTCAAAACATTAAGAATGATATTACGAACAATTTCCAACCATATTTTTTATTGGCCTAATGAAATTTGAGTAATTACTGTTCAAAAATATGCTAATTAACGAGTTACATACATGTGATTCTTCCGCGAATTAGCGGAAATCCGCGAATTTTTTTACGTGAATTAGCGGAAATCCGCGAATTCATCATCGGCTGAAAATCCCGTTATCCGCTAAAATTTTGGAATTAGATTAGATAAGTTTTAAAAAATTATCAGAAATCGTTTTGAAAAGTCAGCCTTTTCCTTCATTCCCTAAAATGTTTTATTTATTTCAACTGACTGTCAAGGCCATTCGATCGACTTCCTTTTTTCATAAAAAGAATGCCTAGTGCGCTCGTTTCCCACTGTCCTTTTTCCACTGTAGTTCATGACTTGTTTTAGTCTGAACTAACTTGGTTAAAGAATAGTTAAACCGGTTTTCGATGTTGTTGCCTTTGTCACGTGGTCTTCATACATGTGATTCATCCGCGAATTTGCGGAAATCCGCGAATTGCATCAAAATTATCCATCATCCACTGAAACTTGTGTCAATTCTGAAAATAGATGTATTCAATTTTTTTCGGAAATCGTATTGAAAAGTCGGCTTTCGTCCTTCATTCCCTTAAAATGTTTCTAATAAAAATCCTATTCAAATTCAAAGTCTCAAACTAAATTAAAAAATGTATAAAATTTAGCAATTTATCGCCGTGTTTTTTTTTTTGTTGTTTTTTTTGCGAAAAAGGTATTCTCACCAATTTCATTAAAAAAAAAAATTCCAGTGGATTGAATCTTGAATGCCAGATAATCGGACTTTTTCTGTATTTAACTATTATTACAGGGTGTCCAGTAGTTGGGAAATATACTTGAATTTTTTGCATCTCGGGAAAATCTTGGATTATTATTGAAATTCGTATTAATGTTGGAATTTTCGGTTGAATTCAGAAATTTTTACTCCTCTTCAGTTTCGGAAAAAGTCTTCTTATATCGGCGTTTTTCCACAATTTTCCCATTGATTTCGCGGATCAAAACATGGTTCTATTCGAAGATTTTTGACCGAAATTTCGAACATGCCGGAGATCGATGGAATTTCCTGACAAACACGAAATCTGCACGTTTAATTTCTGCTAAACCACCGATGGAATGAATACTTTTCCTCAGAATTTTTCTTTAATATCATAGCTTCTATCTGCATTATTTACGTTGATATGCGATGGACATTTTGCTGAACGTTACGGTGATGAAATGGCCGTTTTCCCGTGATTATGGCGGACGCTATCGCTGTGAATTACGTTGTTGCATGATGATAAATTTTGTCTGAAATTCGGAATTTCCGCTCTTTTCTTATTAAAATTTCGATTATTCTTGAGATCGATACAAATCTATCTACATTACAATCTTATTGAGCTTGCTAGCAAATCTGACAGCCATGGATCTTATGTGCGTTCAGACTTCCTCAAACCTCCGATGTAATGGCCAATTTTTCTACAGATTACCTATCTCTATCGCCATTATTTACGTTGGTGTATGGTACTTAGTTTCGCTGAGCGTTCGGCTGACTTAAGGTCGGTATTTACATAAATTTACGCTGCTAACGGCGGGCAATATCATCGAAATTTACGTTGTTGTGGTGTTAATTTTTTCCGATTGTTGCTTTAATGTAATTACTTGGATTTTCGCCGATACGGTGGCCGCTATCGCCGATATTTACTTTGGAGTAATGGTAATTTTCAACTAAGCCGTTTTAATAGTAGATATTGCGAAATTTGCTGCCCTCTTTAGGTGTCATTTGCCTAGGTTTCCGGTGATGTGATAGCCGCTATGCCCGTGATTAGTGTTTGTGTGAAGATCAGTTTTGCCTTTTGATTTGTATATATACAGAATTACTAAGATTTTAATTTAATTTTGTGCAAAAAATTCGACCCAATTGTCCAATTTTACTGTATATTCTTATTTATAATTGCAATTTTAACTGCTATAATATATAAAATAAGGTATTTTATCATATAAAAAAAAAAATTATATTTTATCTAGAGCCATTAATAATAGTTAAAAAGTTAAAGCATTTTTTTTTATATAATTGTTTAAAATTGGCTTTTTCAACTGTGGAAATTTGAAATTTTTTGCTTGGGTACTGTATTGTGGTCTTGTAGAATCTCCCTCCCTTAGTACTTATCAACAGAAATGTTAGTGACAAGCGATTGTTTTCAAAGAAAAAGCTAGTGAAAAAGGAAACTGAAAGAAAGAACTGCAAAAGCTGCCAAATTACAGAGAAATGTTTGCCTGAAAAAAAAAATCCTATGTCTCAAACTATCCTACCACATTCGAATCTTACACTCAAAATGAAGCTGTTTGTTCCAATGCGGTTGATGCTTAGCACAAACTATTAAAGTGTACACCTAGTAACATTACCTGTGTATTTTGTCTGCTTAGATTTAGACCTTCATATTTATGACTTGGTAAACTATATAGTACCTTTTTTTTTTCTCAGTCTCAAGTATGAGCCTTTAAAATATCCTCTCTTCCTATTTTCAATATAACAACACAATTCTTTTCTGATAAGCCATTTCTTATTTTCATACAATTTTTCTAATTTCTAAAATTAGTTCAGCACACTACTAAGTAGGGTATATTTTTATACTTGAAAATATGGTGATAATTGGTCGCAAGAGGGGTCCTTGAACGTTTTTTGATGATGCTTGAATTGTTATTCGAAATTTTGCTGGACACCCTGTATTATAATTTCTGAATGTGTACAAAAACATTTAAGTCAAGTTAAATTTTTCAGTTATGATTAATACATGAACACAGTTGTCTTTATTTAATTATTGTGTGTGTGTCAATCACAATGAGACGTGGTTGTTGTAGAGTTAATAATTGAAATCAATCTTATATCCAAAATTTAACTAAAATTGGTATTGAATTTTGTGCGCTAATATATGTTTTTGTGTATTATGCTGTAAAATGACGAAAAATATTTCAGCTAATTTTTTGCTTGACTAATCACATGTATGGAGTTAAATGCTTATTAATTTTTTAGTTTAACTGAACTGTTTTTAATGTAAACATTATTATTTTATATACTTAAAGTTGCAACAACAAAAAAATCAGATTTTTAAAATGGTAATTAAAAAAAAGTTCTAGTGTGTATGTACGGTGGTGTACTGTACACCTTAAGAGGAAATATTAGTCTCTCCCTGCCCACCTAATGCTTTATAATTTCAGTCACAATTTTTTGCCGGAGTATTGTTTTGAAGCGCATGAAATTTATAGCAGCATCAATAATAAAAGTTCATTTAAAAAATGAGATGGGAAAATAATTAGCAGTGTTTATATTATTTTAGTTTTTAAAAGTCAGCTTATAATTACTTAATAAAATTAATAATAAAAAAGACACTAATTATTTTGCTTTCAACCACATAGCCATCAGGCGTGGTGCTTGTTCCTTGCTTAATAATTCGTTCGAAGTTAAAGTTCATGCGCAATTATTAATAAACACTTAATTGAAAATCAAATAAAACTCATTTGAAATATCAAGACTTCAACAAAAACCTGAGCTTTCTCGTATAACATGTGCTCGGAAAATCGTCTTCGTTATATTCTTTATAAATCTTTTCTAAGTAATTAAATATATGTTTTTTGTTTTAACGTTTTTTATTTTGCTATTGAAATCGAAGTTAATGTAAACAGGGTTCCCACGGTCATTAAAAGTGCTTAATATTTTTGAATTTGTTTTCAAGTCCTTGAAAATGCTTAGAGGTCCTTAAAAGTCCTTAATTTTTACAGATGTTGTCCAACTGCAAAATTCATAAAAATACAATTCGGACTTGCTATTCCCTATTGACCGCCACTTATCTGCACCTTATAGGAATTTTCCGACATATTTGTATTACGCATCCACCAACTTGTAACTTTTTTGATAGAATATACTTTATTAAAAATTTAAATACAGACATGATGCCTGAAAACAAATTTCCATAGGTCCTTAAAAACCTTAATTAGGTCCAAAAAAGTCATTGATTTTCATTTTGTGATTTGAGTGGGAACCCTGGTAAAGGAAACCAGTTCATCTTATAGTTTTTAAATCCTTTATATTAACTTTGATTTTCCTTTACTGGCTGATAATTTTAATTTTTCCCATCTTATTACTCTAAAATATGTTATTGTATTTGTAATATTTATTGTTAAGATGAACAAGCCATTCATTTTGTAGTTTTTTAATCCTTTGTATTAACTTCGATTTTGTTTGTGTGTGGCCGCCGGACATATCTACAGAGGCTAAACTAACTCGCTTGCTTTCATCCAAGTGGGCTTAAACTTGGCAGATAGATTCGATGTTAATGACTATGAATTCTATCATATTTTGGGGGCTGTCACTGCCACTAAAAGGTTGCTTTTACAGAATACTAATAAACCAACTTGCTGTTTTCCAATCCCTGAAATAGCATTTAACCGATCATTGAGAAAACTCTTTCCTGTTCCCGAAATTGTTTTAATAAATAAATAATAAAATTGTTTTAATCAGAATAAAAAAAAAAAAAAAACATTTAGATGTGAGTGCATAAATTCACATTCATTCTTAGTAAATAAATTTTGAAACGTAGTTTTCCGCATATTTTGCTGATGCAGATGTTTCTAATATTTTAAATTAGATACCAACACTAAGCACACGCTGGCAACAGAAACGGCGGTGTGTTAATGAATATAAAAATTGTTGATGCATATAAAGGATTTATAATAAAAACTATGTTTTTATGGGTTGTATTTTTTTTTCAGCAAAAGTTATTTGAAGTGTCAACGAAGGACTTCTTCAGCATACACTCCTTGCTACCTTCGTTCTCCGCAATATCCGGTTATTTTTCTAGTTTGTTTGTAAAAACTGAAGAAAAGACTTCTTACTTCGTCCATAGGACAAGCACATCTCCCAAGGAAGCTAGTCCGGCGCCATTTGTAGAATCTCTTAGTAAAGAGCAAGTTGAATCGTTAGTTGTTAAAGTTCTGGAGGAGAGACTTAATGATCTGGAGCAGAAGATTCAAGTTTCTAACACTCGAGATCTGCAAGATGTTAAAGTAAGTTTGGATTGAGAAAGTGCCTGATAGTATTTTAAATTTTATTTGAAAAGTGCTTAATGGAACAATTCCCCCATTTTTTTTTTAAATTCTTTTATTTAACTCTAAATGTTTCTAAAAGGCCATAAACACAAATATTTCTGCTCACTGCGCTTTTTCTTTCTTTTAATTTGCAACCCAAGTTCACCTTTTAGACTTTGGAGAGAAAACGATTCATTCAGCTGAAATTGAATGTGGCGTCACTTCATATAAAACAACTTGGATTGAAACGCAGCAGCGGAAACCAGTTTTGTAAGTTTCTCGCAAATCACGCCAAAGTGTACTGGATATGGCTACTGTCTCCCAAACCCATAGCAACTATTTCGCAGAAACCTCACGATAGCCATAGTGAATGGAAGGATGTCGTGACGTCACAGCTATAGCAGAGTGTTTTGATCGGACTGGTTTTTTCTTCTTTTTTTTCTTTTCTTAATATTTAAATAATTAATTTTAAAAAAAACTTTTGTTTGAATATTTGGAATCGGAAAGAAATTCTTCATAAAAATAAACTGATTTCACTCATTTTTAAAAAATGCGGTTGCAGTCCATTATTAACATAGTGGCCTGGAAAACATAGAAATGTCAGGAAGCTTTTCGGGGAAGGGAATGTCAGGAAATTTTTGTAAAATTTCACAAAAATCAGAGACTTTTATTGTTTTGAAGGAATGTTTCCCCGTTCATCCGTATTTTGTCGCCATTTTCCTGTAGAATTGTAATCGTTAAAAGTTTCATATTACGGTATAATTTAAACTTCATTACTGCCAAAACTATTTTTAAAGGATTGATCATCTCTTTGGGATAAATGCACTATTTGATCGACACATCTAGATAAATTGGGGACATTCGAAAAAAAGTTGCCGTAAAATCTGGGAATTTTTTAGCAATCTATCAGGGAACTTTTTTTCCTGAATTTTGTGGTCACCCTGATAAAGCTGTTCACTATTTCTTATATTTGTTTATATTTTTTTGAAAGTTAAAATTTTTGTTGATATTATAACTAATGTTACTCATGTAGATATTGATTTCCAAGACCAATGAAGCATATAAATGTACAGAGATCCCAATTTTTCTATTGATTTTCTGTAGTTTTTACAGATTTTTCAAATTCTTTAGGTTCCCCCCCCCCCCCCCCTTCCCCCAAATCTACTGATAAAGACATACACGAAATATCTTTTTTCATTCGTTTGCTAATTCTCATGGAAATTCATCAGTACTTTCACCATTCGTGTGTACTAGTCACTGTATTCATTCATCGTAAAGTGAGAGTATTGGCCATGGATGAACGTTAAAACAAAGTAAAAATTCTTAAAAACTACCGAACTTTTTTAGAAAAGTTGGCATCTATGAATATATCACTAAAATTAAAAAAAAAAAAAACTGTCTAAGTTTACTTTCTTGTAAATTTTTTTATACGTTTAAATAATTTTTAATTACAATTGTATAATTTTGGATGTTTCAAAGCATGTAGAAATGTTTAAAAAAAAATCAATTTCATAGAGTAATTGAAAGTAAAATTCGCTAAGAATACACAATTTTAACAAAGGCATAGAATAAAATGTTACAAAAGAAATGGTAAGACAAGAAAAGAATATTAAATAAGGTTCAAGTTCTAAAGAATACCAATAGAGCAATTTACTTAAGAGCTTTAACTTTGATTCCTCAACCTAGTGATTTATTACTCATTTATTGTATTGATTTTTACTTTTTATTATTGCCTACAGGGTGGAACAGCTCAGTTGCAAAAAGAAATCTCTGATCTCCGCCATGAATTTAAAGTATGTATTTTCTCAAGATATTCTCTAGCATTTTCTTTTCTTATTTCAACCCTTTAGAAAACTACATATTTTTTCTTTTTTTTTAGTCACTATCTACTTTGCTCCTTCAGTTCCAAAATGATATTCAAAAGTTAGAAACGTAAGAACTTCTTAATAGTAATGGTCATTTTTAATGCATTTATATGTGTTCTCTTTAATGATTTTTTTTTATTTCAGTCACAGAATTTGTTTTTATTTTCAAGTAGAAATTTAGGAAATATCAACACTATAACTAAAATAAGATTATTCAAATATTCACAAAGCTTAACAAAATAACTATTATGTGATGTATGTTTAACATTTTTAACTATGTTAACATGTAACGCTTCAGATAATTAATTCATATTAATTTTTATTTTTTAATGTATTTAGGTCTTCCGCCAAAGATGTTGAAAACTTATCTAAAGAGCATAAAATGAATATAAATTTGTTAAACACAAAGGTAAAAGCCTTTGAGGAAAAACTTGATTCTCTTGGAACTTTAAAACGATGCTGTGATAAGAAAATCGATCCTGCTGATTTCATTACATCTATTGAAAAGCATCTTGTGGCTGCATTTCGAAGTGTGAGTTATTTATGCTTAATGAGTTTCTTATAACAAATTCATCATATTCCATATAGCATAAGAGATTTATGACCTTAATATAGAACAATATTTTATGTACAATTTGCAGTAATGCAACTTTTATTTTTAGTTTTGTGCAGTAATTATGCTGCAGGTGCTTTTTTTAAGAGGAGGTCCAAGTAAGGATCATTCCCTATACTCGCTACGTTACAATCCAGGGTCCCCACGGTCATTGAAAGTCATTAAAAGTGCTTAATATTTTTTAACTTGTTTTCAAAGCCTTGAAAATGCTTAGAGGTGCTTAAAAGTCCTTGAAATTTTTTAGAGATCCTTAAAAGTCCTTAATTTTTGCGGCTGTTGTGCCAGCCACACATTTTATAAAAATACTACTCGGACTTGCTATCCCCGCGTGACCACCACTTATCCGCACTGTATCAGAATTCTGTGACATATTTTATTACGCATTCGCCAACTTGTACATTTTCTGGTAGAATATATTTTATTAAAAATTTATATACAGACATGATGCCTGAAAACAAATTTTCAAAGGTCCTTAAAAATATTATTTAGGTCCTTAAAAGTCAGTGATTTTCATTCTGTGATTTGAGTGGGAACCCTGCAATCTTCTAGCCCAGTGCATTTAGAAACTTCTTTGTATAAAACCTTGAAATTTGGTGAGTAGGTATGAAGAAGATCCCCTAATGAAATGACATAAATAGTTTTTATTTAATGTTTATCTATTATAAATGAAAATTTAAATTGCAAAAGACAAAGCTAGGTGGAGCCATTGTATAGGCATTGACATAAGGATTTGAAATATAAAATAATATATATTGGACGCTGTTTTTAATTTATGCCGTTTCATTAAGTTATAATTTTCGTACCTATTCGCCAAATTTCAAGGTTTTCTACTAAGTAGTTTCTAAATGAACTGGGCTAGAAGATTGTAACATAGCGAGTATAGGGAATGATCTTTACTAGGATTTTCTCTTAACAAAATGCTAAAGAACTTTTCTGAATGCTCAAATTTAAAAATGTTCTTTAGCTGTTTTTCTAAAGCCAGAAAATTTGGAAAATCAGCAACTTTATAATCTGATTAGTCATGTACTTAAAAAAATAGACAAGCTTGTTTTTAATATGAAGTAGCTTTTTAATTTAAGATTTTTCTTATTATAAAAAGTTTCTTTTATGTAGTTAATTAATTTATTATATTATACTCTTAAATCATAATCTTTTATATAATTTTGTTTTTCACCAAAAATTTCTTTTGAAACATTTAGCAAACAATTCTTAAACAGATTTATTTATTTCAGGTTGTTGACGGTGATAAAAACAGTTATCACTTTTTCAGCCAGTGGCTCAACTCTAAGTTCACAGACCCTAAAGCTCTCTCCTCCGAAATCAACCTTGTGTTTGAACGGCTGAAGAAAGAGCAACCCGCCGAAGAGAAGCAAGATTCAAACCAGCTGAAAATAATCGAAGGCATCGTTCACCACTATCTCGATTCTTTGAAAGCCAACATGACACTCTCCAGTCACCATCAAGGATTTTTGAGAGGCTCTCTTACCAGTGAAGACGTGAGGCGGATTGTCAGAGAAGCTATACTCCTGTATGACGCTGATAAAACTGGACTGGTCGATTATGCGCTGGAATCTGCAGGTAAATGAATGTGGTGCCGTTTAGTTCTTGGAATGTCGGAAGTGTGGTTATAAATAGATTTTATTGATTCCCCACTTATTCTTTTAAATAAATATTTCTCAAATTATTTTAATATGCTTTATGGCCATATCAAACTTCTAATAGTTAATATTTAGGGGTTAAATATGACTTTAAAATAGTTGAAAACAATGGCTTTTTATCTTATACCTTGTTTATTTAGATAACTTAAAGTATATTTTGAATTTTTCAGATTTTTTTGAAAATTATAAAACACTAAGTGGAATCGTAATCACAATTTATTAACTAAAGAAAAACTAAAATGTCAATTAGCAAATTTTCTTTTTAACTGTCGTTAGTGGTTTAATATGATCAGGGTTCCCACAGTCATTGAAAGTCATTAAAAGTGCTTAATATTTTTGAACTTGCTTTCAAGGCCTTGAAAGTGCTTAGAGGTCTTTAAAAGTCCTTAATTTTTACAGATGTTGTCGAACTACAAAATTTATAAAAATACAACTCGGACTTGCTATCCCCGCGTGACCGCCACTTATCTGCACCGTATCGGAATTTTCCGACACATTTGTATTACGCATCCACCAACTTGTAACTTTTTTGGTACAATATACTTCATTAAAAATTTAAATATAGACATGATGCCTGAAAACGAATTTTCATAGGTCCTTAAAAACATTAATTAGGTTCTTAAAAGTCATTGAAAAGTCATTGATTTTCATTCTGTGATTTGAGTGGGAACCCTGATGATGTATTGCTATTGAGAAATTCTAGGAGTAATCGCAGGTTACTTTTGAAAAAACATTAAATTTCGCATCCTGATACTTGACATCATACCACAGCAGTATGCAACTAAGAATTAAAAATGTTACATCTAGTACACCATATGCTCGAAAAAGACACTAAGTTTTTATGTGTGTCTTTGATTCTAGGGTGGAAAATTACTAAACATTTTATGATCAATCTGTAGGGCCAAGTTGAACAAAAGAATGGTTTTGACACAGTGATATTGCCCACTGCAATGGAGAAAATTCTAAACTTTTCTGTAGTACTCTTGTATAAAATCCATTGTATGTGTTCTTTATTAGTTCTTATAATTATATTTTTTGCAGCAATCAAATATTTGTATTTAATTTATTTACAACCATACAACAGAATAAAATTCATTAATGTCAAGAAATTCCTTTACTCTTAAGTTATGTAAAACGACCATGCCATAATATATTGAGTGCTGCGTGACTTTATTCTCCTATTCAATTTTAAATATTTTCAATTAAATTTAAAATTTGAAAAGATTTTTATTAAAAATATAAAATTTTTATATTTCTTCTTAAACTGTCTCGAGTTGTCTATCGTATTCGAACGTTTGCTCAATGAGAAACAGAATAATTTCGTAACAAAAGTACTTGCCTCAAAGCTCAATATCATGTTGCCTTACCTTGAAAATTGATTAGTTTATAATAATTTTTTTTTTTGTGGTTTAATTTTTTTTAGTTAATCTGTATTTCTTATTTTAGGGTGATTTATTCATAACTTTCGTAATCAAATATTCTGATTTTTATTTTTTATAGGTGGCAGTGTTCTGAGCACTCGATGTTCAGAGAGTTACACTGAGAAAAAGGCAACACTTAGTCTCTTAGGGCTACTACCCCTGTGGTCAGTTCAAAATACACCAAGAACAGCCATTCAGGTAAACATTGAAGCATAGCATTAAATGTTTTAAAATAGCACATTTTAAAGTAAAAGTTTGCATTTGTTTTTAAATAGATCACATAAGTTAGAACTTGGATATTCAGTGACAAGTTCGATGCAACTTTGTAACATTTTTTTTATTAAAAAACGCTCCAAATTAGCAAGATTTTTGTTAACCGTAACAGAGGGAGATTTCGGGTATTGTTTGTCACCAAGTTCTACCCTCTTGATATTTAGACCTGAAGTACTACAATAGAAAAGTGTGTAAATGCTGTTTTTAAGTGACAAAGGCATTTTTTTTTCTCTATTATCAGGGTTCCCACGGTTATTGAAAGTCATTAAAAGTGCTTAATATTTTAGAACTTGTTTTCAAGGCCTTGAAAGTGCTTGAAATTGCTTAGAGGTGCTTAAAAGTCCTTGAAAATGCTTAGAGGTCCTTAAAAGTCCTTAATTTTTACAGATGTTGTGTGGCCAACTGCCAAATTTATGAAAATACAATTCGGACTGCTATCCCCGTGTGACCGCCACTTATCAGCCCCGTATCGGAATTTTCCGACGTATTTGTACTACGCATCCACCAACTTGTAACTTTTTTCGTAGAATATACTTTATTAAAAATTTATATATAGACATGATGCCTGAAAACAAATTTTCAAAGGTCCTTAAAAATATTAATTAGGTTCTTAAAAGTCATTGAAAAGTAATTAATTTTCATTTTGTGATTTGAGTGGGAACCCTGATTATGATTTTGGAATGAGGTGTACATTCATACTTAGGTTGTGACTATGAACAAAACACAAGGAATATCTATTAGCTTGAAATTGTGCAGTATGTGTTTCGTTAACTTAAGTACAAAAATTTTGTTAAAAGTAATTTTAGTACTAATCCTAGTATTATTAAAAACATAGAAATTAAATGGCTGATATTTATCTTTTGTAGTTTGGCAAATTTTAAATACTCATCAAATACTGGAAATCCATTAAAATATACATATTTATTGTTAACTGAACTCATTCTTAAAGAGGGATCACCAGCATTTTGTACCCATAATATAACATGCACCATGAACCATCGATATACAGGGGTCGCAGACGTCCTATGTGTCCTATAAATCCTATATTTTTTTAAAAATCGGTAAAAACGTCCTATATTGTCCTATACTTTACAATTGTCCTATGTATCCTATATTTCTACATTGATTCGATCTATATTTTCTTCGAATTCGTAATAACGGCGCCGTTTGTTGCAATTTTTTAATATTTCGGATTCTTTGGCGCGATCGTAGGAGAAAAAGACCTGACAAAAACGATGTTTGTAACTGCGGCGCGGCGTTTTATCTCTTGTGACGTCACGTGCTGCATAACCTACAACTCAACTCTACTGGACCGGCAGTAGTTGTAAACATGTGAACATTTCCATAACAATCGGTCTTGAATTTCTGATCTGATTTCTCCTCCAACGTAATAAATTAATTGGCCATAATGTAGAGAGAGATGCAACAACAAAACTCTGCCTCTGGAAAAACGGATAAAAACAACTTGGGATTAACTTGCAGGACTACTAAAGAACATTTTGAGTGCTCAGTCAATAATTGATGAAAGAAACAAAAGGGTTAAGATTTACTGTATGATGTCGGATGGCGATTTTTTTTATTCCGAATCCTGTACGGATTCTGCGCCACGAATTGTTTACATCAAACCACTCCAAATTATGGCAACCATAGGCAGTTAGTTATCTTGCTCTTAAAAAATTGCAGGGCTGCCATTTTTTGGCGAAAATCGCCTTGGCGCAGAATTCGTACTGGATTCGAAATATTAGCCACGATTTTTTCTTAAAAGTTGCCAAAATTGAAAATTACGTCAATACGTTGTGTTGTCAAATCCAAACGATCACTAGGGTTGCTTTAAATCCAAGTACCAGGTTCGCCACATTCAGCGATATTTCTCCGACTTTTCGCCGCCAATCCAGCCGACACTGAACAGTAAATCTGAATCAACAAATGACTGCAAACAGGGATAAAAAGAAAATACTTAAAGAAATTGGAACAGTTAAAAATGCTGGAAGCAAAAGACTCATGATTGCAAATAATGTAATTAATAAAACTTGATTTAGGGATGGAATATTGAGGTAATAACAGATCACGTATTCAGGATCAGGCGATTTCTTTTTTTTAAAGGTGCATTTTCTATTCTCTTAAATTCAATATAACGAGTATATAAATGTATAACGAATTAATTTTGAAGTTCAATAGCAACTGTGTGCATTTATTTGATGTTTTATATTGTCCTATATTTTTTTTGAAAAAATCCTATATATTCTTATTTTGTCACTTTGACCCCTGGATATAAATAAACAACTGGATAGACTGCTTAACGCTGGGGAAAATGAAGCCGTTGGTGGGATAAAAAATATGAATTGCTGAGGATTGAAAATAAAATTTTGGGTTGTACACAGCAGAAATGTCAATAGTAGACCTTAATTAGTAATAATGTGCAAAAAAATATATACTCTTGCATTTTACAAGGTTTTTCGCATTTCCATCCAACTATTATTAAAGTGAACTGTGATTGGTTAATCTTCCCACCAGCTTCGCAATCCCCGGCGCGTTTTCCTCTTTGCATTGACAATGGAGCAGTCTATCCAGTTGTTTATCTATATCGATGCCATGAACAGGCCAGAAACATAATTAGCTGAGATAGTAAAAAATTTGAAAGAAAAGGTAACAAAAAATATATCGATCATTGATTATTCTTTAACTTTTTCGTATTAGTTAGCTTTATAACCATTTTTGAAATGCCTGAACATTCTGGTATAAATCACTTTCTGATTATAATTTATTTTCAATGATGTGCTTTAATGATAGTAAAAAAAAAAAAAATTGAATCATTTGCTCGAATTGTTTAACAGGTGTTGCTTACTATCCAGAGCTTATAAAAACTTTAAAAAAAAATAGTGATGAAAAACATCATTCATTATGTGTTCTTCAACTTTTGTTAATGGGCTTATATAATTGTAACTTCTAAAAAACTTAGCAATATTTCAGCATATACAGGGTGTCTATAAAAGGTTGGACACATTTTGATCCTGAATAACTCATAAAATAATGAAGATAAATTTAAATTGATAACTCTAATGGTAAGATAGACTCAAAAAGTTTTTATGGCCCTTGTCAATTGATGTTCGTCACATTGCAAATATCAAGACGGTAGTCAATTTCGCGCCAGGTACGGGCAAGCATGTCGGCATCCACAGAGACTATTGCGGCTGTAATCTTGGTCATTGAGTCATTTGACACTTTCCTCCTGTAAACGATGTCCTTTACAAATCCCCAAAGGAAAAAGTCCAATGACGTTATATCGGTTGATTTGGGTGGCCAAGAGGGAAACACATACAATTAATAACACGCGCAGATGATATTTACAAAAGAAACGAGAAAAACATAAAATAATTAATAACACTTGCAGATGATATTTACAAAAGAAATGATATTCAAATGAAAAAAGGAAATTTTTTATGGCAATGCTCACTATATATGAAAATATTGGAGTCATTCTATGTATAAATGCCATAAGTTTGTATATATCTTCATTATTTTTTTATTATTCAACCTCAAAATGTGTCCAACTTTTTATAGACACCCTGTATTGTAAAATGAGTAAAAGTGTTACATCTATGGAACAGGGAATGGTCCTCTTAAATATGCTTATTAGATCTATTTAATAATATAACTCATAAAAACAAGGTTTTTTGTATAAATCCTTTATATCCATTGCCAATTTTTATCTGCAATTGCTACTTCTTGAGCTCAGATCGAGATATCATAGTGTAAGAATAAAAAATCCATTCCAAACTCTTAACTAACTTCTTTTTTGCTCTTAAAACTCGATTGACTACATTGCCATCTACAACAAGTATATTTGCCAGGATTTAGCTAGATTGGAAGACTTTAAGTTGGTTAATTAGCCCTCCGAAGATTTTGTCTCATCAACCTTAATAGAGGAAGATTTCAGTCTTTATATATCGACAAATTGAACATGTTTGAATTAAGCTTGGTATCTGGATAATAGAACGTGAGTAAAAGCTGATCTGATGCTAGACAATAGAACAACACATCTTTTGTTTATTTTGATTAAAACAATTTTAGCAACAGAAAAGAGTTTCAACAACCATTGCTTAAATGGGATATATTTGTTAGTATTCCGAAGTGATTCTAGAAACATGTGTAAAAGCCACCTTTTAGTGAGAGTGACAGTCCCCAAAATTTGATTGAATGCGTTGTCATCAGCATCAAATCTATCTGCCAAGTTTGAGCCAATTGGATTACGGCTAGTGGGTTAATTAGGCCTCCACAGATTTGCCCGGCAGCGACAAACAAACACATCCACCCAACCACCTGCACACAAAATCAAATTTAATATAAAGGATTTTTTTTAAAAAAAGGTAAACAAATAACAAAATGTCATCTTGTAATATTTTTCAAAAATAAATTACTGTTTTTTCTTTTTTGTCAGTGATTAAGTTACCTTTAAGTAACTGTTTACTTCCAGCCTGATGTTCAACCAGGACAGTGCTGGTCTTTCAAAGGAAGTCAGGGATTTCTAGTGATACAGCTCTCTTACACTGTTCATCCCACAGGATTCACACTTGAGCACATACCCGTGTCACTCTCTCCGACTGGCTCCATTGATAGCGCACCAAAGGACTTTTCTGTTTGGGTAAGATCATGCCTTGAGCAAAACTTCATTGCTTATCACGTAGCATAGGGGGGCAACACCAGGGATTCCATTCGCGTTAAAAATCCTAATATTCCTTACATTTTCAGGGTTCCCACTGTCATTAAAAGTGCTTAATATTTTTGAACTTGTTTTCAAGGCCTTGAAAATGCTTAGAGGTGCTTAAAAGTCCTTGAAAATGCTCAGGGGTCCTTAAAAGTCCTTAATTTTTTACAGATGTTGTCCAACTGCAAAATTTATAAAAATACAACTCGGACTTGCTATCCCCGCTTGACTGCCACTTATCTGCACCGTATCAAAATTTTCCGATATATTTGTATTACGCATCCACCAACTTGTAACTTTTTTGGTAGAATATACTTTATTAAAAATTTAAATATAGACATGATGCCTGAAAATGAATTTTCAAAGGTCCTTAAAAACATTAATTAGGTCCTTAAAAGTCATTGATTTTCATTCTGTGATTTGAGTGGGAACTCTGATTTTTGTTTCACCCTAAAATTCCACTTATATATTTTGATCATTCTTAAAAAAAAAAAAAAAAAAAATTAAACCCCAAAAGTTCTCCGATTTTCTACCAAAACTCAGAAAAAATCCTTATATTCCTCCAGACAAGAAAAGTGGATTTGATTAAATTGGCATGTTTGTGAAAATAGTATAATTGTTTAATCATATAACTGTTATTTTACTAGAAAGTTGTTTGAAGTTCAATTTTTTGCTGACATTGAACAGGGTTCCCACGGTCATTGAAAATCATTAAAAGTGCTTAATATTTTTGAACCTGTTTTCAAAGCCTTGAAAGTACTTGAAAATGCTTAAAAGTCCTTAATTTTTGTGTATGTTGACCAACTTCAAAATTTACAAAAATGCAACTCAGACTTGCTATCCCCGCGTGTCCTCCACTTATCCTCATTATATCGGAATTTTCTGACATATTTGTATTACACATGCGCCAACTTGTAACTGTTTTGGTACTTTATAAATTTTTTTTATACAGACATGATGCCTGAAAACAAATTTTTTAAGGTCCTTAAAAACATTAATTAGGTCCTTAAAAGTCATTGATTTTCATTCTGTGATTTGAGTGGGAACCCTGTTGAAACAAGCTTTGGAAAGAATATGTCTGTGTTAGGAGCCAATGTCAGCTTCAAAAAAAGTATTCCTAAAAATGTTTTTGAACTATCCCTAAAATGTTTGGAATTATCCCTAAAATTTCAAGAATTATCCCTAAAATTTCAAGAATTATCCCCAAAGTTTTTGGATTATATAAAAAATTCCTACCAAAATTTCTTAGAAAACTCACTGTGGCCTCTGTAACTGTGACCATAGGGAAAATATCTATAAAAAAAATCATGATTTTTCCGTGGATGTTCGAGGAACTACATAGCAGATGCTCAAAGATTAATGGATTGTTTTATTTTTGGTTTTAAGTTACATTCATTGCTTGTAAAGTTAACTTCCATATAATTCTGTGAAGTACCACTTTTCTATCTGTAGCCAAAAATTTCAATTGGTGTTTTCTTTTGTTTCTTCATATATCATGTTCTTTTTGTTTTAACAGTATATAGATGTGCGGGTTTAGTTAAAAATGTGTTTTTTAGAATGGGCTATGAACATCTCTAAGCAGGAGGATTGTTATTTTAACTTCCCAGTACGTTTTCTTTGCATTAAAAGTTTTACAAAAGAATATCTTTGTTTACATTTCAACTGAGTATAGTAGAAATCAGTTATATAATTGAGACTTAACTTAAAAAGGGTGTTGATCAACAGAGAATTTTTTTTTAATTGGTGTATATATAAAGCATACTTTTTTTTCTAGAAAAGTTAGAAATAAATAATATAAGCCATAAAAACTAAGCTTTTAATATAAATCCTTTATATGTATTGTCAATTTTTATGTTCATTAACATAGCGCCATTTCTGTTGCCAGCATGTGATTGTTTTTAATTTTTAAAATTGGATGCAAACATCATCTCTATCAGCAAAATATACGGTAAACTACTTTTCAAAATTTATTTACGAAATATAATATTAAAGGTGATAAAGTGAATTTATGCACTCGTATCCAAACATCTTTTATTTATTCTGATTAAAACAATTTTATCAATTATTTATTAAAACAATTTTATTAATTATTTATTAAAACAATTTTGGCAACAGGAAATAGTTTCTTCACTGATCGGTTGTATGCTATTTCAGCACAATTGGATGACGGCAAAGGGTGTTAATTAGGCATCCGCAGATTTACCCGCCATTTGCAAATATACATACACACACAAAATCGAAGTTATTATAAGGGATTTCAAAAAATTCTACTGAATAAGATATTCCCATTCTTCAAATCGTTATTTTCTTATCTTTTGACATATAATTCAATAAATGAAAGTTTCATTTCTTTTTTGATAAAATTTTAAAGAATTATTTTATGAGTCTGATTTATGTTTAACTAGCTGAATACCAGTGCTTCGCTACAAAATTTTACAACGTGCAATTTTTTTGCTAGCTGCGTGACACCGCGTTGCGTAGATTCTGCATTGGTGCATTTGGCGCTTCGCTCGCAGGAAGATCCATTGCTACTCAAAATCAAGCTCTCTTTGCTCGCTTCATTGCCACATAAGCACAAGCTTTTTTCACTCGCTTCATTGACACATAAGCACAAGCTTTGTTCACTCGCTGAAAGGTTCATTGCTGCGTAAGAATAACCTCGCTTCACTCACTAAAAACTAATTGCTTCGTAAACCTTTAATATTAGAAGTCCTTCCCCTGTCGAGAAACAAAATAAAAATTCCTCGTTAAAGCAATAATGCTAAAAAGTAAAATTAGACCACAAAACTACTTATGTTGAAATTTTCAGAACTCTAGGCCTATTAGAAGTTGCTTTTTGTGAAAATATTAATCAAAAATTCTGTTTTTTAAAAGTCTAATTAGAAGGCCACAACTGCTTATGTTGAAAATTTCAGAGCTGTAGCCTTATTAGAAATCGTTTTGTAAAATATATAATAATTAAAAAATAACTTATTAGAATTTTAACATTTTGCTTGTCATAGGTAAAATTAGATGGCCAAAGCTACTTATTTTGAAAATTTCAGAGCTGTAGCCCTATTAGAAATTATTTTGTAAAATATTTATTAATTAAAAGAACTAAATAAAAATTTAAAATTCTGTTTTTCAAAAGTCCAATTAGAAGGCTAAAACTATTTATGTTGAAAATTTCAGAGCTGTATCTCTATTTGAAGTTATTTTGTTAAAAAAGTATTAATTAAAAAATTAATTAAATAACTAATTAAAATTTTAACGTTCTGTTTATCAGAGGCAAAATTAGAAGGCCAAAACTACTTATGTAGAAAATTTCAGAATTCTACTCCAATTTTAAGTAGCTTTCTATTGATCCACAGACAGACATCTTGTTTTCTTATTATAGATCAATAATATTCACATAATTTTTTTATACAATACAGTTTTAATTTAATTTTTAGTTGTTTACAATGTGGGTTATTATAAAAGTGTGAACATGAACTGTCAGGGAAATTCAAGTTATTTTTCTCCTGATCACCTTAATTATACATAAGTTTAATAACATACTTTGTTAATTTTTAGCTCTAAATTTAATGTTTCTTCGAATTAATATTTTCTTATAGATAACTCTATGTAATATGTTCTACAATATTCAATGTAACCTAAACATTCTTGGGATGTATTCAGTATCATTATTTTTCATAATAGTATAGGGTTTTTGTTTAATATTTTTAAGTATGGATTAAATTCAAATATTTCCATTGCAATTTTTTCTTTAGGGTTTATCTTCAGAAGCTGACAATGAAGGAACAATACTGGGAAAATACTCATATGATGACAAAGGGGAGCCTTTGCAATATTTCGCTGTTCAGGTAATGCCACAAAAAATTTAGTATATTAAAATTACTGTGAAAAGTTAGCAAACATGTAAAAACATGTTATGAAACTTCAGATAGTAGGGTCAAGAATTATCATTTGCATCATTAAGTAAAACATTTTGGTTTGTGACAATGACTGTTATTAAAAAGTTGTTCCTGTTGCATCACATCATATCCAAATACCAAGCATGTACAATTTAGCAATATTTAATAACAGAAATATCTTCCTGTTAATTGTTACTGATGTATGGTAACAAAAACCATGGCATATGACAGTTTTTTGCAACCAAAAATTTTGCAGATTGTAGTGACCAAACTTGTCACCAAATATCTAAATTTTAACCTGATGTCTATATTTGGAACTAAGATGTGATCTTCCCATTGAATTACTATGTAAGCAATCTTCATTAAAACTTCAAAGCACACTGGTTGAATTTTATGTAACCCTCCTAATTACATTGAGAACTTCAATTTGATATATAACACATGTTAGTAGAATTTATAATTTAATCTTAGTGATTTATGTATTGACTTCCAGTTGTCATTTAAAATGCTTCTTTTGTTACTTTTGGTTGAATTTGATTATGGAAACTCATCACGACAAGACCTTTCATATGTCATATTCTACACGAGTCTGTTGTAGTATTTGTAGTTTTTCCCAGAAATATGGTCTAGTTTCTTAAGATAAAAAGCATTATAAAACTTACATTCAACTACTTTAAATGTATTATTAGGAAACACTAGAAATATTTAAAAAGTTTCTAAATGCTTACAACAATAAAAAGAAATGTATTGTTATATAATACATTCATTTTTTCTTTTAGAATTTCACCAAAGAACCATTTTCATATGTGGAGTTAAAAATTCACAATAACCATGGTCATTTAGAATACACTTGCCTGTACCGTTTTCGAGTACATGGTACAAGGGTAAAATGAAATATATTTCAGAGATGATTGACAGGTGATATCCCCAAGTGCCATAAAAAAAGTGTTTTCATCCTCATATGTATAGAAAGCTGTAAAGACTATAATTATATTGTAAAAACTGTAAATATTTTTTTAGTGTTTTTTTCCCTTTGCATATGTATTTTATAGTTAAAATTTTATGGTAATAAAATTTATTTTCGAGTTTGTCAAGTTTGTATGTACATTTTATAACATTGTTTAATTTCACATAAGAACCTCATATCTTTAAATTTCCTAACCATTTTATATGAATGTGTATAAAAATATGTAATTGAGGCTGAAAGAGTGATGTTACTCTCATCAATTGAGTCTAAAACAATCTGTTGTATGCTGGATTCTATGTATCTAGGCACCATGATTGTTGAATGAAGATTTAACATAGCATTTGTACATGGGCACCGCCAGAAGGATGTGAGAAGGTGCACTTGCACACACCTAGCTTTTGAAAATTAAAAAAATTTGGAGCGATTGAAAAAAATAGGCGTGAATTCACAGAAAAATTTCACATGTGTTGTTTTGAAATTATTTTTTGGTTCTATAATGTGTAGAGAGTCTTGCGAATTTTTTTTATATTTTCAAAGTTTGTTATTGCACCCACGTCTCCTGTCGTCTAGGATTATGGAACACTGGATAGAAGGAAAAAAAATGTTGCTTTTGTAGGTTAATCATTTCTATGTTCTTTCAATTCCTAGATTAATGCTTTGTCTTTTAATTATCAGATATAAGACATTGAAAATATTAATAATGAGTCAAATTCAAATAAGTCAATTCAAATTAGCTTTTTTAATTTATTTTTTTTAACTATTTTTGTATCTCATTTTTTATTATTTTTCCTTTATTTCTGTAACTTGGAATAAATAAAATGTAATTTTACTTTCAATTACCCATATGTTAGTAATATAAGTATTGTTTTCGGCATCGCCCATCAACAATTAATATTCTTCTGTTTCAGCATGGTTCATACGCCTCAGGGAGAACAGGGAAAACTTCGGGAAATTAAATCAGCCTTAAAATCTCAGGGAAAAAAGAAAAATCTCCTCTAAAACCTGGAAAAAGTCATTGTTATTCTGGAAAAAATCCTACTCTTCGATACTCTTTGTTTGACCAGAACTGAAGTTACAGAATAATTTGATAACACAGACTTACAGAAAGTTATACTTAAAGAAAAAATACTTTTTTCAAGTTATCTGAAGAATTTGTGTAATTAAGGTTTGACTATATTTATGTGGCTACAAATAATTTACTCTGTGATGGGAAAACGCGACTCTTGCAAACTCAGGGAAATCTCGGGGATTTTTTTTTCTTAAATTGAGTATGAACCCTGTTCAGGCACAAGAAAGGATACAGTAATGTTTGTCGATTAACATCAGCCATTTTGGGCGTGTTTATTAGGTTTTTTTCCTGCGTAAGAATTATCGTCAAACTGGCATTTTTTATATAAAGATGGTAATAACACTGTTCCATGGTAAATGTAACCAGTATTATAACATAATTGAAACTTATGCGATGTTCCACTCCCCTAGTTTTTTTGTTTAGTTTTTTGTGTATCTTCTTGTTACTCCATTTAACACACTGTCTCTCTAATGCTGCGGAAACTAGTTACATGATTTAAAAAAAAAATACACAGAAAGATAAGAAAATCATTTTATTTTATTTTGCTTCTGTGAGAAAAACTTTTTCCCCCTATCACATCGTTGCGCTTGGTATACAAAATTTCGAACATAAATAACATGAATTTTTTTAAATATTCTCGGAGAAAATTAATAATTTTATATTAACATTTCTCTAGAAAAACACAACAAACAATGTCTGGAAAATTAATGATTTGAATAGAAATATACCGGTTCTGCACGTTGCACTCGCCTGCAAATAATCTTGCCGGCAAACATGCATTTGTAGCGAATATTTTTCAGCTGTATCCATGTAGGAAATACCACAAGAAAATGATTTCGACCATTCACAACATCTTCAAAGGGGTTTAGTCTGGGTTTTTAAAAATTTTTACTTTATGAAAAATAGAGTTGATGTGGTGTCGCGTGGTATGTACGAATAGAATATTGTCAGCGTTTTTTTTACTTTCAATTACTCGTATGTGTACATAGGGTAATGAAAGTATAGCTTTCGATAAAATGAAAATTGATGTCAGCATAACTCCAAATTGACCGACAAAGTTAAAAATTGGTGTGCGGCTTAGTGGTGGCCATGGGACCTACCATAAAGTTTTTTGTCAAAATCGTGCACAAGGTTGAAATCATGAAAAATCAGGTGTTTCAGCAATTGCTAAAAAAAGCCACTAACTATTTGGATTAAAATCCCTACGTAATGCCTCTTGAGGTGTTCTAATCGTCCCCACCTCCGGAATTCCCGTAGAAATGCAATTAAAATCATAAAAGGTTGAAAAATGAGTGTCTTTAAAACAGAGCTCTGCCATCACTGATCGATTGTTCCCCTGTTTCACACACAAGAAAGGACAATGTAATGTCTATCGAATATCACCGCAGATTCTCCTTTTTTTTTTTTTTTTTTTTTGCTTATGTAAAAATTGTTGCCAAAAATATCGCCAAACTGAACATTTTTATTTAAATTAGTGAAAATGGTTAATAACACCACATCAAATTTTAATGCAATGACCAATAATATAGTTAATTGAAAGTTGTGCGATGTTCCACACCCCTAGTGTTATGTATATATATCAACGTGAGGAAAGAATATCTTTTGAGCAATATGTTCCCTTTTCCTTAGTTTGAAATATAAATTTATACGAATTTTTAAATTAGTATACTTTGCTTTACACCAAACATTTTAAACAGACTATTGATGATACTCTTTAAATGAAATTTTTGAAATAGATTAACAAGAATTTTTAAAAAGATCGTTAAGAAGCATTTGTTAACAGGTTATTCACACACAATAATTTTCAAACATATATTTACATGATTTGTTTACAGTTTTTATGCAGAAAAATTTACATAAAGCAGTCGCGGCTCTCCAAGTGTAAGTAACAATCTTGCAATACATGGTAATAAATGTGTGTTTTGTTTGGATAATCCCTTCGCAGTCGAAATGTGGAACAATCGGAATGCACAATAGAATGAGTGTGCCCACCATATGCTTCAAATTTTAAGTTACATCTAGCTTTCGTCGACGTTCATTGTTCTCTCGTCACTAACTGAGGTAGATTGCCCCTTTCGCGGTTGCACATGGTTTTAAAACGCTTTTGATATACTATATATTACAAAGCCATGCATCGTCTTCGTATAAAAAGAAGAGAAAAGTTGGTAGGGAAAATCGTAAATTTAAGAATAAATGGACTGAATTGTATGCACTCGACATTCTCAACAGAAGTGGACTACCGACTTGTTTAATCTACTATGATTTTTATATCATAAAAATAGTAAAACCGTAAGAAGTACGAGTTATGTACTTCTATTTTAAAGTATTAAAGCGCATGGCTGCGCTTTTTGATGATACCATCAAATAAAGCTACAAAAGAAAAGGATTTCAAAAATATATTCCATTATTCTTTTTTATTATTATTCGCATAGAGAAATGTAATTGATTACATTACGAAAAAGCAATCAATATTTCTGAAAAATTAATGATTTGAACAAAAATCTTGCACATTCCTGTAAATAATATCCGACTGGCGCTTAAGGGCGATATACTTTAACTATATATCTGTGCTCTGTCAGCCAGTAGAGCTTTCTATATAATATTCATTATAGTTTGTAAATTAGTTTGAAAAAACGAAACATTATATACTTCATTATACGTTATTTGTACAAAATGTGTAATATAATACGTTATATGAATTGGAGGCTTTCGTTAAAAAATTTCAAAAAACATAATTTTCCTTATCAGGTCTCCATATTTTTCATCTATGTTGCCACTAGTCTGGTGCCGGCAAGTCTGCTGAGAGAGCCTTTTGATTTTAAATGAATCTTCCACAATATTTTGGGAAAATAAAAAAATATATTTCTAAAGTTATCAACAAGATTTTTATTTCGAAACAATTAGTTTGATAAACTGTTTCATAAATCATGCAATTAGTTTGGACCTCAATCTTATTTAGAAACATCTTGGAAAAAGAAATTTTACTCATATGTATGCCCAATTATTTAAAAAATTGAGTTCATTATTATTCATAACATTAACATTCGTGAATGGACTGTATCGATGGTTGACTGAGATTATACTCGAGGGGCATGTGACATCATACGACCGGTAATTCGTTACGTCGCCAACCAAAATCACGCCGAAATCAGCTCTTTTCACTGCGATTTCACCGAAATTCGATCATTAAGAGCCATTAATAAATAAAAACTGCAATTTTAACTAAGTAAAAATATATTTCAGAATGTCTAAAATCCATTTAGAACGTCTGTTTAATGATTTACTCAATTGAAACTTGATTATTTACAGTTTTATTGCAATACAGTCACAAATTCCCATTGAATCCTGTGCTTTACAAGCCAGCTTTCTACCAACCAAAATGTCTAGGAACCGGTTTTTTTCCCCTCCGGAGTTGCTTTGTTGGTAAACATGAGCATCGTCTATTATAGATAAATTCTATTCTTCCTTTTTTATTGAACAGCATCTAAACTTCTCAACTCTACTTCAGTAGTTGGCGCGAATTATTTTGATACACTGTTCGTGTTATTATTTTGGACCGTTGTCTACTATATTTAGATAACTAAAAAGTTACTTGGTTTACTTCTAATTCATCTTAAACTGTAAAAAAGTTTAAAGTTAAAGTTTTTATCTATTGTTTAGTAAAATATTTGTTAATAATTATATCAGCTTGAAAAGTTTCATTTTCGTGCCTCCTTATCTAACAGGCATGAATTCCAAACGTGAGGGAAGCTCAGCTGGATCCCGCCAAAACAATTCGAAATCTCGAAATCAGAAACACATTGATAAAAACAAAAAGGAATCAAAATCTCCTTCGAAGGAACGTTATGAATTGCGATCTACTTTGAAGTCCAAACGCGAACTTGAATTTTTGGATTCTCCCAGCGAAGATACCAAACCGACCAATCGGAAGAAAATGAGTTGGGCTGAGATGTGCGAAGCTTCTGACAGCGGTACGTTGCCCCTAGATTTTGACAACAATTCTGTCAGTTCCCCCTTCAAGGCACTTACAGTCGAGAGCCCCACGAAAGAAGACCTGGAATTGACTGAAAAAGCTGACGAGAAGCAGACGTCCCGTAATCGCAAAAGTGATGCTCCAATCAATGGGAAAAAGAAAGTTCCAATCAATGGGAAAAAAGACGTAGATTCTGATGAGTCGAAGAAGGAGGAAGACAGCTCTCAACCGAAGAACACTCGTAAGCGAGAAAGAAACAGGGAACAAGTCGTTGAATCTGTTACTGTCAGTCCGAGCCTGGATGGCGTCAAACGACGACTCGGTTGGAGCCGCGCCAAAAACTTTCCGGACGATGTCAGTACGACATCAGAAAGCGTTTGCAGTTCTGAAGACTTAGAGGGAGGAGAGAAATTCGAAACCGACCCAACCGTTCTGGAACGTCGTCAAAAGCAGATTGACTACGGGAAGAATACTAAAGGTTATAAGCTTTATTTGGAGGCTGTTCCGAAACTGAAGCGTCAGGCGGAGCACATCTATACGCCAAAGAAGCACATTAAGTACAGTCGTCGTTCGTGGGACGCACAGATTAAGCTCTGGAGGAAACGACTGCATGATTGGGATCCGAGATCAGAAGATGAAAACGACGACGCTGATGTCGATCTTTCGCATATGGCAGGGCTCGTTTAAGGGATAGTAACAATTTGGGGATTAAAGTTGATTTTGCGTTTTTGATGCTGAAAACTATTTTATATAAAGACATCGTCTGTGTGCTTTAGTAGTCTTGGATTTTGCGATACTTAGAATGGTACTTTTTGGCGTGTATATGTGGAAGCCATTTGTGAAAGGATATTTTTTTGTGACGATTTAGTGGTGTTCCAAGTGAATCTTTGGCAAGATTAGCAGTTTACAATGTAAAATTTTTTATATAATGAGATTTTGTAACTTGGCTTTTGTAGATTGATACGACATTTTCCTTGTCAAGGCATCGACATTTGTGAATTTATTGATTCATATTTAAATTTAATTTAGTTTTTTACACAAGATGTGCATTAGTATATTAGCCTACGTACTTGTTTTGTGTCATTCTTGAGGACAAATTTTAGAATTTAAAATATGATTAACTTTTATTGTTTGAAAATCTTTTTTTAAGTTAAATGTAAAATAAATGAAAAATAAGAAACAATTCCGTTAGCTGGGTACCAAATAAAAACTGCCAAATGCAGCGATAACTCATCCAAAACAATGGTATGCTATACAGATGTTGTATAGGACGTTTTATTTGCCTTTTTTTTTCTAGTTTCCTCTAATAGGGTTTTATTTTAAGTTCTTTTTAATCTTATTCATATTTTGGTTTGTTTTTATTTTAGTTATATTTTTGGTTTTGGAGATTTTTCTATTTTCCAAGTGAAAAAAATTGCCAAATGGCCTATACTACATCTATTCTGTAATTTAAATGCGCTAACATTTCAGCTTGGCAACTTGTACCCAGCTATTGGAAAAGAACAGAAAATAATATTTTTCTGAAAAACATTGACCTTAATAGTCAAAAAAAAAATAAAAAATACTATGGACATCATAGTTTTTAAGAGCTAATTTTGTGAAGTAGTCGTTAAGCTATATATTTTAAATACTATTGTGTTTTTATAATACAGCTGGTTTGTAATATTTCAAATATAGTACATGTGAAAAATGTTTTTGGTAATAAATGGATAGGACTAGTAATTACACTTTGTGATTTTCATTTTTAAACTATATCTATCAAATTGTAGTTTTATGCTGTACTATTGCATTAGTGTTTGAAACATGCTACATGTCTGAACAGATTTAACATGAACCATGTTTTTAAATGTAAAATATTGCAATATTTTTTAAAAAGATAAGAAATATAATATATTTGAAAATATTTTTTGGTGGGATGTTTTTAAAAAAAAAATCCAACTACAATGTGTTTAATTTAATAACCTTTTTATTTTATTTTACATATATTTGTTTAAAATGTATTGTTATAATATCTTGGACCTAAACTAAATTTACTAGTTTAGTAAGCTAGTAGCTTTGAACTCTAGTAAGGGAAAAAATGATTATTGTGGTTGGTAATTGAAATTAATATACATGTATATTTTTATAAAAGCTTTATTTTTCACGATATATTGTTCAAAACTGAACCATTTATGTATGGTATGAAATATTTAATTTCTTGTTTTTATTATCTAGCAGAGCTATTGTTTTGAAGTCGAATTTAACCAATGCGATGGTGCATTTAAATTCTTGTTTACAGTATATTTTTAATTTATAAATGCATGAAGCTTCTTTTTGTAAATATATGTATAAATATTTTTAAATAAGTAGTTATAAATTTCTAGAAAATATTTATAAAATAAAGAGTGGTTGGTCATGATTAAAAAAACCCAGCCTAACATCCAAATAAACTTTCATCGATATTTTTTATATATTTGTAGTTTGCTTAAGGTAAAAAAATGCAACTTTTACAATTTTTTATGATTAATCTAAATTTCGTCACATCTTTAAAATCGATTTTATACTGAGTTTTTATTTCTATTTGAAAATAAATATTGCATACTTTGTATTTTATGTGCAAATACTTAAAGAATTGGAAATGTAGCATTTATGATTTGATTTTTATATTTTTGTACTTATTTAATTTTATTAAATGTAATTTTGTTCCATTGGATACTTCTTGTTTAACTTAATTTTCTCTCATGATGCATTCAATATTTTAGGAATATTAAAATATTGATTTTTTTTTTTTTTTTTAATTAGATTTATGTAGGTACTATTTAAAAGATAACTTTTGTAAAAAAAAATATTTCTAGGCACACCCATTCTCATTCCATTTTGTTAGTTAAATTATTAGTCGAATAATTATATTAAATTTCAGGTGATAAGAGATGGTTGCCAGTTTTAAATCAAATGTATGAGCTGTTAAAGTTGTACACTAACGCATCATAATTGGAATATGGTATTCACAATATTATTCCTTTCAGTTTAAAATGAGTGAATCACAACTTAGAAAAATATTTACTCACAAGTTGCCAATTTTACTTTGGCTGCCGTCACCAATTTGCTTTTAAATTCAATAGCATTAAACTTGATTACACATAAAATTTTGACCCATACTTCAATTTACTATTGACTAATCATAATTTGTGTGCTTAAGTAAATATAATAAATTGGGATACCTAAATGTTTTCAAAAGACAAAAACTCCATCAGTTGTTGGTCAAATAAAGTTAGTGCTGATGATTTTTTATTCTAGCTCCTTTAAGCTTTTGATTCTATCATGTAGAAGAATGAAATTGCTGAAAATAAAACAACAAAAATGAGCAACCAAATTATCTGTATTTTTCCCAGTACTTGATCAGGCCTATTTTTCCTTGTACTATGCCAAACAGTAAAAATAATGAATATAATGCTTGTAAAACACAAGATGCTCCAAGCGGATAATCTTTCCTTCCGAGTAACCATGAAACCGGGAAATTAGGGAAGTGTCGGGGAGCTTTCTAATTTCACGAAAATCAGGGAAATTTGTTATCGTTTCGAAAATACGTTTATCTGTCAATCTATTGAAGAGATTGACGGGAAATGCGCCAATATAGTATATTGGCACTACTTATTGGAGATTTGTGGCGGTAATGGTTAGAAATTCCATGCTGTGGAATAATTTAAACTTTTCATTACCACCTGAACTATTCAAAAAGCATTGGAATATTATTTCTTTGCCATACACATGGTTTCTTTGCCAAAAAGTCAAAGTTTTTAACTTTTACCTTTATTTAGATCATTTGAAGTATATTTTGAATTTTTCAGATTTTTTGAAAATGTATTTTTATGATTTTCAAAAAACACTAAGTGGAACTGCAATTTATTAATTAAAGAAAAAAAACTAAAATATTGATTGGCAAATTTTCTTACCAACCGTTGTTAATGGGTTAATGTAGAAACATGTTTAAAATTTTCAGTAGTAGAGTAAAATTGCATTCAATGAAATATTTAGTTAACTTTTTATTTCTTAAATGTATACATGAAAAATAATTTTAAAAATTTTATTGCATGTGTACTATTTATGTCACTGAAAAGTGTTCCATTATAAAATAATAAATGTTAGCTACTTAAGCTAAGATTGGTAACACTTCTGTATTAATAAAATAATTCAATTTCCTTAACTTTTTCAAATAATTTAAAGTATTTTATTACATAAACATTCTAACAAGACTAAACTTTTTAAACATCACCACATATATATAAATTTCAGTGCATGTAAAGTAATCTTTCAGCTTATACTAAATATTAAGTTATCAACAACATCATACACTAAAGTTTTAGAAAAGTGCCAAATTCTGGCTAACTTTTTAGTTTTAATCACTAACAGAAAAGTTAATTAGCCAATGCAGGTGATAAAGTCGCCAAAAATGATAAAACCAATGCCAAATGGAATATCCTCGCTGGTAACCATTTACATTTATTATTTAAATTTTTTTTTTATGTGTATACTGTGTGTTGTTGCCAATAAAGTCTGCTTGGCGAGATTTGCGCAGGCAAAACGAAAAAGTACTGCTAATTATTGCCTTTACTATTTGACTTAGATAATATTCAATTAAAAATACTGCCATGAGTTAATTGGTTGAGGTTTTATGCCGCAAGGGCTCCACTAGGGCCATGCTGCGCCAGCCAGGAGTTGAAGAGTTTTAATATCGTCTTGACTTATTATAGGCTTAGAAGTTGAGGATGCTAACTCCAATTTTTACCATAAATCACTTTTTGATATCATTTGGAAACATGCAGAGAAGATCCATTCTTTGGTAAAAGCTGCAATGATCACCGAAATAAATTTGAGATAAAAGTGATATGAAAAAGCACTAAGCTCATGATGAATTAGCACTTTTCACTATATGCCAACAATATGGTCAATCCAAAATTCCTTATAAACATAACTAAAATCATTGATAATCCTCTTATAGCTCTATATTTCAGAGTATATATTTAAGAGCTGGGAATAACTTCCCATAAGCTGCTCATAGTAAAGCCATCTTTAATTTTCTCAACTGCTAGTCCAAGCTCTTCACAATATACAGGTTCCCGATCACGAGCATGATTTTCATCAGCGAAATAGGCAGCAAATGTATCGCATTCTTTGGAATTAATTATTTCAACGTCCTCGTCGATCGGGACACTTTGTGGAGCCTCGTTATCGGCCGAAACTCTCTCCTCGATAAAGAAATCAACTCCCAGTATTGGGTTTGTACTATGGACCTGATACAGACTAGATATCTCTTTAAATACTTCTTGAAGCCTTTCCAGCGGGTCGATCTTGAACCCTAGAACATATCCACCGCTGTTCTCCGAGCTTTCCACCACAAGTGCCATACCGAATTTCGACTCCCTTACTTTTAGAGAAACTATTTGAATGTATGGTATGCTTATGTTGAATAGTTCATTCATATTTGCGTGCCACACGAGACGTACATTCGTGATGAAAAAAGTACCGAGGTTTCCTTGATCACTGGATAAGTTCCAGACTCCATTAACTTTACTATATATCTGCTCTTGAGGTAGTACTTTTAACTGTTTGCTCTGCACGACGCTGCCTCTCAATTTCAATTCTCTGTACCATTTACTTGAATTGTATGCTTTGTACACACTAATGACAGATGTCATCAGTCTGGCAGTACCGGGAATAAGATTTGTGAAAATGAATTCAAATCGCGTGCTGTGCACTTTGGTGAGAATGTATAGTGCTTCTGTCATGCCTCTGAGTTTTGAATTTACAGTTCGAGTTGACATGTTGGTAACGCAGTTGTAACCGACTGACAGACTTACTCTGGGTTTGACGAAAGATTGCCAGATCAGTCGGAGATTGGTGACGAAAAGTTTACCAGAGTCCCCGCTGTTGCCTTTGGTATCTTCCACTGAATCCAATTTATCGATCTGCTTTTCGCCGCAGTGGAATTGCATTTCGGCAGGTGAAAGATCGAATTTGATATCCCTGTCTTGCCACAATGGCTCCACTTTAGTTGCAGCCATATTTAGAATATTTAAATCACTAGAAAACAAGATTTTAATTTCGGTTTTAATGATTTAATTGAGACATTGATTCTGATTTTCTTGACTGACTACGATACGAAACCAAAACCCCTTGGAGCAAAATTGTAAACAAACAGTTACCATGTGAACAGGAGTTGAGAAAAATTTAGCACTAAGAAAATTTATAAAAAAAAAGTTATCAAAACCACTTAATTTTTTGAAGAAAATTAGCAAAAAGATATCATTACCTTAAAAAAAAAACATTAAATCATCAATAATTTCCATTAGTTTGTCTTTAACAGCTTAAATGCAAAAATCTTGAGTAGTTTTGATAAATATATACAACTCAACTCGTTTCATTGTATTTCTGTCATAAACATATGTAAGACGTGTAGTTTATTTATAAAGGTGGTGTCACATTTGGTAAGTTTTCGGTTTTGATGCTGTTAAATTAATATGTCTGAAACAAATAGCGATTCGGGTGACAAACAAGCACCAACCGATGATGTTCCAGCCACTCCTCAAGTTATAGAAAAAGGGGCAAGTAACATTTCTTTTTACAACATAAAAACGTTTTGTATTGCGGTAATTTCCATCCTGATACCGGAGCGAGCATTCACGAACCACTCACATAAATGTACAATGTATTTGCACTATATATATTTGTTTTCTGTTATAAAGTTACCATACGAGCTTTTTCAACAAGAATGCAACCAGAAATTCTGAATAAATTGTAAATGTTTTGTTTCAGGTTGATTGCACATCACTCGAAAGTTTGCAGAATTTAGCTGAGGCAGGCTTAGACCGTCTGGAAGAATCAGTGTAAGTTTTATTGTAGTTTTGTGTGTCTAGTAAAATAATTTGCCATTAAAGGTTAAACGGTAAATTCCTAGTTCACGTTTATGTGTTGGCGCACTTTTAAAAAGTTGGCGACAAAGCCAGAATGTCGCCAATTCGGAATTCAAATATGAAAAATTGAAAAACGAACCAGCTCCATGATTTGTGGTATAGAAAGGTTGAAGCCAAAGCTCGTCAATAAAAAAAATGGGGTTGCCAAATTTAGAACTGTATCGCACACAAAACAGCGCCAAATCGGCTTGGCGATATTTTAACGTCAACTAGGAATAGACCGGTTAAACTGCTTTCTAAGTTTTATTTTATATGGCTTTTCTGGCTATGTTTATGGGGTAAAATCTTAGATGGGCCCCACCTCTTGGCGACTTATTTCAAATCTCGCCAAGTTGACTACTAATTGAATATTTGTTATTATTATTTTTCAATTAAAAAACGATACTTAAAGGCCAGAAATAATAATATTTTATAAAAAAAAATTAAGACTTACTATAAATGTGTTTGAATCCTTTGACGGCGGAGGGTACGTGTTAATGATTTGCCGAATAAAGAATCTTGTAAAATCATAAAAACCTTCTCCCAAGAGACCAGATGCATAAATGACGGGGAAAAAATGAATACATATTAATTAACCAATCAGGTTTCAGAATTTCGTTGCGCATTTCGAATAGTTTTGGTTCCGAAACGCTGTTGTGATCGGACGTTCAAACAGGGCGCTCCGTAAGATTCTAGACTGTTCTCCTCCATAATCCATCTAGGTTGCCACATTGGCGACGTTATCGCCACTCGTTTGGCGAGAATTCCAAAAGATGCCAAGAGGTGGGCTATTCTAAGATCCACCCTGTTTATGGTAATCGATATTGAGGTAGGTTAAATCTATTTTCTTTCATTTGACTCGACATTTTATCAATTGATAGATGCGTAATGGACACTTGACAAGTATCTTATTTAACTACAGATAATCCTGTTAACACGAAATCGCTTAACACAAAATTCTGTTTAATGTTGAAATAAAAGCAGTTCTCTGTACGATGAAGCTTAAACTCAATGTTATTTTATTAATTTAACACGAAATCTCACATATTGAAATCCCGCTTAAGACGAAAAAAATTTGCTATTTAAACCACTTTTTTTAGATGAAACCTCGCAACGCTTCCTAATGCAGCAGGGCAATGCCTCGTGAGCTTTAAATAATTTAGATGAAGTACAAATATTTTTGTTAAAAATGTTTTATTAAAAATTAAAAAAAAAATCAATAACTGGCTTCTTTAAATAATTTGTCACTGGTAAATATATTTACTTTTTTTTTTCTTTTCCTAATGTGTATCTTGATATGCTATTGTATGAAATATAAGACTTGCTATGTAAATGTTCTAAAAAACAGCAGTATTAAATAAACATATAGCCAGTGGTTCAAATCTCCTTTAATTAGATAAAAAAAGCTCTTAGACGGTTTGTACAAAATTTGATTAACACGAACATATTTTCACCATCAACTATGAATGTTTTAAAATCTAAAACAAAATTGAATTTCTTTGATAATTGATTTTCTTGATGAATGACTATTATATTTAAATTCTTTACTCCATAATTGATTTCTGGTTAATTCAAGCTACACTTGTTTTACAGTTTTGAATTTCTATATGTAAACATAAGGTCGAACAATATTTATTCTATATGAAGCCTATTTAATAACTATGACACTCTGGTTATGAATAGTATATTTGAAATTTTGGTTCATTCATGTTTTCGAAGTTTGATATTTTGTTACTCTTTATCGGCGTTTTTGTAACTTGCAATACCTTTACTCATAAGTACTATTTACTTAAATTTGTGTTTGCTTTTTATTTTATTATTTGTCTTTTGAAAAACTTATCACAAATGAGGGACTTTGGAGCAGTGGCTTGTAATCATTTCCATTTAATTGCTTCAAGAAATGTGAGAAATTGTTTTGTGAAATGAATTTTTTTTTTGGGAGAAGATGTCATCAACTTCTGCTCAAAATAGGTGCAGTGCAATGTTTTTTAAAGTTAAGTGTCTAAATTCTGCTGTAATAGGATGAACTTTTTGTTTTTCCTACCAAAATGTGTGCACATAATATATTTATGAACTCTACCTTTTTTTGCATTATTCAACGTTTAATGCTTTGGATGAACAGGCGTTAGTCATTCTGTTCTTAACCCTTGGTTAGGCATGCGACCTTTTGTCTCACGGTTAGTCGCATGGGGGACAAATGTCCACCGAATTCAATTTTTTTTTTGCATACTATTAAATTTATGACCATATATCAAAGTAAGTTGGTATTTTAATTAAAAACACAACGTTATTGAACAGAATAAAGTGAAAATTAAAAAATATATTTTTAAAATAGCTTTAAAAAAAAGAGTGAGAAATTGATTGTGGGGGGACATTTGTCAACTGCGGGACATACCAAGGGTTAATGCAGTTTTCACCTCTAAGCCCCCCATTCTAAAGATTGCAAGAATCAGATTAAAACTCTAAAGAGCTCAGCAGTGATGATTTTATTTCTTATGTACCATGAATTATACATTTTACTCTTAATATCAATCTGAAGTATACAATTTTAGCCAGCTGACTTCTGAATTTTGACATCCTTAAATTAGCGAATACATTTTTTATTTCTCTTGCAACTCGGAAACTTAATTGTATAGCTCCAGTTATCAATTTTGAACCACTTGTTAATTTTTATGTAAAAATATAGATTTTTTATTGTAGTTTTATTCCACTATTTTGTATAGTTCTTGTATAATTATTCATTTCAACTTTATCTCTATTTGAATTTTCAGATCTGGTTTAAACACTGCTTCAAAAGAAAAATGTGTGCCTGGCCCTCTTCCAAAAGAGTATGTTAGCTTAGCTAGTATTCAATTTCACTTTTTTTTAAATATTTTTATTCAAATTTTATAGGGGCAGAGTTTAATCTGTCATTTACAAAACAATTTCCTTATTAAATTTAGAACTAATGCTGGAGAAATTTGTTATTAACAATTAACATTATGAGAAGCAATTAAAATGTTGTAAAAATTAGCATAATTTAAGTTTGTAAAATAATCCATATTTTGAAACTTGCATAATATAATAGTTAGAACTTAAAGCTTGTCTAATGTTATTACATAATCACGCATTGTAATTATCACAATGCTTTAACATGATCCATAACAATGCTTACATTATCATAACACACTTATTTTTAATAAATTTTGGCAGTGCATAACTGTTTGTAAAGATAAATAAATTGAAGATTTAACATTAGGGCTTGGGTTTTAGAAGTATATTTGACCTATATTAAGTTTTCTACCTAAAATAAGCTGTTTAGTATATAATTAGACAGTTGTATAAATGACATATAAGTGACAATCATCTGATTTTTGTAAATATGTGCAGAAAGATTTACTAGAAGGTACCTTTCAATGGAGAGTAAACTGTTATGTAATTACTTGAGAAATCATTAACGTATTATTGTAAAATCACTAAAGATATTTAGATATAGACAAGCTAATTTCAGTAATACCAAAAATTAATTTTGAACTTTTTGTTGCTTGCCTACTATTTGCATTTAAACCAACCACTATTCCAGGTTGCGGGTTCGAGTCCCGTGTGAGGCATGGGTGTTTGTAAATGTATGTTGACTTGTCAAATGACGAATGTTTTGGCGCATTATAGCCCTCGTGTTGCTGACGGCGCCAGATAATCTGAAAACAACCAATCACTATTTCCCAGCATCTTTGCATTTTTACATCTATTCAGTTTTATTTTGCATAAGGAATAATGATATATCTTGTAATTGCATGTTATATTATAAGTGCAATTTCCATTGATGTATTAAGTTTTTCAAGTGCCTTTAGATTATAACATAAAAAGGTGAATATGTGTACATAGTTATGTTGGATAATTTTTTTTTCAATAGAGGAAAAGTGTTTTCCGAAATAAAAGAAACTTTATTGAGTCTAATTGCAAAAAGCGAGGCAGAGGAAGAAGAAGAAGTGGTCATATCATACACAAGGTAAAGTTATATTTCTGTGATTAGCTTCCCTATTTACAGTCAAATCCTGTTAACGCAAAATCGCTTAACATGAAATTCCATTTTATGTTAAGTAAAAGCAGTTCTCCTTATGATGAAGCTTAAACTTCATGCTGTAGCAGAATAAATATATCCTCGTGCATCTCTTGCTGGATGATTATATCCTCGTGCCGTCACAACTAGATATCCTCGCGCTTTACCTTGGTAGTTGTGTTCTATAGATTTTAAGATAGCAGTTGAGTTTCGGAGAATGGCGTATTAACTAATAAAGTTGTTTCTTTAAACCGTTTCGTATTATTACAATCGTAAACACTTAACCATTTTACAAGTTTGTTATCTCATCGACATCACTGCTATAATGCTAATTTATTCAATTAACACAAAATCTCACGTAATGAAATCCCGCTTAAGACTAAAACAAAAAATGTGCTCTTTAAACCAGTTTTTTCTTGGCTGAAACCTTGCAATGTTTCCCAATCTAGCAGGACAATGATTTATGTGCTTTAAATAATGTAAACATTTCAAGCTAAAGTCAATAACAGACATCTTTAAATAATAAGTTACTAGATATACATTTATTTTTTTGTTCCTAATGTATATCTTGTTAAACTGAAGTGTTCTAAAAAACAGCAGTATTAATTACATATATAGCTAGTGCTTTAAATCTGCATTAATAATGTGAAAAACTTTTTGGACGGTTTACACGAAAAAATTTGGAGGATCCATCAACTTGGCTTTAACAGGGTTTCACTGTATTAAAAAAATCTATTTTATTATTTTAAAGATTAATGTGGTATTTCAATTATTATTTAATGCCAAATAAAAAAAATAAATGCCTAAAAGATACCACTGATAGTTTATATAATTACAGGTAAAAAGTTCATTAACCCACTGACGGTCTGAGCGAAATTCCCAGTTGTTTTCCCTGCAATAATTTTTAAATTATATTTCTAATTCAAATACATAATTTTTTTTTAAATTTTTGTTTTAGATAGGCTATAGACTATCATCATAACAAAAATATGGAATAAATATTTTATTTTACATTTTATTTATAAATTAAAAAATGTTATGTATTGCTGGAAAAACTGGTGATCCTATGACGTATATATACGTGCATGACCGCCAATGGGTTAATAATGAAATTAAAAGTTCTTGTAATACTAGTTCAGCTTTCTTATTTCTTTTTAATCAAAAATTTTATAGTTTTAATAAAAATATGATAGTTACTTCTTGATAATATTTCTTCTTACTTTTTATAATGTAAAATTTTCTAAAACACTGTATAGTTATTTTCAGGTTTTCAAGGACCTATTTTAAAGTCGAAAATATTGATAAGAATATTTAAAACTATCCTTAAGAGAAAGTCCTAGTAAGAATCATTCCCTATACTCACTATGTTACAATCTTCCAGTGCATTTAGAAACTACTTTCTATAAAACTTTGAAATTTGGTGAGTATGTACGAAAAAGATCACTTCATGAAATGACATAAACTGTCTTACATCCTCGGAAATTCACTCCATTAGAAAGAAACGTGTACAGCTGGACTGGATTGTTCCACCGGTGCACACCTGGTACTCTGGGGAAAAGCCGGGATGCGCTTTGACCTTCAGAGGAGATAGAGGTGATCAGACTGCATACACAAGATTTATCAGTGGTCACCTAAGGTGTATGAGATATGAACATAACAGAAAGGTCTATCCAACTTGCAATAAGTGTTTCACCGGTACAGCTAGCCCGGCTCACCTCCTTAGCTGCATGCATTTTGAAAAAGAAGATTTCCTGCTCGACCCAGTCTTGTTCTTCGACTTCCTTAGGGTGGGTGGACTCATGGACCTGGTCTAGCTCCGCTAAACCAGTTGGGATAAGAAACAACAACAACATAAATTGTTTTCACTTAATGTCGATCCATTATAAATAAAAATTAAATTAGCAAATGACAAAACCAGGTGGAGCCATTGTATCGGCATTGACATAAGGATTTTAAATATAAAATACATTAGACGCTATTTTCGTTTTTTTTTATTTATGACATTTCATGAAGCGATCGTTTTTGTACCTACTCGCTAAATTTTCAGGTGGTTATGGAAAGTAGTTTCTGATTGCACTGGGCTCGAAGATTGTAACATAGCGAGTATAGGGAATGATTCTTAGTTCTTGGACTTCTTCTTAATTCATAAATAATAAAAAAGTATCAAATTGATTGAATTTTCTTCAGGCCTGAAAGACACATTAACAGTGAGGTGCAGAAGGCGGCACTCTTGTCTCATACGTTTGCAGCTTATATTAGTTCTCTAGACAAAAATCTGGTTTGTCGAGTAGCCATGCAAATTGTATCCGATACAAGTTTATGGCTCAGTAAAATCTTTCGGTGAGTATTGATTTAGGTATTTTATAGTATTTGAGTTTAAAATTCAAATAATTGTTTTGTTTTGCTCAAAATTTATTTAAAAGAATGTAAATATTTTCTTTTTTATTAAATGCATTTATAAATAGATGTAGTCAATAAACAAATTTTTGGTATTGATTCATGTGAAAACACACTTCAAGACATAATATTAAGAAAATTGAGGTAAATTGGTCTGTAAAAATAAAAATTCAAAAGATTCAGATTGCATGTGGTTTAGTTTCAGTATGTCGTATAATTTTAGCTTTGAGTGGAGCTGCTCTATGCAAAATGTGAAATCAATTAAAATAGCTTATAAAGCCAAATTAAATTTCATTTTAAAATAAATTAAAAAACAAACAAAATAAGTAAAAATTGAAGAAATTGCTCCCTATTCCCTTCAGAAAAGAGAAGGGGGAAAAAAATCCCTGTTACTAACACTTCGTCCCCCCCCCCCCCCCTCCTTCGAGAAACAAATGCAGGTTTGTTTAATTTTGACAATTTTTAAACTGGCAATGAGTGGTGTTTTTGCATGTTTGTTAATGGTAAAACATAAAATTATTACAAATTTTAACATTTTAGCTTTCAGGTGCACAGTTAGTGGTTAAATACTACTTGTGTTTTAAGGGAGTATTCTACTGTAGAGGCATGAATTTCGCCCGGTTTTTGAAGCGGAAGAAAATTTTAACAAAGGAAACAAAAAATATTTTTATCATCAATTTTTTTATCATTTGTTTATTGATGTTTTATTATTACATAAAAAAATTATTAAAAAAAAAAATTAAAATTGACAAAGTTATGAGCAGTCAAAGTGGGGGGTCAAAAAAAAAGAGGGTGTCCTGGCGTGCATTATTCCAACCCTCCTGGTGATCTGAAACATAAAAAACAGACGGATTCTTAATTATTATAGATGCCGCTATCGTATAACCCTTGGATAAGTTTAAAAAAAAAATTTTTTTTAAATGGCGGCAGTTTGAAATTTTTTTTTTTTTTTTCATGTTTTTTTAACAATTCCGAATTTTTTAAAAATACTAAATGAGAAGTTATAGTTTTGGGCAAGGTTCACGAGATGAAGCGATGTATAGAGAACATCCTCTCCAAATTTGAAGTAAATCAGTTCATTAGAACTCGATATATCCTCACCGCCAGCTCGAAAAAAGTAGTTCCGAGAAAAACGCGTTCAAAGTTTTGAGACAAGTTTTCGACAATTTTACTTATAGAATGGTACAGAATACTTACATATTTTTAATCGGCGATTCCTTCTCCATATAAGAATCCTTCCTCTACTTCAAAATGCTCATTAATGACATAAGTAGGAACTCGGGAACGCCTACCGTCTTTTGTTAACTTGTAGCGGTCGGACTGGAACCGATGCCACGTCACTAAAACGGCTATAACTCATGAAATAATAGGAATTTTGAAAAATCCTTTTAATGACATATTTTTGAATATCTAAACTTTGAAAATATGAAAAAAAAAATTTCTTCAAAATTCTACAGTAGAATACAGCCTTAAATTTCAGAGTTCTCTGAATAGTGGAAGTTACCATTTTATAATGAGATTAAAATAGTTAGGAATACAATTTAAATTCTTATACATATCCTTCGGAAGAATGTTTTTTTTAAATGCCCTAATGTTTTTTTTATTGTTCAGTATTCTATATTAAAAGTATGTTTTTATAAAATAAGTTGCTTTAGTTAAATTGAGACAAATAAAACATCGTAACATATTTATATTAAGCAGTCAAATTATAGATATATTTTGTGATGTTTGTTTTTAGAAAATATTTTCTATTTTTTTTAGGTTTTTTGATTCTTCAGCCTACTTTAGCAAAGACAGCAAGGAAGGATTGATTCGTGTCATTCGAATGGTTCTCCATATGCGATATTTGCGCTATTCCAGTACCGGTTATGAAGCTTTATTTACTCGACCTCCTGTGATATATTACTGTGATCCTGATGCTCACAACATAGGGAAGCACCTTTCATTCTTGTGTTCCCAGGTTAGTAAGACTTGCCGATTGTTTCTGAATTTGATACTGCAGGGACCGTGTTTGCCCTAAAATTGCTAAATACCTCGAAAAGGCCCTGATTTACCTTCAAAACTTGCACGCTCTTCCTGAGATTATAATTATTAATTATTCAATTTTTTGAAAATTGACCAGCTTTATGCCTATATTGAAACGTGCTTTGAAAATAATGTCTGTGTTAGGGGCCTATATCAGCTTTTAAAAAAAAAATCCCTAAATTTTTGTTAAATTACCCTTAAATTTTTTTAATTATCCCTTCATTTTTTGGAATTGCCTCTAAAAAATTTTGGAATTTTCCCTAAAATTTCTACCTAATTTTTTAGAAAACTCACTGGGCCCTCTGATAATCTTAAAGCTCATTTCTCAAGTTATGTTTTAATGTCTTCCTACAACAAACTGAAAGTTTTGAAATTATGAAAGTTGATATGTATGAAAATTAAAAAAATATATATATTTTACTCAATCGAAAATTCTTTTTAGATTCAAATGTCTTTTACTTATATTTATTAACCTCATTTCGTTAGTTTAAAAGTAGAATTCCTTCTAGTTTGGTGAAAATAGCTCACAATAAGTTTCATTTATAATTATTAAATTGTATTATGTATTATTATTATGAAAAAAAAAAAAAAAAAAAAAAAAAATTAAGATGATTTTCCAAATTTATTTCTACTGCTTATTGCAACAACCTATTCAAAAGTGACTACTATGACATTTTTAATGAAAGCTATTATTTTGGCCTTTTTTGTATAGTTCACTAATAATGCTATGATTCATATTATGTTTTTGTAATTTAATTTTTACTTTATTAAATTTTACTTATTTCCTTTTTAGCTCGGTCTACCATTATCTTGTGTAACAGCTGTTCCCTGTGTATCTGACACTATTGATGGCCAATTCAAAATGGTATTGATTATGTTGAATTACTAATTTCATATTTATTTAAATGTGCATTTAGTTGTCGTTTCAACATTTTCTCTGTTTAAAGCTTTAAAATTATCCTGTAAAATAATATACCTTGTAATTAAGAGTTCATTTCCAGTAAAATAATAAAACATGATTCATGTTACATTTTTAGGCTGCTGCACGTTTAAACTTGTATTTAATTTGTTTTTAAATATAACAAATGTATTATGCAGCATTCTCTAATTGAGTTCCATATACTTGAAAACAACCCCCGTGTTTTAGTAGATTTATGTCAGTTTATATTTGCTTTCAATTACCTTATTTGCAATATGGGTAATGAAAGTATTGTATTTGGTAAAAAAAAATTTTTTTTTTTTTTTTTTTTTTGTATTTCTATTCATTTTGAAACATGCTGAGATAAAAAAAAAAGTTGCCTAGAAAAATGTCTGTTGTCTGCATAACTCCTGAATAAATTGGCCTACGATGTTCAACTTTTTCATTCAGGTTAGTGGGATCGTGTGAACTGTCATTAAGGTTTTCGTTAAAATTTTACTTGGTCACAAGGTAGCTGCCATTAAAAAAATTTGTTTTTCAGCAATTGCTTAAAATTTATTTTGATCAAAATCATTGTAGTAATCTGTGACCTGTAACCTATATAAGCTCTAATGGTGGATCAAGGGGTATGAGTTCACCGATGAAAACACTACAAACTCAAAATACAGGTGGCTGCTGTCTCTCATCTTCCCCTCGCCCAATCACTGCCATTACTTCCAAGATAAATTCTGTTCCAGATGTTGAAAAACACTTAACAGAGACCTTTTATTTATTACCAATCGTATTTGGTGCAATTAATATCTGGCTTATATTTCTTATTTATTCATTATATGAACAGCATCACAGCTAAGAATGCAGGGGTCGCAGACGTCCTATATGTCCTATAAATCCTATATTTTTTAAAAAATTGGCAAAAACGTCTTATATTGTCCTATATTTTACAATTGTTCTATATATTCTATATTGATTCGATCTATATTTTCTTCGAATTCCTAATAACTGCGCCGATCGTTACCATTTTTTTTTATTTTGGATTCTTTGGCGCGATCAGGCGATTTCTTTTTTTTTAAAGATGGTGTTTTCATTCTCTTAAATACAATATAACGCGCATATAAATGTATAACGAGTTAATTTTTAAGTTCTGTAGCAACTGTGTGCAGTTATTTGATGTTTTAAATTGTCCTATATTTAAAAAAAAAAATCCTATATATTCTTGTTTTGTCACTTTCACCCCTGAGAATGCTCAAGGATGAAAGCAGTGTTGCATGCTTTTCTTTATAAAAATCAAAATGGGTTGTATATTGAAAATATTTGGGTGTAACTGAAATACTAGACTTCATTAAAAAAATTAGAAATTTTTGCAAATATGCTTCAATTAAAATTGTGATGTTCATTTAGAAGGAGACTCATGATGCAAGTACAATACTTCGTGATTTGCAGGAACGACAATTAAAGATAGCATGTCAGCATTGCATTTGTATTGCTTGCTTTCTCAAAATCCATCTCGTTTTACATCTTGCATTGGATCTAAAAAATTATGGTACCAAGTATCATGAAAGTTGGCCTGATTTCAAGCATTTTGAATGCAAAGCCACGAAATGTCAAATTTCTTATTGTAAAAGTCAAAATTTTTACGAACAATACATCGTCTTGGAAGTGCTAACTCTACTTTTGGTCTCAAATGACTCTGGTATATTTGGGAAAAAAACATCCATCAGTTAGTTTTAAAGCTGCAAGTTGATTACTGAAATCAATTTGTGGTAAATTTTTGATACAAAAATTGTTAAATTTGTATTGAATTATTGTTTTAAAAAAAGGATGTTTTTTTTTGTTTTTTTCTCTCTTGAAAACTTGAAAATATTGGAGTTAATTCTTTTTTACCCTGTGCTTTTTTAAATCCTTTACATTAACTTTAATTTTGTGTGGGTGTGTACGTCAATGGCGGGAAGATCTGCATAGGCCTAATTAACCTCGGTACGGTCATCCAATTGCGCTGAAATAGAATTTAACCATAAATCATTGAAGAAACTCTTTCCTGTTACCAAAAGTGTTTTAATAAATAAATAATAAAAATTGTTTTAATCAGAATAAATAAAAGATATCTGGATGTGAGTGCATAAATTCACATTCATTCTTAATGAATAAATTTTGAAAACAGTTTACTTCATATTTTCCCGATAGAGATATTTTTAATATTTAAAATTAGATTCTAACACCAAGCACACATTGGCAACAGCGCTATGTTAATGAATAAAAAGTTGTCAATGCATATAAAGAATTTATATTGTTGCGTGGATGGGTTCGAAAGATTTGAAGCCAAAGCAGATCAAAAGTTGCAAAAATTTATTTCAATATAACTTTTCTCTTACAACTCCAGAACTTCTCGTTCTAGTAGACAGAATACAGCTCTTTTCACAACAATAGAGCACAAAACAGCAGTTAAAAACTTGACAACACAACTGCTCAAATCGCTGCAAAAGACAATGCAATACAGTTCGCTTTCGGAACTCTCTGAACGCTCACTGAGACTCAGTATCTCAACTCAGTAATTCCAGTCATCTAATGGACTCAGCTAACAACTAACTCCATCACCCACTCTCTTGAGCTTTTATAGGGGAGGCGAACATACGTGAAATTTCTAGAGGTAGATTTTTGGAGAACTTTCCAGATCGTAGTCGAAAAGTCCTATACATGTACATGGTGACCGAAAATGTCGCCAAATGGTCGCCAAGTTTGGCGACATTTGGCAATTTCTCGCCAAATTTGGCGACAAAAATTAGTTGCCAAAACCGTAGCCAACTTGGCTCTATCTCGCCAATTTGGCGAGATTGCCATTACCATAATGTTAAATGCCCTGCTCCTTGTAAAACTCGCTTCCCAGTGTTATCTCTGTAAAACTCGTTATCAAGCATCAAGACCCATATTGCAGGGAAGCCAAGCTCAGACGAACTATTGCATTGCCTTATGCGAAATGTATATAAATTTTACTATTTACAAAATTAACACTACGAAATATTTACAAATATACAAAAATTCGTAACAATATTTAAAACTTTGTTTGTATGAGTTATATTATTTACTATTGTTACTATCATAGTATATAACATAATATTTGCCTATTTTCAGAATACAGCTGCTTTAGAAAAGTGCATCAAAGATGATTTATCAGCCGCCAAGACTCCTCTGCTAGTCATTGCCAATGCTGGATCAAATATCGTTGGTCATGTTGACAATTTACAGAAAATTCAAGAAATATGTCTAGCTCACAATGTGTGGCTGCATGTCAATGGTCACAGCTTAGCTGCCCTTAGTTTGGTTATTGTTCCTAATTTGGTATGAACCTACTTTAGTATTTTAATTGTGCTTTTACATCAGTTCTCTGAACCAATTAAGATAGATGGGTAGCTTATCATTCTTGCCAAAACAAGGTCAATTATGCTCAAACCACATTAACGCTGAATTCGGGAACCGAATTTCTACGGTCTAAAAACTTTTCTATCTTATTACTGCAGATTTAAACTACTAACTATATGTGTATTTAATATTGTTTTTTTTTTCAGAACATTTACATTGAGAGGCTTATCTTTAGTACAGTAGTTTAACAAGATATACATTAAGAACAGAAGTTATTATTTAAAGAAGTCTGTTATTGATTTTTGATTTAAATTTCACCTCTTCCAAATTATTTAAAGCACATGAAGTATTGTCCTGCTGCATTAATAAACGTTGTAAAATTTCATCTAAAAAAAAGTGCCTTAAAGAGCAAATTTTTTGTCGCCCTAAGCCGGGTTTCACTGTTTGAAATTTTGTGTTAAATGAATAAATTAAGTTTAAGCTAGATTGTATGGAGAACTGCTTTTATTTTGCGTTAAACAGGTTTTTGCCTTAAGCGATTTCGCGTTAACCGGGTTTGACTGTATTATAATTTAGGAGCAGAGTATAAATTAAAGGATAATTTTTTATTCTGTGTGTTAAGAATACTTAAAAGGTTGTGTTCTGCTTTTCACCATATAATAGTTTGATGTATGTATTTTTGTTCTATTTAGCCTTCCAACCTCGGAGATAGTATGACCTTATGTTTAGGGGATTGGATTGGTCTTCCATCTTTACCGTACATTGTATCCTTTTGACCCTTCATGCTACTGTAAAAATGTGTTTACTAATCATCAATAACTAAATTGCTGAGTGTCATTTTTTAAAAATAAATATTATTATTCATTTTAGAAATATTCCAATAAGTTCTTACTATATGGAATTCAGATGATATATATATATATATATTTATTAAATTCAATTTCTGCTTTTTTTAGATCTCTGTAAACCAAAGTAAGTATCTCAGAGCAAGAAAAACCTATTGCCACACATCCCATGCTATTACTTTGAAGTTTTTATGGATTTCAAAAATTGGTCTGCAAGATAAATTCCATTTAATGAGTAGTAATATTTACATACATAGTTCTTTGACCCATTGGTATTCATTGACATACATTCACCTTCACATTTGAAAAATTCAAAACCTAAACCATGCATTGTTAAATTTGGCAAACAAAACACTAAAATTAATCACAATTCAATAAATTACCAGCTGTATAGATCCCTTTGTTGACTTTTAGCTTATGAAATAAGTTGAAAATGGAGTATTATAGTAATCCTAACGCCCTATTAAGTAATGTAAACTATTTACGATAAAATGGTAGAAGCAAAAGAATATGCAACAAAAATTTTTTGGTTATAATTTATATCAAATGAACCTTATTATAACTGATAGTGAAAACGAAAGTATACCTAACTATATCCTAATGTTGTTGTAAGGAGGGTGGACTGTTTCATTTATTATGGGTCAATATCCTCAGGAGAGAACAATTCTTATTGTCCTTCTATTTAGAGTGGAAATATATGAGTTTTTTCAATTTTCAAATCTTTAACAAGGATTGTTAATAAATGATCATATTGAGCGAATGTGAAACGATTGCATACTAAGTTAACACCAAATGATTAAGTGTTTGGAAAAAGTCATGTAAACAAGTGAAAAAGGCAAATTCTTACAATTGTCTTTCTGATTGTATAAAACACTCTTACAAAAACTTGGAAGTATTGCTTATACACCACATGCAGTTTTTTAACCACACCTTCATGGATTCTCATTCGATTGAAAGCCCATTCTGCACTATATATTTTATGTACCCATTTTATTTATATAATTTGTAAATATAATAAAAAACGGGTCACATTCGCCCTAATATTCCTTACATTTGTATTTTTCCCCAAAAAATTCCCTAAATTATATGTACGTACATATATCAGTAATTCCCTTTAAAAAAAAATATCCTGAAAATTCGTCGATTTTCCTCCAAAATCCCCGAAAAAACCCTGATATTCCTCCAGATGAGAAAAATGGATTTTACTAAATTTGCATGTTTGTCAAGTATAATTGTTTAATTACATAACACTTATTTTGCTAAGAAGTTGTTAGGAACCTATGCCAGCTTCAAAAGAAATATCCTTTAATATCTTGAATTATCCCTAAAATTTGAAGAATTTTCTCTAAATTTTAAGAACCATCCCTAACATTTTGGGAACTATCCCTAAAATTCCTACCTAATTTTTTAATGTTTTATAACCCAAAGACAGATATTTCTCTTCATTTATTGTAGATATCTTCAGTTAATGTGACATTAATTCAGGAAAATAAAATTAGTACCAATTTGTTTAAAAAAAAGCTCTTTGGTTAGGTTTGTAAGTCCTTGAAGATTTTTTTTCTTTTTTTTACTCTTTACACTTGGGGATTTTCCTATAAAAAAATTATTTGTTTATATCTGTGACTTTACCATTTTGTTTCTTTAAGTTTCTTAACTTTGACATTAGACCTTGTACAAAGCTAAAGAAATGACAAATATTCTTGCTGCTGGTTTGGGTCAGGCTTCTTACGGTCAGTTAGATTTTCTTCCTGTGTGGTTTGCTGTTCAAACCCTGGGCTACGACACACTCACTCAAATGATACGCCATTCCTTTGAATTGGTAAGTATTTTTAATGAATTTTTGTATAAAATTCTGAATAACAAAATTCCTACTTTATATCCTAATTGAAAAAAAAAAAGTTTCAGCTAATTTCTTCTTTTCAAAACCTTGTCTAAGGTTAGCTTTTTTTAAAAAAAAATCAAAATATTGTAGATCATAATTTAGCTGTATATTTGCTAGTTTATTTAGTTTGACAGTTGCAAATAAGCAATGAATAATAACTTTGAAACATTTTAATTTTCAAACAAAGCATTTAAAATAAAATTTTTGGCAACACAATTTCTTCTACTTGAGGCTCACTTCTGGAACTTTTGTTGAGTTTTACTTGTCCAATTACAATTTGAACTGATTCCATTTTACCATAATTTTTATTTAAGTTAAATTGTTGCTTATTTTCACAGATTGTAAAAGTTTTCATTTTGCTATTCAGAAATTAGTTGAGATTATACTTTTCTGTAAAAAATAGCTTAAATAATTATTTTTATTTTGCTATAAATTCTGTTGTTTTTCATTAGGCTGATCATCTACTTCAATGTGTTGAAAATTTCCCTGAACTCAGGATTATCGTGAGTATTTTCTTTGTGCTATATTATTTAACCTAAACTATAAAAAAAAAAATGGTTGTCTATATAGACTAGAAGGGCGACTACAAGTTTAGGTTCCTCATCGCACATCATTCTGAATTTTTTTATAAAGTGTTGAGAAATGTTAGTAGATAATAAACATACTGTTATGAATTTTTCCGCTGAGGCAATGATGACTTAGTTTTTAAAATAAAAACTACAATTTATTCACTCTTCAAAGGCACAAAATTTATTCACAGACAGCAGTTTAATCACCTGCAAGCTTCAACACAAGCTTCAGTAAGAACAACTTCGAATACAGCTATTATACAAGTTCACTCTAGTAGGTAAACAAAGCAATCAGCTCACATCAAAGTCTGAAATCAATCTGAAAACTTTCCCGATCTCCAGTCTTTATATAACAGATGCGTGAGAACATTCCCGAAATTTCCAGCCAATTCGTTGAACAAGAAACATCTCGAAATGTCTCGATTGCTTTAGGTGTTGCCACCTTTTTCTAACCTGTATAATCGCTGCTGATAAATAAAATAAGTTAAAATAAATTACATTAGAGTTTTAAAATAATACGTCGCTATTTACACTATATACAGACAATTTGTGCAATTCCGATCTGCCAAGGCAAAAATGACCCAAATTGTACATAAATTAGCTTTTAATGAGTTGAACTAAATCTGATTGCCAAATATGTTTTAACTTGCTAAATCATGAGCTTTCTTTTTTATGTGGTAACTCTCCTTTCCTGAATTTTCAATGAGAAAGGGTGCAGACGATATTTGTTGCCAAGTTGGCAATAAATATTATTTCACTGATAACTTAATAATTGTTGCCAACTTGGATTTAAAAAAAAAACGAAGAAAAAAAAAGATTAAAGTATTTGGTGCCAGTCCTTACTCTTGTTTTAAAGAAAAGTTAAAAAATTTCTATCTCAGAATACAAGCAGATTTCTATAAAACACACACATTCCAATGCACTTTTATTTATATATTGTAATAACGATTTTTGAATTTGATAATTTATATAATTTAGGGATCGAAATTAACTTTTCAAATTGGGTGCACAAGTGCATTTAAGTCTTGTGACTTAGTGCACTAAATACCAGTTATGTGCATGCATTAAGTAGCACAATAGAAAGTAAACTTCAGCTTTAAAAATGGTTAAAGTGTAAGTGTAGCAATTATATTTTAGCATGTAAGTTTAAAAAAGGACAACCTTTCAAAATAACTTAGGATTCATTTGTAATGAACAAAGTAATTATTATTTTTTTTTAAATCATAATAAAATTAGTATGGTTTGGAATAGTTAGGTGCATTGCATGCGCCCAAATTAAAAACTTATGTATACAAATAAAATTTTATGAGTATGGGGCGGCCTTGCACACACTAATTTCGAATCTTGATTTAATTGAAATGCATTTTTCAAGTACAATCAAATTATGTTAACGCGAAGTCGATGGGACCGTCAAAATTGTTTGCATTAACCGAATTTTGTGTGAAACAAATAAATTAACATTAAGTTTTAAGTACGAAGAGCTGCTTTTACTTCACATTAAACGTGGAAATCATTTTAAGTTATTTCGTTTTAATGGGGTTTGACTATAGTTAACTTGGGTCTATGCCAACCAACCTAATAACATGTTGCTTAGCACATTCTTTGGCACTAACCATTCCAAACCATACTAACTTTATTAAGATTAGCTTATTTCCAATGATCATTCTAGTGTTTGTATTTTAATCTCTTTCGTAGCAATGCTGAATTATTTTAGATATTTTGATCTGTGTTACTTAGAGAATTAAATTATTTTCTAGAGTAAAAGAAAACCTCCTCCGAAAGATGGTCTCCAGCATGATGTGTCTACAATAGGCGAGAAAAGCATTCCCACAATGGTATAAATAATTATAGCAATTAGCTTTAACCGACACACTTTACTTTAATACTATTTCAATCAAAAACCAGACATGTTACGTTTCCGCAGAAACTTTTGATTTCTTTTTTCTTGACATGGATTTCAGTCATTACCGAGATTTATGGAAATCCTCAAAAGAAAAGGGGATAAAAATTAAAAAGAAAAAGTTGTAAAATGTGACGTTATACACAGGCCATAAACCAATATTATGAAACGTAAACACCAAAACTGTATTTTCTAGAGCTAATTAGGCACACATTATTTTGATGCTTTGTATATCATCACTCATACCAAGATATCCTTAGAGTGTATTTGAATTAAGTTTTCTATTTCTGTAGTCAGTAATAAAGATAAAATCTCTTATATTGATTCAAATTACATCTATGCAAACAACATATAAATATTCATTTATTGATAGTTTATTATAATAATAATAATTTCTAAATTTGCGAACTTGGACTGATGATTATTATTGATAGTAATTAAATCTCTCTTTTAGAGGCAATAGTTTTGTTATTGTCAGTGGTAGAAATGGCGAAAAAAAAGTGGGGGACGCTCAAAATTTGGTGACAAGTGCATCCCCCCCCATCTCCTTTGCCCATCTTCAACGATGGATTTTATATTAGATAGAGATATAATTAGATTCATAACTTATAGTAAAAATATTAACTTGTAAAGAAATAATTTATACTTCCTAACATTAACGAGGGTCCAAAATTTATTGTTATTTCAATGAATATTCAGTGACTTAGTTTTTTTACTTGAAAGTAAGAGGTAAAGTTGGGTAATAATTCAATGTTAAATACATAACTGTTTATTTAGATTTAAATAATACTTATAAATGTGTGTGCATACTTTCATGAATTAAATAAATAGGGAATTCTAAAAAGCTTTTAAAAAAAATACCTTGTTTTTATTTGAAACAAGAATAGAAATTTAACTTAAAAGAAAGTTCCTCCAAAGTTAAAAGTTGACCAAATGTAACTGTATTTTGTTAGTAAAAATACTAATATCTTTATACAAAGTAGTACAGCACATTTTTATAATAATATGATATGTATACCATACATAGTTTTAAAGTTTTCAAATGTAAAAATAAAAACTTTTTCTCAGTATCACTACATTTAAAGATTAGTGTTGTTTTTTATTAGTTGTTTTTAGGCAGATTGAATGCTTTTAAAAGTGGGGGATGGATTTCAGTGCTTTTAGAAGTGGGGAGACGCATGTGTATTTTCTTGAAAAGTGGGAGGATGCGTCACCCCGCGTCCACCCACACTTCTAGCACTGGTTATTGTATGTATGATTGTCTTTAAAAACTTGGCTAGGCCGCGAGGTTGCGGGTTCGAGTCCCGTGTTGGCATGGGTGTTTGTAAATGTATGTTGGCTTGTCTAATGACGAAAGTTTTCGGCGCATTATAGCCCTCGTGTTGATGACGGCGCCAGATAATCTGAATACAACCAACCAACCAACCTTTAAAAACTTGGAAGATTCAGCCTTTAGTCGGAGACTCGCTTCTTTTTAACTTTTGATGTCATTTTACAGCTATGTGTCTAGTCTTATTAGAATCTAAAACTAATAGACTGAGAGGTGACTGCAAGATTAGGATCAAACATCATTTTGAATTGTTTACATCATTTTGAATTGTTTAATAAAATGTGGAGAAAAGTGAGTAGATTTTATATACAAATCCGCTGGTCTGCCGTTTCAAAAATGGCTGAAACTGGTCAGAAATCGACTTTGGAAGAGTTGAACTAAATTTGTTTGCCAAATCTGCCATAACTTGCCAAAAAATTAACATTTTTTTTTGTTTGGTATCCCATTGCGCTTTAATTTTCAATTAAGAAGGTTGCAGTCGATAGCTTACTAGCATCTTTCGAAAGTGAGCCAAGTTGACAATAAATCTTATGTCACTAATGACGTAACTGATGTCGCTAATCTGGCTTATTTTTAAAAGATGCAACCAGAGATTAGAAATCGGTCTGCGCTCTTCTTCATTGAAAAGCAAAGTGCGGTGGGTTACCAGACGAAAAAGTTGTTATATTTTTAACAAGTTACGACATATTTGGCAATTGGATTTTGTTCAACTTATTCAAAATCGATTTTTGACCGGTTTCGGCCATTTTTGCTATGGCAGACCAGCAGTTTCGTAACCTACTTACTTTTCTCCACATTCTATAAAAAATAAAAAAAAAACGGAATGATGTTCGACGTAGTACATAAACTTGCAGTTTGTTTGGACCATAATTTTATCGTCATTGTTTAGAATTGAGTAATTTTTTTGAGAAAGTCAACACCCAAAATAATAATAGCTTTTTAATTGAAATAGGACATGGCATTCCCTTGAAGTTTAGAAGCATTAAAAGGAATATCAGTTTGTCCCTGCCTCATAAATCTAATGCTATATTTTTTTAACCACAATTTTTGCTGGAGTTTTGCTTTGTAGCACATGAAATTTTACAGCTGGCATAACATAGTAATTAAAATTCATAAAAAAATTGGAAGACAAATTAACTTATGCTTTTATTTCAATTTAAAAGTTTTTATAACCTATCTTATAATTACTTGAAAATATAACACAAAAAAGCACTAGTTTTTTTCCTTTCAAATTTTAACTAAGATTGAAATATTTGTTAGTAATAATTCCATTGTTATTTTTTTTTTAAATGATATACTTAATTTTTAGTTATAATTTTCATTCTCTCCAAATTTATTTCTGGTTGAATAACATTTTTTTTTTTTTTTTTTTAGGTTTTATTTGAAGCTCTAACTCCTGTTATTGTATATCAATACATAAAAAGAGCACCCAATGGTATGTTTTATTTGATTATTTGGTTGGTGAATATAAACTTGGTTGAAAATATCAAATTGTTAATTCCATTATCTTTTAAAAGTTAAAAAGACATTTATATGTATATTTTACATGATAAACTGATCAGTCCTTGAATTACATAAATAAACTTGGCTCCACATCATTTCTGTTTCCCATCTGTTAAAGGGATGTCTTTTATGGCTATATATAATTTTTAAGTGACAACCAGTACCTGATCAGAATATCCAGCATTAGAGCAGATATGGAAATTGGTGTTTCTGAATATATCAGGAAATTTTATTGAAATTTTTTATATATCTCTTAATTTACTTTTATTTTTTAATTTTTAAAATTTTTTTTTTTAATTATAAGTTGTTAAAAAAAAAATATTGCATTCAAAATCACATTTTATCAACCATGTTATTATTATTATTATTTTTTTTTTTCCTCTTAAATTGAAGTTTTAAAAGTTTAATTTCTATTATGACAAAATTCGGAAGTATCTTTTATTTGCATTGTGTGTTTAGCAACTACCTTTAATTTAGGAATTACAAACAAGTGAATTGTTGTGCAATAATTCTTTTCTCTGAAGTTTTCTAATAATTTACATTGGCATCTTTGTAAAAGTACCTGCGATTTGTGTGTGGGAAATTCAAATTGTTGTCCTATTTGAACACCATTTCGGTTTTGAAAAGTGAAACAATAGTAATACTGGATTTCTTTTTATGTTAGTTAACTTATATAGGAAACTCTAATTTTTCAAGCATAATTTAAATTTGACAAAGAATTATTATTTTTTTTTAATTTGGTTCTTTTGTTATTCCCGGCAGGTGAAGAAAATTTAGAAAGAAACCCACCGTATTATGATAATTTAAATTCATGGGTAAGTATAGTTCTTTTTCCATTGAGACAATTAAAATATTTTTACTGTAGCATGCTTTGTGTTTCAGTATTACTACATAGAATTTTTTAATTACAGTAAAACAATGTTGACATGAAGTCACCGGGGCCGCCGAAATTTTTCGCATTAACCGAATTTTGTGTTAATCGTCTAAAAACTTTTTCATTTACTTAATGCAGATTTAAACTTCTATAACTATGTTTATTAATACTGCTGTTTTTAATCCATGTCTTCACTTTTGTTAGCCACCTTGCAGGTTGAAATTGATTCACAGCATAAGCCTCTTCAATCTTTTCCTGATTTTTTAAACTCATTCATAGAATGCTGTTGGCGATTCCATTCATGGCCAAAATTTTGGTGTTTATTTTGTTCTCAGCTCATTGATTTTCTTGAAATTTAATCATTCGAGCATTTTTCCTATTTCATAGGGTTTCTACTTGCTGAATGTTTTCATGATACTTTTAAATTTTTTCTCAAATAATGAAAACTTAATTTTTAGAAATGGTCTAAAGAGCAAATTCTTTTTTGTCTTAAGCGGGATTTGATTTTGTGGGAAACGAATAAATTAACGTTAAGTTTAAGCTTCCTGTAGCGTAAAGATGCATGCTGCATATATTTTAAGTTAAACAGAATTTCATGTTAAGTGATTTCACATTAACTGAGTTTTACTGTATTTAATTTAAGAGAGTGAAGAACAGGGACGTTTTCAAATTTAAAAATTCTAATTCTTCAATAAAGATCAATTTATCCTTATTTTTATGTGTGGTGTTATTTCATTTTAGTTAAGGATAATAAAAACCCTCTACTTGGGAATTATTCAATATCTGTTTACTTTTAAAACTATTCACTGAAAATGACCAGCATTTTGTTTGTTTTAGTTGGTGCAACTAATGGCTAGACAAGTTCCTCATGTCAAGACTGAAATTTTAGACTTGGCAGCATTTGGGGTGTGCCTGAGGATTTGCCCCCTTGAAAATGCCAATAGTAGGTCAAAATAATTTATAAAAAATCACATATATTACAACTAAAACAGTAATAGTTTAAAATTTTAATGCTTGTTATTCTATGAATTCAGTTATATTTTCCTTACCTCCTTCTATTTGACTGTTTCAAACTGAAAAACTGAATTATCTGCTTTACGAAATAAAAGGAGTTGATTACTCTTTATAAAATCTATTAACGAACTAAATTTAAGAAAAAATAATTAATTCATTGTTAAATAAAATAAACAATTCATTAATTAATAATTCATTAATAATTTTCATTGAATAATTTAATAATAATAAATAATAATTTATAATAATTTATTCATTTATAAATAATTTGATCATTTAATAATTAATTCATTGTAATAATTTATTCATTTTAAAAAAATATGATTTATAAACTAATAAAATTGTAAGTTTAACAAGCTCAATATCCTTCAAAATTTTAAATGATCAATATTAGTTTGAAAATACACAATTGCAATTCTGAACAGATTAAATAATGCATATAAATTTTAACCATACCTGTAAATAGATGAAGTATTTACATTCTGTTGTGCATAATATGTTGACTGCTAGGTTTGGACATAATATGCTTTATTGGCACATTCAAAAAGCATAATAAACACATAATTCATAACTGACATAACATCAACTTCAAGATAAACAACAACTTCAGGAGTGTCAAAAGAAAAAAAATACAAAAGTTTCTGCAAAACTCTCATACATTTAACTTACAATTAATCAGCTGGGTGGGGCAATAAAAAAACCCTGTCAGATCAAACGTGTCTGAGGGGAAGTTAAGGGAAAGTCCTTGTAAGGATCATTCCCTATACTCACTATGTTACAATCTTCTAGCCCAGTGCATTTAGAAACTACTTTCCATTAAACTTTGAAATTTGGTGAGTAGGTACGAAAAAGATCACTCGATGAAATGACATAAATTGTTTTCATTTAATGTCTATCTACTATAAAGGAAAATTAAAATAGCAAAAGACAAAACCAGGTGGAGCCACTGATGCATATGCATTGACCTAAGGATTTTAAATATAAATTAAAATATATTAGATGCTATTTTCTAGTTTTTAATTTATGTCATTTCATGAAGTGATCTTTTTTGCACCTACTCACCAAATTTCTAGGTTTTATACAAAGTAGTTTCTAAATGCACTGGGCTAGAAGATTGTAACATAGAGAGTATAGGGAATGATCCGTACTAGGACTTCCTCTTAAAGTAAAATTTTTTTTTTTGCATGTTTTTTCCTCCATAAAGTAGATTTGCACAATTATAACTTTATATGATTCAACACTCTTATATATCCCACAGAAGTTTAGCTTTTTATCAGGTGGGTCAACAAACAGGGTTCCCACGGTCATTAAAAGTGCTTAATATTTTTGAACTGGTTTTTAAGGCCTTGAGAGTGCTTGAAAATGCTTTGAGGTGCTTAAAAGTCCTTGAAAATGCTTAGAGGTCCTTAAAAGTCCTTAATTTTTGCAGCTGCAAAATTTATAAAAATACAACTCGGACTTGCTATTCCTGCGTGACCGCCACATATCTGCACGGTATCAGAATTTTCCGACATATTTATACTACGCATCCACCAGTTTTTTGGCAGAATATACTTTATTAAAAATTTATATATAGACATGATGACTGAAAACAAATTTTCAAAGGTCCTTAAAAACATTAATTAGGTCCTTAAAAGTCATTGATTTTCATTCTGTGATTTGAGTGGGAACCCTGACAAATCAAGATTGCAATTTACTCGATACTTTTCTTTACTGTTATATTCACAATTAGATTTAAATAATGTAATGCAAGTTAACATAAATTTACACATTTAGGAAAAATATTGACCAATGAATAAAGGGACTATCCAGTTTCATTAGTTTGGTCAACAATCAAGACGATAGCTTATTTGACACTGTTATTTCAATGCATTCAGATCTAGGTGAATAATTTGAAATGTAATTTAAGTCAGCAAAGAAATAATAAACAATGAATAAAGGGACTATCCAGTTACAACGGTTTTACCAGTTTGATAAACAATCAAGATAATGGCTTATTTGATATTATTTTATAATTATATTCATATTCAGATCTAAGTGAATAATTTGAATTGTAGTGTAAATAAACATTAAAATAGGAATCAATGAATAAAGGAACTATCTAGTTTGAATGGTATTGTTGTGCTTATTGTTTTTACTCGATTGATAATTTTTATACTTTGCTTAGTTAGTAATTGTATTTCAATTGAAATTGTAGCTCTTGGCACTACTAAGAAGGACGTTGAACAATATTATTTGAGTCTTCAGCAACAAATTGTAAGTTGTTAATTGAGCTATTTGATTGATATTAAAACTTCATAAATTATATAAGTAATGTTCAAATGCTACATTAACCTATTGATTTTTAGGAAATCCTCAATTCAACAGTGCAGCAAAAAGAAAAACTCTACCAGGAGTACAAAAAATACCATAAATTACAGCTTGTTGAAATTGCTAATTGGGCTGGTATGGGTGGTGTCAGGTTTGTAACAAATTATATATTTTATCTGTTGACAAAACTAGTGTTTTATATTTATATTGAAGGTACATTGCTTTAAAATTTATGCAACGTTTTTATTATGCTAGTAGCAGGGGTCGCAGACGTCCTATATATCCTATAAATCCTATATTTTTTTAAAAATTGGCAAAAACGTCCTATATTGTCCTATATTTTACAATTGTCCTATAAATCCTATATTTCTATATTGATTCGATCTATATTTTCTTCGAATTCGTAATAACGGCGCCTTTCGTTGCCATTTTTTATATTTCGGATTCTTTGCCGCGATCGTAGGTAAAAACACCTGACAAAATCAATGCTTGTAACGGCGGCGTTTTATCTCTTGTGACGTCACGTGCTGTATAACCTACAACTCAACTCCACTGGAACGGCGGGAGTTGTAAACATGTGAACTTTTTCATAGTACGCGGTCTTGAATTTCTGATTTGTTTTCTCCTCCAACGTAGTAAATTAATTGGATACAGAGAGAGAGAGAGATGCAGCAACATAACTCTGCCTCGGGAAAAACGGATGAAAACGACTTGTGATTAACTTGCAGGGCTACTAAAGGACATTTTGAGTGCTCAATCAATAATTGACGAAGGAAACAAAAGGGTTAAGAATTACTGTATGATGTCGGATGACGATTTTTTTATTCCAAATCCGATACGGATTCTGCGCCACGAATTGTTTAAACGGCACCTAATTAGGGCAACCATAGGTAGTTCTCTTGCTCTTAAAAAAGTGACGGGCTGCCATTTTTTAGCGAAAATCACCTTGGCGCAGAATCCGTATCGGATTCGAAATATTAGCCACGATTTTTTCATAAAAGTCGCCAAAATCGAAAATGACGTCAATAAGTTGTGATGTCAAATCCAGACGGTCATTAGGGTTTCCGGAAAACCAAATCCCCGGTTCGCCACATTCGGCGCTAAATCTCCCACTTTTCGCCGCCAATCCAACCGACACTGAACAGTAAATCTGAACCAACAAAAGACTGCAAACAGGGATAAAAAGAAATTGGAGCAGTTCAAGCAGTTATAGATACTGGGAGCAAAAGACTCAAGATTGCAAATAATGTAATTAATAAAACTTGATTTAGGGATGGAATATTGAGGCAATAACGGATGACATATTCAGGATCAGGCGATTTCTTTTTTTTTTAAGGTGTGTTTTATATTCTCTTAAATACAGTATAACGAGTTTATAAATGTATAACTAGTTAATTTTTAAGTTCAGTAGCAACTATGTGCAGTTATTTGATGTTTTAAATTGTCCTATATATTTTTTTTAAAAATCCTATATATTCTTATTTTGTCACTTTGACCCCTGTAGTAGTAATACTAGCATCAGTTACATTCACCCTAATATTCCTTAAATTTTTAAATAATTCCTAAAATAATTAAAAATCCCAATATTCCTCCAGATGAGAAAAGTGGATTTAATTAACTTTGCATGTTTGACAAAATAATATAATTGTTTAATTATATATAAGTGTTAAATTCCTAAAAAGTTGTTTGATATTCAATTTTTTGAAAATTGGTAGTTTTTTGCCGGTATGGAAACAAGCTTTGGAAAGAATATATCTGTGTTAGGAGCCTAGGTCAGCTTCAAAAGAAATATCCTTAAATGTTTTAGAATTATTCCTAAAATTTTAAGAATTATCCCTAAAATGTTCCTGAAATTTTTAGAATTGTCCCTGAACTTCCTACCTAAAGTTTTTAAAAAACATACAAACTTACTACTATCCTTATACTAGTAGACCTTGCCAAACCTCCAAACCTATTTTGTTTTATCAATATTAGTTAAATCATTTAGAGATGCAAGAAGATCTTTAGCATTTAAAAATCAATGAAGCATATATTATGTGAGTGCCTGTAGGCTTTCAATCAAATATATGGATATTGTAAAGTTTATGTGCATACAGACAGTGCAAAAATACAGATTTTTAAATATTTTTTTTTATTTGAATTTGTCCAAAGTTACCAACAATTAGTAACTTAGTTTGAAATCCAATTTACCAAAAATAGGTATAAAAACACTTTCTTCAAGAAAGTACGTATAAGTTTTTAGGTGTGTTAAGGGCAAATTTCTAAATCTCAGAAATACTCATTTTCAAATACTAGTGTGTATTTATACTGAAACCACACACACATTGTACCTATCTCTTTTTGAATTAAATAAATTTTCCATTGTAAGCATAATGGTAACGTATTTTATTTAATCATTTTTTATGCTTTTTTAGGTTTTGCATTCATGCATTTGATTGAATTGCTTGATTAGCAAGTTAATTTAATTCTGAACAAGAAACTTATTTCTATGACTAAGGGAACTATAGCATCAAGCAAAAATGTCAAATATTTTCACCATATGTTATTGAGTCCAGCATTAGAAAATTAAAAAAAAAAAAAAAAAAATGTTTCGAAAGTAACATCAAACCTAGTTTAGAGAAAGATTTTTATTGGTTGAGAAAAATAAAAGATTAAATACGTATTTCTTCACATAATCCAATTTAGATTTCTGTTGTGAAGAATTGTGGAATTTTTATTTTTTTAATGTTTTTTACCAATGTTTATTTTTTCCCCTCATGCTTATTTTTAACAATTCTGTTTGTGAATGTTTCAATAATTAACTCATAATTTGTAGAAATAAGGATCATGCTTTTATATTTTATTATCCATTATATATCGGAATACAGATGCTTAAATTGATTAGAAACTCTGTCCCCTTCATAATTTTTAAGTGTCCTTAATTCAACTGAAGTTTTTGTTCAACAATATTACTATGTTCAACTGTAAACAACTAAAGGGTTTTATGCTACTTTACATATTTAAACTAATTCTCAAATAATTCATATTGATATTTATTACTCCGGGCCTTAAGCCCAAGGATATTGTTTTCAATTGGTAAAAAGTGTGGTCCGGTGTCCGTCCCCACTTAATGTTTGGGCATGCGCAAGAAAGGCATTGTGTGAGCATGCGTCGGCTTGTTTAAAAAGAGATGTATGCTGGTGTTCATTTGTATTGATGTATCGATGTTTTATAAAACTCAAATAAAAATAATAACTTTATAATGGCCTTGGACTTAAGGCCCAATGTAAACTGAACAACTGCCCTTGACAGATTATTTTTGTTACTTTTTATTTAGGTACATTCCCGAGTTTTGGGCGGATAGGTTGAATGAATTAACGGACACAGGAAAAGCGGACATCAATCAATTGAATTCTGCTCTTGTATCCAAATTAAAAGCTTCAGATTCTGCATTTTCTCTAGGTTTGTATATCTGAATCCATGATCTCTTTTTCTTTTTAAAATTTGGTTTGTAAGTCTTTTAATCTTTTGCTTTCAAAGTGTAGAAATGAGGATACCATTTTTGTGTTAAGTAATATAGGATAATAGAATTATTGTAATGAGATAAAAAAAATAAGAAGAACTAAGCGTGTGGAACATTACACAACTTTCAATTTCACTATAATACTGGTTGCTGCATTAAATTTGATGTGAACTGGTGTTATTTACATAATTAACATTAATTAAAAAAAAATTGCCAGTTTAGCAATAATTCTTACATTGGTTATAAAGGAAAAAACAACAAACTGTCAAATTTAGTGATTTCACTACTTCTTAATTATCCTTTCTTTTAGATTCCTACCAGGTTCATAACCTTGGTTAAGTATGAATGGTTGTTGTGGTTTAGAATTCACTTTAAAGTTGTAGATTCTGGCTGGATTATCCATTATTGTGTAGAAAATTAATTCCTTGAGCATACAAACCTACCAAAACCAATTCATAATTCACAAGAAAAAGAAGTAAATACTGTCGTCATTATTTAAAAGTCATTAAATAAAAAAAATTAAATGCATATTTTGACACTTTTTGATTAGTCTTTAGAAAGTATTTCTTTCATTTCATTGAAAGGCTTAAGTTCTTAGCTCAGACAAACCTCTACAATAATAATATAAAAAAATATGCAATTTTAAATGCTAAACGTAAAAGCGTCTAAATATGTATCTGAATTTTTTTTTTTGGGATTAGATTTAGAGATTTTTATCTTATGACAGCAGAATATTAAACTAGTAGTTTTCAGAAAAATATTTTTACTTGGATACACTTGTTTCTAATAAAATGAAAACAGTGTAATATTCATTAGTACTATTTCTTGAATTGCAGGCGAGGCGGATGACGGCATGCTCTGTGTACGTTTTGGGATGGTTGATGCTCACTTGGATCTAGATGAGCTGATGAATCTTGTTACTTCTGCTGGACAGGAGATCGAGGAGTCATCTAAGGTAGTTTAAGATTCCTTTCTCATTTGGAATCTGTTGATTCCGAAATTCAGGAAACTAGACAGCAATTGCAAATGATGGCTTGTTTTGAGGCTGAGTTGCCTATAAGGAGTTTTCTGGATTTAGACTCTGTCAAGATCCAATAATATAACCCATAAAAACAAGTTTTTAATATAAATCCTTTTTATGCATTTCAATTTTTATGTTCATTAACATAGCGTCGTTTTTGTTGTATATTTGCATCTAATTTTAAATATTAAAAACACTACTATTGGTAAAATATGCGATAAACTGCTTTTCAAAATTTATTCATTAAAAATGAATGTAAATTTATGCACTCATATCCAAATATCTTTTATTTATTCTGATTAAAACAATTTTATTATTTATTTAAACAATTTTGGCAACAGGGAATAGTTTCTTCAATAATCGGTTAAATGCTATATCAGCTAGATTGGATGACGTCAATTTGGTTTATTAGTATTTCGTAAAAGCGGCCTTTTAGTGACACTGACAGCTATCAAAATTTGATAGAATTCATTGTCATCGACATCCAATCTATCGGCCAAGTTTGAGCCCTATTGGATGATTGCAAGGAGGTTAATTAGGCTTTCTCAGATTTGCCTGCCATCGACATACATAGCCATCCTCATAAACACAAAATCGAAGTTAATATTAGGGAATTAAAAATGATGCTTAGAAAGACATCCACAGAATTTAAATTTAAACTTTTCTCAGACTTTTTCAATTTGCACTGGATGTATTTGTCTAGCTTGAGCAAAGTGGCAGTCCAAAATCTAAAAGTTCTGTAATCTGTATTTGGAAAGTAAATTTTTGGGGATAGACGAAATATTGCAGCTTTTAAAGCTAAAAGAAGGTATAATGAAATAAAATTGAGTCTGAATATAGATCCCTGATATTTGTTGCCTGCTCCTACTTTTAATACACGTGTTGTAAACAATTTTAATTGTGGTCACATTTAAATTGTAATTAAATTATATTTTTTTATCAAGAAAAATAGTAGCATATTCATATTAACCTCAAACTTTTAATCAATGTGTTTATGTATGTATTTAATTTTTTTTTTTTTTTTTTTTTAACTGTACTTTTATTAATTTTGTTTCAGTTCCTTGAAACTATGTCTGAAATGATAAAACATGGCATTGAAGAAGCAAACAAAGAACTAGTGCAAGAAAACCAGGAAAAAATAATGCAAGAAGTACAGTCTATTCTATTTATTCTATTCTATTTATTATAATTCTGTGCATTGAAGTCAAAGTACCATATGTCTATAAAGTGAAATGAACTTCTAAAATCATTCTAGAGACATAATCTACTTTATTTACTTCTAGGACTTTAAAAGGATCAATAGAGTATAAATGTAACAGAAGATAATTAAATAAAAGCACTAAAAAAAATTACTTCAGTGACATAGTAGTTTACTTCTAAGATACAGAATTTATTATTTTTATTTTAGTTTCTTTAACTGTTTTAATGGTTAATTTTATTTTGGCATTTAATAATTGCAACACATTTTAAGTCTTAGATATCGACTCTTAAAACAGCAATTGCAGTTAAAAACAGATATATAATCCGTTGTTACCTGAAGGATTTTGGCAATATTAGGATTTTACTTGAGAAGTTTGTGATGCTATTTTTTCCCTACATATACCTATATATATTATTATTAATTTTATCATGAAAATATTTCGATATTTTTTCAGTTTGAAAGCTACATTTTTTTATTCATTTATTTTTTAATTGTAAAATATAGTTAAATAATAATAATCAGCTTATGGCCGATGTACAGTTTATCTAAGGCCTTAAGTCAGAGCCCATTAATTTTTTTTTTTATTTGAGTTTTACAAAACATCGATACATCAATACAACTGAAAAACATCAGCATCTATCTCTTTTTATACGAGCAGGCACATGCCCACGCGTTGGCTTTCCTGCGCATATCCAAACATTAAGTGGGGACGGACACCTGACCACACTTTTGATCAATTGAAAACCCTTGGGCTTAAGGTCCAGGGTAAAAAAGCTTGTGAATAAAAAACTATTTAACTCGGTACTTGAAAGAAATACTCTATTTCAATATTGCAACATTTAAAAAAAAAAAAAGAATATGCATTCAAGCATAAACTTCACAAGGAGCAGAGGATGGTTAGATTGAGTCACTAACATAGTTTTTGCATTTTAGGGTGTTTTAAGGCAAGTCCCTGTTCTTGGATCACTAGTCTCTTGGTGGTATCCAGCTCCAAATGAAACTGGTATTAAAGGAAGAAGTTTTAATTTATCATCAGGTAATATTTTTTTTTTCATTGTAACAGTATTTACTTAAATAACAGTTATTGATATAACTATTAGTAACAGTATTTACCTAAATAACAGTTATTGATATAACTATTAGTAACAGTAGCAAATATTGATGTAACTGTTACTGCCCAAATATTAGTTAAATAACTAATATTTGGTAGCCTATCGTTTATATATTTTCTCAGTGTTACTTATGGCTGATTAAAATAGTTGTCAAATCAAAGATAGTTGTCAAAAGCTGCCTTTATTTATCGTCAGTAATAATAATAATCAAAACTTTTCTAAGCACTGTAAAAACCTTTTTAAGTAGCAGGACTACCTAAAGATTTTCTTCCATAAATATTTGCCCCCAAGTAGTATTTTTTATCATTGAGGCTATACACTCGTTAAATCGAACTGTCTGCGAAAACCCTGTATCTTACCATTTTGTGGAATTGGAAGTTTAGGTATTGTAACAAATTATATAAAAGTTGTAGACTGAATCATTAAACATTAGCAGTATTGACTGCATGTTGCTGCTGTGTTACGAAATAAAAGGTCTATAGACAACATGAAATACTCTTTTTATTGCAGGCATGATGGGGCTAAACCCAGGTTAAATTGTTGAACAAAATAGTTATAGATTGAGATATTTGAGTGAATTGTCCTAATGGGTTCATTTTAAAGCATGTTTAAGAATTTTAATTAAGGAACTGAAGAGTTAAAGCTAAACTGTGACTAAGTGACAAAATAATTTACTTAAGATAGGCAGTAGAAATGAATCCAAGAATTTCTTAAGATGTTATTAACTAATTAAAGCCTTAACCTTGATTAGTGATTAATAATAATTTTTTTGAAATGGCTCTGATGTATACCAGAGTGACCACATAACCTGGAAATCAGGGAAATGTCAGGGGACTTCTGATTCTGGAAAAAATCAGGGAAATTAAAAAAAAATTCACGAAAATCTGGGAAATTTTCTATGATTGTTTAAGGCCCGTCTTCCCGTTCATCCATATTTTGGCACCATTTACCGGAGATTTGGGGCGGTAATAATTCGAAGTTTAATATTACGGAATAATTTTAACTTTTCATTACCACCTTAGATTATTTTTAAAAAAAATTCAAAAATGGCACATTATCTCTATAACATTTGGAAAAATGTGAAAATTTAAAAAAAGTTTGCCGTTAAATCGGAATTTTTTTTTACAAATCTGTCAAGGAATTAATAATCAGGGAACTTTTTCTTCCTTAATCTTGTGGCCATCCTGTATACTTTCTTAACATTTTTAATGTATTTCCCAAACTTTATGTTTGGCATTTTTGATTGTCCTATGTGTGAAATAAAATTATGGGTTCATAATTTCTTGATTGGTTTCTTTTCTTTTTTTATTACTGGAAACAGGTACAATAGAAAGCACTGAGAACATATACAAGTACCATATGCAAATCAAAGAAGAATCAAAATCACCACCTTCTTCCTCTAAAGTCGTTTCCCGTAGTACTAGTCTCTCGTCCAACGCCTCCGAACAAACAACCAGCCCGACGACACCAAATGCTTGACAGAAATTGTGACGTATCACGGGTGAATTCTGTGTGTTTTATCATGCAAGGTTTCGTTTCACGGTGATAAAGGGTGTATTTTAAAAGCACAATGTACGATTGCACTTTTAAAGGTTTCTTTGTATGAACCTGTCACACTGGTGGGGCCTTAAACCTACATGTATTTTTAGTGTTGCTAAAACAAATGACTCTTGGATCCAGCGCTTGAAATTATTACTTTGGGAAGAATTGTGATTTACTAGATAATGTTTCTTAGTAGTATGTCTCTCTAGTCAGTTGTTTTTCTTATGCAAAGTATTTGAAAGGTGAAATCAAAAGTTAGTGGTAATTTCGATTTGCTGTGAAAGCTTAATTATTCGAAAAATTTGCATAATTAATTTTATCAAAATATTGATTCCCCTTCCCCACCAATTAACTCTTGAATAGATTGTATATTTTTGATGTTTGTATTCATTATTTTATTATTTGTTTCCATACACTTTTTCCGTCATTGGAGTTTGATGTTAAAGAAAAATAAAAATTGTTTAAATTTTTGCAATTTTGTTTCTGTTTGTACTTGATTAGTTTAACATTGTTTTATTTTTAAAGTTAAAACTAGTGTCTATTTTGAAAATACTGGTATTCTTTTATATTTCCATGTATCTATTTTTTACCACTATTTTTATTTTGGTTGTTTTATAAATTTTTCTATCTCTCATAACTGTCAAATAAAAAAAATAAAAAAAATTTCTGAATGATAAAAAAAAAACAATGTTCAGATTCATCTACAGATACTTTAAAAATTTTTTTTTATTGATTTGAGCTTTTACCGTTAAACAAAAATTTTGCATTGAAAATTTTGAGGAATAATTATATGTATTATATTGAAACAAATAATTTTTTTTATGATCTTTAAACCTTGATATAACTTAATCTTAATTAAACTAAAATTAAATGATTTGGATGTTTATTACTTGCTGGCCTATGGTATTGACAATCACTTGTTATATAGTATTACATATATTGTTTTACAACTACATTATATGTATCTATTGTGCTTTTAAAGCAAGTAGATATTAAGGTTCATGTGGCAGGATGATAATACCCAAGTACAAAAAAACTGTAAAATAGACCCTAACACTAAGAGTACCCATTTAGTGGGTTCAATATTTGATTTTAGTGTAAATTATGTAAATGTTTCAAATTCTAAGGAATATTTGAAACACTTCCAAGAGAGAAACATGTAGATAAAAAAGAATTATAAGATAAAGCTTTCAGATTTAATTATACTTCATTTGGCTGACTTTAAATAATACACAATAGAGTCGAACCCTTTTAACTCGAAATTCTGTTTAGCCAAAAATCCTGTTCAATACGAAGCAAAAGCAGTTCTCAGTACGATAAAGCTTAAACTTATCATAAATTTATTCGTTTAATACAAAATATCACATCATGAATAAAGAAACTTAAGACGAAAAAAATTTGCTCTTTACAAAGTTTAATCTTAAAAAAAAAATTGGCTTAATGTTCCTTATCACAGCGGAACAATGCCTCATGTGTTTTAAATAATTTAGAAGAGACACATTTTTAAAAGAATGTTTCATTATAAACTTAAAGCAAGCTTCAATAACAGACTTCTTTAAATAATAATTCAGTAAATAAATTTTTTTTTGTTCCTAATGTATATTTTGTTAAACTATTATGCTATGTAAATGTTTTAAAAAGCAACAGTATTAAATATACATATAGCTAGTAGTTTAATCTGCATTGATTATATGAAAAATTCGACGGTTAACACGAAAAATTTCGGCTGCCCCATCGACTTCGCGTTAACAGGGTTTGACTGTATTGGAACCACTTCTAAGAGAGAAACATGTAGATTAAAAAAATTATAAAGAAAAGCATTCAGATTTAATTATTCTTCATTTGGCTGACTTTTAAATAATATTTCAAGTTGTGTTAATTTGATTAATTGATGACTGATATCTGCTGCAGCATCTAAAAATATTAAAAAAAAAAAATAACCACAAGGAAAAGAATATTAAATATCTCTAAAACAATTATAGTACTGTTTATTAAAAAAATTATAAGCAAGTAACAAAAACAATATTTAAATACAAGTTTGAAAATGTAAATGGATATTCTAAAATTAATATAGCAGGTATTTGTATCATACAAACTGTTTCAATAAGTGATGTATGTATAATTGTGTTGGTGCAACTTGCATTTGTATAAAATCAATAACATATGGAGCAACGTAAAATTGTGATTATATTTATGTACTAGTGATATGATACATAATTTTTTTTTTTTTGCTTCTTAATTCTTTCATTTTTTACAACTGAGAACCTTGTGCAGGTTTCAGATTTAAGTAAAATAATAAAATTCCTGAAATTTATATTTTTATTGAGCTAAAAGTTATTGTTGAGTTTTTAAAGTATTATTTAAATAAAAGGTATTATGTGGTTGTCAAAAATGTATTATGTGGTTGCAGAAATACTTTTAAGTTTTGGAATTCATACTTTTTTTTTAATATAAAACTTGTAAAAAATATTTGTACTTTAATTTATATATTCATTCAATTTTTGTGTTGCCCTTCCATGATAAAACATGCTATGCAACTTCACTGTAAAATTATAACTAAATATGCTATGATATTTTACTACATGGACAAAGTTAGTTTAACTTGTTACTTGCACTAAGTGTTCTGAATACAAGAGGATTAGTAGTACTGCTTTAAAACAAAGATGTGTTTTAAAAACTACATAGCGATGTTGCAATATTTTGTAAAAAAAATAAATTTAAAAGTAATATACCCAGGAAGATGAAGGATTCTATTTCAATATTTTCATCGTTGATATTAGCAGGTGGGATTTAAGTCGGAAATTGTCATTGTGGGGGCTGTGATTTAACATTCTAAAAAAATTATATAATACCTCATCCTCTGAAAGAAGTTGTGTTGGTTTTGTTTTGAATACCTTTCTAATGCGAATCAAATGTTACATTTATGTTTTATTTAGTTTTTTTAATAGACTTTTAGTTAATATTGGTCTAAGACCCTCAATCAAAACACTGGTTCCATGTTGTTTTGTAGTGTATTTACTGTTGGGTGTAGAGTTAAAGAGTAAAATTAGAGAACAAAGTAATACTTTTAGTGCATTATTTGTAATTTTGTTTAAGTTAATATTTGCTTTTGGTTTTTCTTGCAAATGTAATACATTAATAAATTAAGTATTTTTGATATCTACCAATTTATTGTTTGCTTTATTTCTGCATTTTTTTTTTTTTTTTTTTTTTTAAATACCACTGTTGATTTTATGTTGGATTTTAAATTCCAGAAGTAAACTGTAAACAGATAATTTGTCCAGAAGGAAATCGTAAACAGATAATTTGAATGACCAAAATTATAGTTCCTATCGTTATGCACTAAAGCAACGATTATTTGAATACCGACTTCTTTTTTACTTTCTTTTCCTAATGATGTAATATTACTTTAGGTAAAGTTACATGTAAAATGTGAGATACAAAAGATGTACAGTTGTGTTTAACAGGAAGTCTTAGTTAGAATCTTTCTCTGTACTCGCTACGTCACTATCTTATAGCCCAGTGCATTAAGAAACTACTTTCTATGAAACCTTGAAATTTGGCGAGTAGGTACGAAAAAGATCACTTGATGAAATGACAAATTGTTTTCATTTAATGTTTATCTATTATAAATGAAAATTATAATAGCAAAAGCAGAACCAGGTGGGGCCACTGCATATGTATTATCGTAAGGATTTCAAATATAAAATAAAATATATTGGACACTATTTTCGAGGTTTTAATTTATGTCATTTCATTAAGTGATCTTTTTCTTACCTACCTGCCAAATTTTAAGGTGGTTATAGAAAGTAGTTTCTAAATGCACTTGGCTAGAAGATAGTAACATAACGAGCATAAGAAATGATCCTTACTAGGACTTCCTCTTAATGTCACTATTGCTTTGTTTTATATTGTCTCTAGTGTAGGTAAGACACTGGTGAAGTTTTGTTATTAAGTGATGGGTTATCCTAAACACACCCAGTCCCTAATTGTTTTGGGTAGTCAATATTCTACTGTACTTCAATCTTATTATCATATGAATCAGATTGCTATGTACATTACATGAGAAAGTTCACAATTATTCTTTAGATGTTTAATTAATAATAATTAAAGATGCATATATTGGCGTATTTGGTATAAATATCTACGGCCCACGAACAGTAATAAGGCACATCTCAAAGTTAGTGGGGAACGCTGATTTAAGGCATAAAGTAGGTTTTTATCTATGAAATCGTACATTGCAATTGCAATTTTTTCTTCTTCTTTTGATAGGTGAAAGCATTTCTCTTAATTATTTAAGAGAGCAAAGTTACATATTCTAGTATATCAATAACTAAAAACACTGGATATAATCTGCTACTATTACCAGTTCTCTTATTAATTGTTCTACTTTTAAATAGTTAGAGAATATAACTAAAGAATCTTCACTTAAATTGATAACTATTAAAATTATTTCTTTTTCAAAACTAACATTGCTACTTTACACAATCAAATACCAGATTAGTCATGGGTGTAATTGTTTTAAAAGATTAATCTGAACAAAACCCATTTTATAAATATTTGCTAAAAATATTTTATTTTGATTTAAATTTGAATATTTCTCCTAGTATATACATTACATGTGGAATATATAACATTCTATTAATCACATGATCCATCTTTCCATCCATGCAACCACCTTTCATCTATTGTTGAACAATCAAATAGAGGCTTCCCTAGTTTTTTGTTAACCTTGTTATGAGCGTGGCACATCCACTGAGACAGTTCATGACGACTGCTTGTTGCAGGTGGGTTTTTAGAAATGCTGTGAATTAAAATACATAATGTTAAAATATTTAATACAACTTAAAATGCTATCAGTTACAAATATGAGCGCAGTGAGTTTTCTAAATAATTTAGGTAGGAATTTTAGGGATAATATAAAAAAATTTAAGGTTATTTCTAATGAATCTGACATAGGTTCCTAACACATATTCTTTCCAAAACTTGTTTCAATAACGGCAAAATTTTGTCAATCTTCAGAAAATTTGACGTCAAACAACTTTTTAGCAAAATAAGTTATATGATTAAACAATGAACAATTCCTGCATTTTTTAATTTTTTTTTTATTCAATTCTAAATGTTTCGAAAAGGCCATCGACACAAAAATTTCTGCTCAATGCCTTTTTTCTTTTAATTTGCAATCAAAGTTTCCCTGTTAGAAGTTGGCTAGAAAACGATTCATTCGGCTCGAATTGAATGTGATGTCAAGAGATCCCAAACATCTTGGCTTCAAATGCAGCTGCGGAAACCAGTTTTGCAAGTTTCTTGCAAATCACGCCAACCTGTACAGGATATGGCAATGGTCTACCAAATCAACGCCAACTATTCGGCAGAAACCTCACGATAAGCATAGAAACGGAAGGACAGATTTTGTTGAGTGTTTTGATCGCACTGGCTTTGGCTCTGTTTTGGAGCATTTTTTTTTCTTAATATTTAAATAACTATTTTTTTTTAAAGAACTTTTGTTTAAATATTTGGAATCAGAAAGAAATTCTTCATAAATCTAAACTAATTTCACTCGTTTTTAAAAAATATGGGAATTGTCCATTAAACTATTTGGACAAACATGCTAATTTAATTAAATTAACTTCTCTCATCTGGAGAAATATCGGGGGGGGGGGGGTGTCCCAGGTTTTGGAGGAAAATTGGGTAATTTTTGGATTTTTTTTAGAAATTATCGAAAAAAAATTAAAGAACAATTTTAGGAATTTTAGAGAGAAGCAAAAATTTAAAGAATTTTAGGGCGATTGCGACGCTTGCAAATATTCAGAGTCATTTTAATTGAAAAAGAATACTTGAATTTCGAAACTATACCACTGAAAGTAAACAACACCCACACATATTGTTCTGGAGTAAAATATTAAACGTCATAAGCTAAAAAAATCTGCGTGTTTCGATAAGTGCACCTCCAGTTATTCTACTGATGGCAAAACTTTTCATTTCCTGCATGTCTTACAAAGCATATCCAGAGTAGAGTAATCTGATAAATCAAGTGGATCATATTTGCGATCCCGTTTACTATACGTAATGTTATTGGGTAATTCTCTGGATGGAGAGCGTGAGATTTTCGCTCTTCTTTCTTCTCATAAATGGATTAGAATTGCAAAATTATGGTGAATCTAATTGTTATGTATTTTGTTATATATAAAATTAGTTTGTGGCAAAGTTAAGTGGAAAAATAATTTAATTTAGGTCAAATACACTTTTATAAGCCACAGACGCACCGTATAAGGAAGTGTCCTGTGTGTCTGTGTTATAAGATACATCATGGTTCGTACACTTGAAGGGAAAAATAAATTCAAGGATTTTTCCTGTGTACAAAAAAAAAATCCGAATTTTTTTTCATTGGCAAACAGTGCATGTTCAAATCGAGTAAATGTAAATAATATAACCCATAAAAACAAAGTTTTTGATATAAATCATTGCCAATTTTTATGAGCATTTGCAACTTTTTGAGATTAGATCGAGTTTTCATAAGTGTTTAACCACTAAGAATAAAAGATCCATTCTGAACTATTTACTAACTGCTTGAATACATTGCCATTTATAACGAGTCTATTTGCCAAGATTCAGCTGGATTGGAAGACAGAAAGTGGGTTAATTAGCCCTCCAAAGATTTTGCCTTGTCAACTTTAATAGAGGAAGGTTTCAGTCATTATATACTATAACCAAATTGAACACGTTTGAATTAAGCTCGGTATCTGGATAATAGAATGTGACTAAAAGCTGACTAGTCTAACAAAAGTCAATAGAAATGCATATGTTTTATTTATTTTGGTTAAAACAATTTTGGCGACCGGAAAAGTTTCAACCATGATCGGTTAAAATTATTTCACTTATAGCGTTGCTACGCAATGCAAAGTTGAATTGACTGGACCTCCCTCCATAATGAATTTATGCATTCACATTCAATTATCTTTTATTTTTTTGATTTGAAACAATTTTGGCAACATGAAAGAGGTTTTAACAATGACCCGTTAAATGAAATTTATCAGTATTCAACAAGAAAAATAAGGAGTTTTTAAGGACCACGTTCATAAAAATAAGGAGTTCTTTAGGAGCTACTTATTTACTAATATAAAAATAAGCAGAAAATTGAAATCGTTAACAGTTTTGAGAGAAAAGTAAGAAGTTTTTAAGGACCTGGTGCATAAAAATAAGGTGTTCTTAAGTTGCCTTAAAATTGAAAACTGAAATTAACAAGTTTCTTAGAAAACTTAATTTCAGTTATTAATTTCATATTTAAGGATCTTTTAGAGCCCTGTGGTATGTTGCTGGCTCAAATGCATCAGAGATTTTTGGTCGCTTTTACACAGTTATAATTTGTCCAAACTAGTATGTGTTTACTATGAAGAACAGAGTTTTCCACTATGCGGCCTGAAGAAACTTTCAGTAAGATGGTTTTCATTAAGAATAAATACAACTGCATTTTATTTGGACGGTTTTTCAAGATTGGCTACAACAAATATCGCGACTCTATCATAAAATAAATTAAATGATTTCGACCATCATCGTCTCACAATTCATATCGACTAAAATCGGGGCATCAGGAGGTATGATTTAAATATCTTTATTAAAATTTAGATTAAGTCACATTGTCATGTCGTTGTTTTACATTGACTTTCGTAATAATGAAAATTATTATTTTTTAATTGTTTGGGGGGGGGGGGGGAATATATCAATTGTAATTTTATTAAAATAATTTTTTTAGTTTTCAGATATGCTTTATACTGTTCAATTGATAATAATTAAAGATACACATATTGGAGTATTTGTTGTCAATATCTACGGCTAGCAAAAAGCTGTAACATGAGTCATACGGCGCATCTCTAAAAGTCAGTGTTGAATGCTGATTAAAGGCATAAAGTAGGTACTTACTCATCTTTGAAATCATCAGCGCATTCTTTGCAGGGATAAAACTTAGAAAATAGGGTGATGAAGTTTTTCATTTCATTCTGTTGATTAGCGGTCGGCTTTTCTGGAAAATAAGCTGCAATCGAATGTAGAAGAGACCATGTGGAACGACCTAGTTCTTGTCTGTCTGGTGGACATTCTTTCGTTACCTGAAATTATATATATAATATTACCTGAAATTGTATAACTGATATTGGTGGTTTATGTATGTTTTATTGTATTTTATGGTTTTTGAAAAGTTTTAACACTAGTATACTATTTTTGGCTTTAATTCATGTAAATCAAGATCTAATAATATTAAAGTTACTTACAATGTTGAATTGGGCCGAATAAAAAAAAATGGTTTGTTTCCTGTAACCCGACTGACCGAAACCAAGATTACGACACTAAACTTTTTTTTAGACTTTTTAAAAATTGAAGTGTAAAAAAAATATCAGGTTTGTTAAAGAAATTAATTGATTATGATGTCACAGCAATCACATAGTCGATTAGTAATTTGGTAAGAGCTTGATGAATTAGTTTCCTTAGAGCCGCATATATTTGTTGCAGCCTTGCCAATTGCCAGGTAATTATTCGCAACCCCTGTATTTCTGTACCTTGTTAGAAGTATATATACCCAAGCATTTTATATCACCGTTCACACCTTTGATCACTTTTAAATCTAATATTAAAACTCGGATAATATTTCTTTTTTGCGTATTTGTTAAATTATTTAGTGAAGAAAAAAAAATTACAACCTATTTTAAAATTTTTGCTCATCTTAAAAGGAAGCAAACATTTTTTAATATATGGCCTTAGTACTGTATTTGCAATAGTTTAAAAGTTATTGAAATGTTTTAAATTTATTTTTCAATCTTTACAGAAAAGCTTAAATTCTTTGATCACCTAAAATTTTTGAAGTTGAACAAGGTCCATATTTTTAACAACTAATTCAGTGCAGAGAAATATAAATGTGAACTAATATTAATCATTTTACTACGAAAGAAGTGATTAGTGTGACTAGTGAAACTATCTATAAGTTCTAATATTTAATAAAATATTCTCAACCATATCAATAAATGGATTAATTTACTTGAAGGACCTTCAATAAGTTGCACAAAATTAATCATTGCTTTTTCGTTAGATTACGCATATCATTAAGCATGCCGGTTGCATCATACCTTTTGAATATCAGAACTATCTCCAACTTTTTTAGATTGCTTCTCGGATTGTTGTTTTGTCCAACTTTTAAAATCTGTACAAGCTCGACATTTTTCTGATTTGGAAGAGTTATTATCGTAGAAATTATATCGAGAACTCATAAGACTCAATTTAATGAAAACTGGAAACCAACACAAATTAACACATGGAGACACTGTTTATATTTATTTTGTGTGTGTGTGTTTATTTTCCCTTGTCCTCGCCCCGAACCCCTTTTCCCTCCACCTTTCTTCCATGTAGCGCGTGTGTCACACTGATGACGTATTAAAATTATGCAAAGATTGCTTAAAAAATTTCTTTGAACATTAATAAATTGCTTGCTATAATTAATCATTAGGAAAAATTCTGTTAAGTTACGCTATCAGCTTGAAACAATATAATTAATTATAGCATTTAGAGTTTGTGTATTGGGTATTGTTGTTTGGTTTTACTTTTCACTAATCAAAATAGAACTTTAAAAACAAATTCCCATTTTTAGCCAATCATATAAGTACTTTTCTATGCCAATACTTGTGGTTACATTGATTAGACAATAACAAAACATTAGCTAATCACTTTGCGAGTTTTGTTTTTCTAAGCTTGTTTAGGTTTAGGTTGACCATGCCGTTTTATTATAAACTCCCTTAAATTAATTGAGAGTTGTAGCTAACACCACAGTATTTCTTTTGTTAGTACCAGAGTCAGAGCATGCGCAATTTTAGTACAAACAAATTTTGTTTGCTATCATACTTTTTAGAGAAATTGTTCATTTGCCGCTGACTTAAAATTCAAAGAAACGATTGTTTGGATAATTTCCTTGTCTCCAGTTCTTTAATATGTCGGATATGTCTTCTGAGAAAAATTATGATGAGTTACTTTACCAAATTCTTTGCAACGAGGAAAATATATTTGACTTTTTCGATACGATATTTGAATTTTTATATCGCAGGTATAACTGAAAAATCTTCTTTTTTGAAAATTTTAGTTTCAAACTGAAATTTTTGTTTCTAATTTAGAATATTTTTTATGTAGGACGGATTTTTTCAAGTTGAAAGGGGTCGATTCACCCGAATTGGGACTTGCCAATGGAGAAGCTGAGAGAATAGTGAGAAGTGTGAGTTTATTTAATACTAACCGTTGAATGTGTCCGTTTCTTTTTCTAAATTTATGTAAAGTGATGTGCCAACGTCAGACAGACATGGTAGAGTTCAGCGAAAACACGTAATTCTGTTTTTTTAACCGAAATTTCGGTACTTTTTGTAGTTTTAAAAAATTAAGAAGCTGGGTTTAGTTGACTAACCTTCCTTCGAAAATATTTTGAAAACTTGATGATTTTTGCTGATTTTCAATGCTTTTGTATGTTCAGCCTTTTTTTTTTACTTGGCAGCTGTACCATGTCTGGCTGAAATAGTAACAGTGGTTGCGACTCTAGGGGCAGTTTTCATCACACATTTTTATATTTTAATGATTTTGGTAGTAAAACTGTGTTTAATTTGCTCTACATTTCTAGTTCATGGCACAACTTGATGCTTAGTTTTCCTTTGATTCCCGCAAACGGTATAGTGGTTAGCGTGCTGGCTTCTAGACCTCGAGGTTGCGGGTTCGAGTCCTGTGTTAGGCATGGGTGTTTGTAAATGTATGTTGGCTTGTCTAATGACGAAAGTTTCGGTGCATTATAGCCCTCGTGTTGCTGACGACACAGGATAATCTGAATACAACCAACCAACCTTTGATTCCCGATATAATTTTAAACTTTTTTTGTAGATTCATACCTGATGTGTTATAACTGTCAAATTACCTTAACACTTATACAAAAAAAAAAAAAAAATGTAAAGAAATTCATGCAATTTCATTTTGATATATGTATAATAAATTTTCACTGAATATATTTCTAATCAGAACCTTTGTTTTTATAGGTGTTCTGTAAATATATGGCACAAATGGCTTCCGAACAAAAAAGTCAGTCTACCTGTGAAACTGAAACAGTTCCATTAGGTATGTATAAAATTGAATTAATACTATAAGAGTTACGCTCATCACTGACTCTCTCTGTAACACTGTAAAATGAACCTTTTATTCAGTTCAGCGAGCGGTGAATTAGACGATCCACGTTCGAGATAGAGCGTTCGTGTTTTGAAGGATTCTTTACAAGTTTAGTTTGCAATTCAAGTGAAGGTGTATATTGAATCGAATTACAGCAAGGAAGATTATTGAATCATTTCACACATAATTGTTAATAAATATTTTATGCTTGTTAAAGTAAAGCAGGGTTAAAAAAACAACTTTTTTTAAAAATTAAAATTGCATTTGAAAAAAAAAAAAAACTCTTCTAATTACATGTATACATATTTATAAATAAAATTTCACATTAACTAGAATAATTAATGTTCAAATAAAATTAATAATTGTTGCTATTTATGTGGTTATTCAAGTCATATGAAATTTTAATATTTTAATGAGAGATACTATTTTTTAAATTCAATGCTTACAGTAAAATCCAATAGTAATTGTTTATTATGTAATACATGAAATATTGCTCTTAGATTCATCAGTAATGATGATAAATTGTTAAAAATGATATTTTTAAGATTTAGCAATGTTATAAAACATTAATATATCTATTAGATTAATATAAACATTTATTGTTCAATAGTCTTTAATTACAAGTTTTATTTTGAAATAGATTAGAACTTATTCTATCTATAGTATTCGTATAATTTTTCATTTACAAAAACGTCACTCAGTCATGTTATACCATGAATGTAGACATCTCATTTAGTGAACTATTTTCTTAAAATTAATAGAAAGAAAACTAGATTGTTATTTCTTTATTCTTTTATTCCATTTCTAAGCCCAGTTTGGTATGCAACATTTATACAACTACAAAAGAAGTAAAAATTCTCTTGACATTCACTGTAGTTACTTTTGCAGTAAGAATTATTGAAACTTTTTCAATACATCAGCTTTAAACTTTTTATATCATTTTCTTACATTCACCGTAATTCTATAACTGTTACATTTTCATTAAATTTCTTTTGAAAAAGATATCTTTGGGATGGAAAACTTTTGGTTACTAGAAAAAGTTTTTTACAACATCGTAGAATTTAAAAAACCTAATAATAACTAAATAAAAATACAATTTAAATTTATTCTTTATAAAAGCAACAACATTTAGTATAAACCATGCCAACCCCGAATTAAAGTGTTATATTCATCATTTTTTAATGGGCACTTTACAACATCTAGTTTCATATATGTGGGATCTATTATTTCCCATCCGGCCCTCCACCATTTGTCCCAGTTCTAAGATATGAGATGAGGAGATCTCTTAGGACAGATCTTATCAAAGAAACTTAACTCGAGTGGAAGACGTCTCAGTGCCTGAGATAATTTAAGCACTTCATCTCTGTCTCAGGAAGCATCTTAAACAATAAAAGTTGTCCAGGGGCTATGAAACTCAACTGAAACACTAGAGAATGTTTTTGGTGAATGCCAGGTTTAAAACCTGTGGTGTATGAATATCAAGTCAGATGACTTCTGCCATGTCTCCTTATCAAATTGTTGGCCTTTTGTAAGTCTACTGCATTGTTTGGCATTTCATAGGCTGTATAAATTATTATTAGCATGAGAGGTAAAATGGGCCTACCTGGGCTAAATACACTTAGTTTTGCCACTCACGAAACTAATCCAATCATGTATAAAATTGAATTCTACATTTTTGGGATTTATTTTAGAATATTTCTAAATAAAACTTGGAATATCTTCAAATAGATGATGCATTATAGATGATGCTAGCTTTAAAAAAAAAGTTTCTTTTATTTTCAAAATTTTCAATGACAATGAAAATAAATTGAAATAAGTACACATATATTTAAAGAATAATTTTTATTAAATTATTTGATTGTAAACTATTAAATAAACTTGTTAATTGTTTAATAATTTAAAATTATTAAAAATTGTAAACAAGTATATGAAGTATGTAAACAAGAATAATTTTTATTAAATTATTTGATTGTAAACTATTAAATAAACTTGTTAATTGTTTAATAATTTAAAATTATTAAAAATTGTAAACAAGTATATGAAGTATGTAAACAAGAATAATTTTTATTAAATTATTTGATTGTAAACTATTAAATAAACTTGTTAATTGTTTAATAATTTAAAATTATTAAAAATTGTAAACAAGTATATGAAGCGACTTTTCAAAAAAGTCGCCAAATTGATAAGGATGTCAAAAGACTGTGTCGCCAACTCCAAAATGGCATCAAGACACACTGTGTTGCCAAATCCAAATGGTCACTAGGGCTGTCGGAAAACATTGGCAATGGGTTGCCACATTCGGAACCAAATCGTCAACTTTTAAAAAATTTACAAGAGGCGTTACAAATCTTAACCGGTTCTAGTTTTGATTAAAAGAATACTGATACTTCAAGGTAATTTTTTAATAAAACAAGTGATATTTTTTTTCCTTAGACTATATTGCAGAAGAAACAGTTGTAACAACTGAGCCTGATCAGGAAAAAAATGCAGTGGAACCAGTGGAGGAAGTATTGACTGAAGTGTCTGATTCAGGGACGAAACAAGATGATAATCAATCGTAAGTCGTTATAATCATTCACCTAATTCAGTAGAGCTCCTTTGCCCCTTTTATTCAGAGTGGCCACAGAACTGGGAAAACCTGGAAATCAGGGAAATGTCAGGGAGCTTTTTGATTCTGGAAAAAATCAGGGAAATGTCAAGGAACTTTTTAAAATTTCATGAAAATCAGGGAAATTTTGTATTGTTTAAGGCACGTTCATCCATATTTTGGCACTATTTACATGGAGATTTGCAGTGGTAAGCTATTAGAAATTTAATGTTACTGAATAATTTAAACTTTTCATTACTAGCAAAACTATTTTTTAAAAAATTGCATATTATCTCTTTAAAATACATGTTCTATTTGATCAGGGTGTTTAGACATCTGGAAAACTTAAGAAAATTGGAGAAATTTGGAAAAAAGTTTGCCCTAAAATCAGGGAATTTTTCAGAAATCTGTCAGGGAAATCAGGGAACTTTTTTTCCTGAATTTTGTGGCCACCCTGTTATTGCATTGCTAAAGGGGTTGTATTCGTTCTAAAAATTTTTAATATTTCTTACAATTTTGTTTCTCCCAGAAATTCCTAAAATTGTACTTAAATTTTTCGATAATTTTTTTTTTTTTAAATTAAACTTTGAAAATTCCCCAATTTTCTTCCAAAATTATAAAACTAAAATTTTGTTTCAAGTTAAATTTTCGGAAAATTTGCAGTTTTTTGCTGGTATTGAAACTAGCTTTGGAAAGAATACTGTCTATGTTAGGAGCCTATGTCAGCTTCAAAAGGAATATCTCTAAATGTTTTTGAATTATCCCTAAAATTTTTTGAATTTATTAAAATTCTTATCTAATTTTTTTAGAAAACTCGCTGGGCCCCCTGTTACTATTATCTTCAATAATTATCTTCAATTAATTTTAATTCAATAATTAATCACTTACCCATATGTTAACATAGGGTAAAAATTACATTTGATCAAAAAGAAATTTCAAATTTTTTCTTTTGTATTTCTACTGGTGTTAGAACGTACCGATTTAAAAAAAGTGGTTTAGAAAAAAAAGTGTGTGTACATATGGTCAGCATCGCTCCTGAACGGATTAACCTACAATGTTCAACTTTTGTGCATAGGTTACTAGTGCCCATGGAACCTGTCATTAAGGTTTTCATCAAAGTTGCACATATGCACGGGGTAGCTGCCATTGAAAAATTTATGTTTTTCAGCAATTGCCAATGAACGTTTAAGGTGCTCTAAACATTCAAACTTCCAAAATTCCTGTAGAAATTTGAAAAAAGCTGTAAAAAAGTTGAAAAACAAATGTCTGTAACATGGAGTTTTCTTTCCTTGAGCATCTGCCGACCAAACGGTATAGTGGTTAGCGAACTAGCTTCTAGACTGCGAGGTTCCGAGTCTCGTGTTGGCATGGGTGTTTGTAAATGTATGTTGGCTTGTCTAATGACGAATGTTTCGGCGCATTATAGCACTCATGTTGCTGACGACGCCAGATAATCTGAAAACAACCAACCAACCTTGAACATCCCCAATCAACGACTGTTTGTCCTCTGGTTCATTTTTACAAGAAAGTATAATTTAATATTAATCGAAAAGCATATCATAGTTTTGAAGGAGTGTTTTTTTGTCTATGTTACAATTATTGCCAAATTGGTATTTTTTTTAAATTAATGAAAATATGAAAACGGTAATTTATGCCAATTCTAGGCAAATTTAAAACAATGTTGTTGTTTCTTATTCCACTTGATCTAGAACAAGTCTAGACCAAGTTCAAGAGACCGTACGCCCAAAGAAAGTCTCGAACCAGCGCAGGGTTTTTAAAGAGATCGCTCTTCTCCAAATCCAAACAGGAAAGCAGATGGTCCGGTGAAGCTTGATGGGAAACACACTTAAATACAATAACCAGTATTAAGTGTTATTGAAAGTTGTGCAATGTTCCATACCCCTAGATTTTGCAGTGTGCTTTATTGCAATTTCTTAATTTTTAAATTTTTTTATCAAAATCAGAAAACATGTAGGATCTTTAATTGATAAAATTGCAATCAGAATACAGTGTATAAGATGGAATGCAAAATTTCTGTAGGAAAAAAAAATCGAAAATCTTACTTTTTACAAAAATAAAATGCTATCCAATATAACTAATAATATAATTTTTTTGCATTGCACTCAGAAACACTATTGTAATTATCTTTTTTCCATATAGGTATTTGATAAAGTATAATTTTTATATTTCATTACCCATGTAATGCAAAATTGCACACTATCTTTTTATGATTCCTGTGACCATGTTTTAAGCATTTTTGCTTAAAATATCCTCTATCTCAAATAGTTAAAGGAAAATATATATATATATATATATATATATATATATATATATATATATAGTCTCTTTGGAATACACTCTATATATGAATAAAAAATCAATTAATACATTCATCATTGCCTAAATTATAATTTAGCTAGTTATAATTCATTTAAAAATATAAGATTTTTTTTTATAATATTCAAATTACAACAATAATATTAGTTTAATGACCGAAATACTAGTGTAATCTTATATCAGTCATAAAATGCAATTTCCATGGTTAAATGGTTTTTTTTTTAATTGCATTTTTAACAAACTTATATTTGATTTTTTTTTTTTTTTTTAAATATCTTGACACTTTGATTAAAAAAAAAATATTTAACATGATCGTTTGGTTTTGAAAGCAATTTTTTAAACATTGTACAATTTCAAAATTATCTTTGAAGAGTTTAATTAAAAGTATTCATTTTGAAATGATACTTTACAATTTATGTTTTAAAATTTGTACATATGCAGTTATTTTTTCTATTATTAAAATTATTTCAATTGATTCTGAAAAATTCATGCTTTTTTATTTTAGTATAATGAAGGTACCTGTAATGGATTCAGATTCTTATAATGGGGCATGCTATGAAGGTTATTCATGGTCACAGTCAATAAGAGACACTGACATTCGTGTTAAAGTAAGCAACTTTGTTGTTAATATTGTTCTTGAAATATTTGAATTTGTAAGCACATTTAAGTTTAGTTATCTTGGATTCATAACTAAATTTTTCCTTTTATTATTTTTTAAAACTTATTAAAGCTGATCTGAATACATATTTGGATAGAAAAAGAGACTATATTGGATTCCAGTCTAGTTATTTTATTCACAAATACTTCAATATAAAGAGTTGTAATGGAAAAATGGCATACATCTCTCAATTTGCATATTTCCTGCAAGAGTGCTTTACATGGAAAGAGGGCAATTTTCTCTAATTTCTTCCCTTAGAATTACTATTTTATAAACCAAAAGCAAACATGTTTCTTTCATTTTCAATTTTTATCTATGAATAAACATATTTATTTGATAGTTTAAGTATTCTTTTTAAGGTGTATTGTAATTTATTAGAAATTTATGTTTATTTATTATTTTTTGTTTTTTTTAAAGAAAAACTTATCAAACTTGCAATGCATATTTAAAAAACAAATGTTAATTAAAGTAAATTTTGTTTAATAATCTATTGCTAGTGTATATTTTTGTTTGTTGCATAAACCTGATTCCAACAGTCCATTTTGAAAAATATAAAATTGCTCCTTCATGTAAGTTTATCAACATAAAAATGCTCTCTTTATCATGAATCTAATTTAGTTATCTAAATTTTATTACACTTTCTTTGATCTGAGAACAAAATATAATTTGTATATAATATCTAAATTTACATCTAATTTACATTACATTTTCCTGTATAGATAGCGCTTCAGATGACATATCAGTGGATAGAGGAAAGTTCAAAACTCTATTTAAAAAAAAATGGCAACACCTCATAAACTTAGAGGCAACTGCAAGTTTTGGCACCACATTGAATATTATGGCAAAAATAGCCGAAATTGATCCAAAACTGACTTTGAATGAATTGAACTAAATCTGATTGCCAAGTATGCCATAACTTGCCAAATAATGAGCATTCTTTTTTATTTGGTAACTCATCGCTCTTTAATTTTCAATTAAGAGGATTGCAGACAATTCAGATTTCTGGCAATGTCTTACTTGCATATTTTAAAAATGAGCCAAGTTGGCAGTACATACTACGTCACTGATGTTGCCAATTTGGCTTACTTTTAAAATATACAAGTTTTCCGAGCCATAAATCGTCTATGCCCTTCTTCATTGAAAATCAAAGTACGGTGGGTTACCAGACAAAATTTTTTTTTCACTTTTTAGCAATCAGATTTAGTTGTACCCATTCAAAGTCATTTTTTGCCCAGTTTTACATGGCAGGCCAGTTGATTCATAATCTACTTGATTTTCTCTGTATTCTATAAAAAAAATTCAGAATGATGTTTGATGGGGTAACTAAACTTGCACTCGCCTCTCGGACTATCAGGAAAAGTAGTTTTGTGTGCTATGGTATGCCAAGAGTGAATTTCATATCAAAAGAACTGTGGATGGAGTTGTGTATCTTGACTTGCTCCGAAAGGTACTGTTTCCACAAAAATCTAAATGACCCAATTTCAGGGCGATGGATTGGAAAAGATAGGCAAGACATGGTAGACTTGTTCATTTTAAGTGGCCTCCAAGGTCACCAGAATTTACACTTTCTGATTTTTATCTACTGGATTACATAAAAGACATTGTGTATGTATCACATGGTCACTCTTTAAGATCGACAAAGTTGCATTGTTACCTCTATGAATTCAATAACCACGGATCAGTTACTTTGTATGTGACCAAAAATGGAGTGCCGATTTGGCATTTGTAGCTTAACAAATGGTGCTTGTGTCAAATGCAAAAAATAACTGTGAACTTTCCTCTATCCATTGATGCGTACTATGTGGTGTCATGAATTGCCATTCATTGAAAATAAATATTTAAATTCTGCTCACAATAATGGACATATTACCAAAACAGATGGTTTGTTGGGAGTAAAACCTTTCTTTTCGCAAAGTTCAAGTTACTCCTTCACATGCTATAATTAGCACAGAATCTTCTGCAGCTCTAATCAGTTGGAGTTTGATTATGGCCACCGTGTAAATATGTTCGTTGTACAGCATGGAAAGGAAATACTTTACTCCCATAAAGTAATTACTAATTGTGGTTGTGTCATATTTTTAAGGTCCCAACCGACATCTCTTCGGGGAAGCAAGTTCGCGTGAACATTCAGCAGACCCACTTGAAGATTGAGTTATGCAAAGAGAATGAGTGGAGTGTTTTGAAAGAAGGGGACTTCTCTTGGTTAGTCAATGTGGAAGAGTCTACCTGGACCTTGGTTCCTCATGAGCATATTCATGTAAGTATTATTTCGTTGTACTGCTTCATTCTACGTTGTAGTGTTGTGCAAAAAGGAGTATCGTAAAAAATAATGTATAGTCCTACTTTAACTTGCAAATATTATTAATTTTATGTTTCAAATAATCGCTAGTAACAACAGTAACTGTTAAGATGTGTAGTCTGAACTATAAATTTAAAAAAAAAAAAAAAAAAGCACTTAGTATGTAGAAATAGATATTAGGGATGCATCGAATATTCGGTATATATTTTGTATTCGGCCATCAAGCCGAATATTGGGTTTGACCTAATATCTGGATATTCGGTGGCCGAATACTTTTTTTTCTATTATCAATGTATTATTATTGCAGGATACCACTCTATAAAAATATGATTTTATTTTCCTTTTCACTATTTAAAAAAATTTCAAAACTTATAATGCTCTTCCACAGCAATTTTAAGGTGTTTTTTATGAATTTCTGGTAGTGCCAGGGCCCTTAAATTTGCCTACAACATAAGATGTGTCCTTTTGAATTATTTTAAAGATACGAGAGCAGTTATTTTTGTTATGTAATCGTGCCAAGACAATTGCCATTAATGAAGGTCCAGTTATCTTTGTTTTTATAATATAAAATAATCCTATTTTATACCATAAGTGGTAATTAAGATAAGTTTTATAGGAAACAATGCATCAGATATTCGGCTGGCCAAATATTCGGTATTCGGCCAAAATCACTATTCGTTGCGTCCCTAATAGATATTGTATGTAGGTACAAATGTTATATTATGAATATATATTTTTATTTTTTTTAGATCTGAAGTACTTGTTTGAAATAAAATACGTTTGAAAGGGTTTTATTTATTTATCCTAATAAGCTGGTTTATCACTGTCTTTATGATTAAGAGGAAGTCATAGTAAAGATCATTCTCTATACTCGCTATGTTACAATCTTCTAGCCCAGAGCATTTAGAAACTACTTTGTATATAACCATGAAATTGGGCGAGTAGGTACAAAAAGGATCACTTAATAAAATTACATAAATTAAACACTCGAAAATAGCATTAAATTTATGTTATTTTATATTTGAAATCCTTGCATCAATGCATTTACAGTGGCTCCACCTACAGTAAACTTTTGCTTTTTTTAATTTTCATTTATAGTAGATAGACATTAAATGAAAACAATTTATGTTATTAAAAGATCATTATGTCATCGAAATGTATGTCATTATGTGATTTTTTTTTATACCTCCTCAGCATATTTCATGGTTTTTTACTAAGTAGCTTACAAATGTTCAGGGCTAGAAGATTGTGACTTAGGGAATATAAGGAATGATCCTTACTAGGACTTCTTCTTAATTGTGATAGGTACATTTGATCAATTAATACAGTATTTTGTAATCTGTAGTCGGTTGTGGATGATGGTGTTGTTTATATTTATTTCCTTTTACCACCAAACATACAATAAAAAAGCAATTTTTATTCATTTTGCTTCTAGTTTACTGAAAAAATATTTATTTGCAATAAAAACTGTTGGATCTTTATTTGAAGGGATATTACATTCTAATAGTATTTGGAACGACTATTTTTAAATCTAGAATTAAAGATGTATACCTTAATACCTAGTCTATCTTTTAATGAGGATTTTCAACAGTTAATGAAACAAAATTCCGTTTAAAACTGTTTGGAATTTTTTATTATGAAATACTCCAAAGTTTTATACTTTTAGAGTGTAAATCAATGTAAAAATATTTTTAGAATGAGTCATTTTCAAGTTTAGACTTTTGAAATATATATTTTAATAAGGATTTATTACTTTTAGGACATTTAATTTGAATATAATACTTTATAATTAAAATAATAATTTAGAATCTACCTGCAAATTTCTAATTTATGCTAATGTTACTCATGTTTTTCTCTGATCAGTTGCTCAAACTGAATACATAGGCATTAGCTTTTATTCGTTTTAAGATATTGAGCTAGTGTTAAACTTCACATATTGATATCTTATTGAACATTTGTGGTTTATTTTTCAATGATAATAGAAGATTCCCATGCTTCCGTTTAGGTGTGTCTCCAAAAAATGCAGGAAAGATGGTGGGATTCCTTTTTTGTCGGTGAACCAAAAATAGACCTGAAAGCCATTGACCCATCCATTGCATATGAAGAACTAGACTCAGACTCACAGACCAAAATTCAAGAACTGATGTACAACGAACACATGAAACGGCTTGGAAAGCCAAGTATTCAGCAGAGTGTAAGTAGCTATTTTGTTCAAATTTCTAAAAAAAAAAAATATAAAAAAATGCACAATATTATGAACTTCCTTTTTTATAATAAATATAAACATTGTAATCAATTAATCAATTGACACATAGTTTGCTAAAGTAAAGATACCAAGAAGCTAAAAAAAGATTGTCGAAACATCTTCACGTTTGTTCATCAATCTTCAGTTTTGCAATATGAAACAGGGTTCCCATGGTCATTAAAAGTGCTTAATATTTTTTAACTTGTTTTCCAGGCGTTAAAAGTGCTTGAAAATGCTTGGTGGTCGTCAAACGTCCATAATTTTTGTCACTTATCTAGGCAACATCAAAATTTTTTGGTATATTGGTATTACGCATGCATCAACTTGTACATCGTTCGATTCATGTTTGCTGATTGGTGGAGTAGAAATTGAATGATTGTAGTTGGCAAACTGTTCTCTGTGAGGCAAGCATGCGAGATTAGTGTTTACGTTTTGCGAGCCAAAAGATCAGAGACCTTCATCAAAGTCTGTTTGTAAAACAAAATGTAAATTGTGCATGAAAGATTTTGATATTAACGCTCTGGGCAAGGCAGATGTAAAGTCACACATTAAGATCCTGATGAATGAAAACAAAATTTTTGAAAGTCCTTAAAAGTGTTATTTAGGTCTTTAATAGTCCTTGAAAAGTCATTGCTTTAAATTCTAAGATTTCAGTGGAAACCCTGTGGAAGTAACATCTCATTTCTATCTTTTTTTTTTATCACATCTCAAATTTGTTTTTTGGAGGACCTAGGCAGTTCACTACCGTTCTACGTTTTATTGGTTTGGTTGCATTGGCAGGGTTCCCACGGTCATTGAAAGTCATTAAAAGTGCTTAATATTTTTGAACTTGTTTTCAAGGCCTTGAAAATGCTTAGAGGGGCTTAAAAGTCCTTGAAAATGCTTAGAGGTCCTTAAAAGTCCTTAATTTTTACAGATGTTGTCCAACTGCAAAATTTATAAAAATACAACTCGGACTTGCTATCCTTGCGTGGCCGCCACTTATCTACACCGTATCAAAAATTTTCGACTTATTTGTATTGCGCATCCACCAACTTTAACTTTTTTGGTAGAATACACTTTATTAAAAATTTAAATATAGATATGATGCCTGAAAACGAATTTTCATAGGTCCTTAAAAACATTAATTAGGTCCTTAAATGTCATTGATTTTCATTCTGTGATTTGAGTGGGAACCCTGATTGGTCATGGCATTTTCATTACTGCTCTAAAATGCATAAAGATGTATGGGTTTCTGAGAGTAGTTCAATTATCATTGAATTCTTCCGTCAGATATTCATGGAGAATTAATAACATTCATGTCTTGTATAGAAGAAACCCCAGAAAATTTTCATCAGGAATTAAAACAATCACTGCTGAGTCTACCTATTCAATTTTGATTGTAGGGTTTTGAGAATTCTGACATGCTGGAAATTTAACTTGATAGACCTCTTGCATCTTAGAAAACTGTTCTGAGCTATGAGTATGGGTATTATTGAATTGGTTTTTGAAATATAAATCAACATTTAAATTAATTATCTGCTTAGATTTTGGAAATGAAAAGCATAATAATAAAAGAAAAACATTGCTTTGTGTAATTATGTTTGCAAAATATGTTGTTTTACTGTTTGAGTCTTTGAACATACTATCAAGCAAATCACATAAAAAAATTAATTTTGTGTTACAGTAAAATTAGCTAATCTTACAAACCCTCTCAATATATTGTCAATTTGTATCCAATTAAAATATTGTCTCTTTTGACTTATCTTTTCACTGTAAATATAACTTAAGCAACACAATAAACATTAAATATGGATTTTAACTTTTAAAATGGTCAATCATAGAGAAATTGCAGTAACAGGCAATTTTCAAATTTATAATAGATTCCAAAAATAGATTGATTTTTTCGAATTTGTAATATTGTATTAACAAACCTAACAATATAAAGAATTTTGCATCGAATTCAATATTGTGTAAACTTGTCTTATTAAGCTAACTATTATACTTTTGATTTGTCTCCTTTTAGAAAATCCAAGATATTTTAAAGGAAGCTTGGAATCAGGATGGGTCACCTTTTAAAGGACAGCCATTTGATCCGAGTATTGTGAATATACAAAATTCGTAAGCTTTTCTTAATGGAGAATGAAAGGTAATAAGAAATTTTATTTCTGTACTATACACATTAAAACTTTTTTTAACAGTATATATATAAATGTCTGAGTTTATTAAAAAATATACTTAATTGAAATAAAAAGTAGGAATTTATTTAAATCTTTCCCACCCCTACCCTGGCTGGGTTTAGCAGGTTTCCCACGGTCATTGAAAGTCATTATAAGTGCTTAATATTTTTTAACTTGTTTTCAAGGCCTTGAAAGTGCTTGAAAATGTTTACAGGTGCTTAAAAGTCCTTGAAAATGCTTAGAGGTCCATAAAAGGCTTTAATATTTGCGGATGTTGTGTGGCCAACTGCAAAATTTATGAAAATACAACTCGGACTTGCTATCCCCGCGTGACCGCCACTTATCTGCACCGTGTCGGAATCATCCGACATATTTGTATTACACATGCATGAACTTGTAACTTTTTTGTTAGAATATACTTCATTAAAAATTTATAAATAAACATGATGCATGAAAACAAATTTTCAACGGTCCTTAAAAACATTATTTAGGTCCTTGAAAGTCATTGATTTTAATTCTGTGATTTGAGTGGGAACCCTGAATAGCCCTTAAGACACTTTTTAAAACTTTTATCAATTGATCTTAATTTTGTTTGATACAGTGAAAAATGTAATTTGTAATGGTATTTAGTAAAAAAATAAATTAATAATTGGGTAATTTTTCTGGAACAGGCCACTTTTCAATATTGAAGCATTTTTTAAAAAAGCATACACAATAAAAATATTTGTGTAAGTTTCTTTTATTCTGTCATAAAAACACATATTTTATATATATATGAAATTAAAGGTTTTATGTGATTTTGCATGAATGTAAAGCATGTTATGAATTTGTTTCTAATACTTGATGTAAATCTTACTTAATATAGTGAATTGTTTTCTTATATTGTCAATGAAATGTGATGAAGTTCGTACTCTTTGTAATAATAAAACAACCCATGTTGTTTTATTATCACAATGAATGCACAATGGTTTTATCAATAAAATGTATTAATTTCTTGTAATATTTGTGAAATTCGCTTTTAAATGTGTGACTGTATTTTCAGATTAAAAGGGTGCATCTCATATTCATTCCACTTCACTTTTGAAATCTCAAATGCCAAACTATTTGTTGATTCATTCTGTACATTTGTAAAATTGTTATTTTAATAAACTTATACGTTCGAAAGTTTAGTGTCTTTCCATGCAGGAATACATCTAAGTTAAGTGAAAAAACATAGATTTCTAAACATATTTGAAATTGAAACTAAGTTAATCTAATTTCCTGTGTGTCTAACCATCCATTTTTTTTTTTATTATTATCATCAAAACTTGAGATCAAGGATTCACATACTATATTTTTTTATTTTGTTAAATGTTACTTAAAATTTTGTGTTTATTCCAGTGAAACTGTTGTTTTTTTATGTAATTTATTTACTATTTTTCTCTCTCGTTATTTTAAATAGAATTGACCTGTTTTGGAGTGACATATATGTAAGAACAATATCTTTTAGTATTGGCATTAATTTAATTCATCCCTTCAAAGTGCATATTCCTATTTTTAATTCTTTCATCATTTCATTCAATAACGTTCCTTGCACAGCTGCTTGTGTGAGATTCGTGGTGTCAGCGTTTTTTGTAACAGAGTCCCATAAATAATATTCGGTATTGCTCATTTTTGCGTCAGATGGTTTTATAGTTCACACACCCATGGTATTTTAATTTCCCCCAAGCTTAGCGCTGCTCCCACAGTTTAATAAAATAATTGTTTATAGTGTTCTCTTCGATAACGCTACATTCATTCTCCTCATATTTCTAATGTAGATCACGTATAAATTCCCTCTCTCTCCCTCTGAGCTTTTTACTCAATAAATACATTGATTTCATCTTAAAAGACTGTTTACTGACTCACCACTCTGAATTAATTTACACTAAAATGTAAACACTACATATAAAGGGTGGTCATAAAGAAACTTTGTTGATACATGAACATCCAGTGGCCGTTCTGTTCAACAGATCGAGATGAGATTCTGCGATTGGCAACAAAAGGGTGCAACATTGCATGGGAAAACTTTAAAGATAACCTTATGTATATCACAAAAAACGCATTATGCACAAACAAAAAGCTGCTCTGTGAACGGCCAACAGAAGCACGATCAGGACGTGCGGAGGCTGATCACCAGATATTCAGCTTAGAAAACCGATAAAATTTCCTGTGATGGCACCCATGTGAACTTTAACCTCTGTCATATGCAAATGTGCGTCCCGATCGTCTTTTTGTTGGACATTCGCAGAGCTGTTTTTTTTTTTTGGTGCGTGCATAACGCGTCCTTTTTTTGTGATACACGTACCGTTCCAACACTCTTTAGGGTTTTCGCATGCGCTGAGCATTTTGCGATAGGAAAAAGTAGGTGTTGCCATTCGAAAGTTTCGCGTTTCAGTAACTGTAACCGTGAGCACTATTTTGTTGCCATTCACAGAATACCGAGCTCATACCTCTGAATAACTATACCTGAAATCTTGTCTCGATCTGTTGAACAGAACGGAAGCTAGAGGTCCATATATCGGCAAAGTTTCTTTATGACCGCCCTGTATTATTTAAAAAACTAAAGGGATATATGTAATGATTTTACTAGTTATCCCCATAATTTTAGAAAATGTTCACTTAATTCTTAATCTATTTTTACACCACACTTGCAAGATCTAAAAGCCCCTTTCAACTTTTTGGTGCCTCATTAACCCTCCCGTCTTAATCAATATTCGTTTAGCCTATGTAAAATGCTTAATGATAGATATATTTATTGATGGAGGAATGTATATTACATGTATAAGAAAGTACAAAAGTAAAATCTTTAAGAACTAATGTCTTTTAAGTTATTTTTTATGCTTATCCCTTTCATTTTCATAACACTTCAATTATCTGTTAATGCTGTGTGTAAGTCATACGACAAAAACCGTTGTTTATTAATAATGATCTATATTTCCATTTATGTAGTTATGTATAGTAGTTTATGTAGTAAAGAAAAATGAAAACCAAAAAATTTTACGTCTCCATAATTTTGCTACAAAAAAATTACCAAAAATATTGAAAATATTTATTTTATAATTTTTTTTTTCTGTTTATTTGAACTATTATATCATGGCAGAGATCCCACGGTCCTTAAAAGTCCTTGAATTTTTGTTGTTGAAATTTTAAGTGACCACCGATAATCTCCACCTCTGGTATTATATTTTTATGTCTTAAGTATGCAATTCAATGGTCCTTGAATTTTCTTAAACAGGTCATTGAATTTTTATAAAAAGGTCCTTGAGAGTTCTTGAATTTTGTTCTTCCATAAGAGTGGGAACCATGCATGGTATTGCAAGGAAAACTGATAAAATTTTGAGGGAAATGAGGTATTGATAACTGTCTAGGTATTTTGGTATATGTCATAAAAAAAAACATGTTATGTCGATTGAAAGTTTCTTCCCTCAGATCAGAAAATTTATTTCTGGGCTCAAATCTAGTTTTCATAGTGTTTGACCACTATGAAGAAAACCATATATTCCATTCCATCGATAACCCCCTCCCCTCTTTCTCTCTCTAAAACTTGATAGAATGCATTGCCATCGACGACGAGTTTATCTGTCAAGTTTTAGTTTGATTGGATGATGGCAAGTGAGTTAATTGGCCATTAGAAGATTTTGCCTGCCACAAACGCACAAATAAGATCGAGATTAACCCTTTGCACTCGATGCCTTTTTCGCGCGGAGCGAATCATCAACTCGAGACATTTTTGGTTCAGTTCGAGGTTACGGATTCGCTTCACAGAAACTAAACATAGTTATTGGCCTTGCATCGAATTTCCGCATCAAACCTAGTGAACCTCTCGTGTTGCGGCATCCAAACATGTGGCGCCTGAGAGGCGCCGCTCGAGCGCAAAGGGTTAATTTAAAGGTTTTAGTAAAAAACAAATACATAAAATTAAGTTTTTACAATATATCCTTTGTGTGCACTGCCAGTTTTAATAAACATTTGCTACTTATTTAAACCCTTTTATTACTGACGGGAATTTTCATAGTATTGTATTAATTTAAACGCTTTAAGATCTATAAGGACTTTAAAAGTTACTTCTATGAAGTTCGTTTTTCAATTCTTGGATGGCAGCACAAGCTTATTTCTTTTTTATATACATGGATGATTTTTAATCTTTTTAGGCGACTTTTCTCTAGCGACCTTTCCAAAGAGAAATAAGCGTGTGCTATCATCCAACGATTAAAGAACGAACTTTATAGAAGTGGATTTAAAATTGGCAGTGGGTTTCAAAGCGTTTAAATTAATAGAGCAGCATGAGAAAACTAACGGGTTCCGTCAGTTTTCAGTTGCGGCAATAAATATAGGGTTACACGATTTTGAGCTCTGATTGGATTTTCCTATACTAAACTTCAACTTAACTAGACATCACTTAAACGATAGATCGTCACAGTGCTCATAGGTATTTAATCCATTTTGGCGGAGTGAAGACATAATTCTCGCCAAACCTTATAGCCTTTTGTTCTCTATAGGGTTGTGGTTTGGCGAACATTATGCTTTCACGCCGCCAAAATGGATTAAATACCTATGAGCACTGTGACGATCTACCGTCTAAGTTATGTCTAGTTAAGTTGAAGTTTAGTATAGTATTTGACGTTGATCCAGGGATGCCAGTTTTCCTACTTTTGGAGGATTTCCTCCTTTTTGGTTTTTTATGTAACATTTTCCTCCTCTTTGTCCCTGACTTGAGGATCCACATTTTTCTGATCTGAACCAGTTTTTCCTGCAAAAAGTATACTTTTCCTAAAAAATCTAAACAAAAGATTTTCCCTCTTGGCTCCCCTTTCCTCCCAGATTACTTCACTAACTCCTAATATTTGTAATGTAATTGTTATATAGTATGAGAAATTTCATTGTATCTTTAAAATTATTGAATCATCCTTCCTGCATACTCTTTTGTTGAATTTTTGTGTATTCCATTTACGAGCTTTTTCAACGAATTTTTGAATTTCCTCCTTTTTGCTCTCTGATCACTCTCATCCCTGCGGTTGACCACTATAAAACAAAAACGCATTCATTCGGTGTCATTGAACTTTTTTTTTTTTTGCCTCCCCTCCCCCTTCCCAAAATTGATAAAATGCGCCCAATAGAATCAACATTAACAGAGCAAGATTTTAGTCGTTAAATACTGACAAATTCTACATCCTTGTATATGATTTGGTACCTGGATGCGACTTGCGTCAATCGTAGGCGCTTTTCACTTTACTTTTACTACGGGGTGCGAGGCTTGATGTGGAGCCGGGGAGAGGTTGTCCCAAGATTATCGGACTCCACTTTTTTAAATCCTTTTTATTAACTTTGATTGGGTATATATGTTAGTCGATGAGAGCGGAATCTGTAGAGGCCTAAATAAACCCCATTTGCCGTCGTCCAATCGGTCTGAAACTTGGCAGATAAGGTCGATGACAATGCATTCTATACAGGGATGACAGTTTTCCTCCTTTTTGGTTTTTTATGTAACATTTTCCTTCTCTTTGTCCCTGTTTTAAGGATCTGCATTTTTTTTTTATCTGAACCAGTTTTTCCTGCAAAAAGTATACTTTTCCACATGTCTGAACAGAAGATTTTCCCTCTTAGCTACCCTTTCCTCACAGATTACTTCACTAACTCCTAATATTTGTAATGTAATTATTATATAGTATGAGAAATTTCATTGTATCTTTAAAATTATTGAATCATCCTTCCTGCATACTTAATTTGTAGATTTTTTGTGTATTCCTTCTGCGAGCTTTTATAACGAATTTTTGGATTTCCTCCTTTTTGGTCTCTGATCGCTCTCATCCCTGAGTATATCAAATTTTGGGGCTGTTACTGTCACTAAAAGGTCGCTTTTACGGAATACCAGTAAATCAACTTGCCGTCATTCAATCACGTTGAAATAGCTTTGGACCGATCCCTTGTTGAAATTTTTTTCTATTGCCAAAAGTTTTTTTAATAATTAATAAAATTACTTTAATATCAGAATAATTACATGATATTTGGATGTGAGAACATAAATTCCCGTTCATTTTTAATAAATAAATTTTGAAACGTAGTTTGCCGCACATTTTGCTGATAGAAATGTTTTTGATATCGGCGTTGTGTTAATGAATATAAAAATTGACAATGCATTTAAAGGATTTTTTTAAAAATTCTGTTTTTTATACGTTATATTATTTATGATCCTCTTACTGAATATTTTGAACTTGTACCACGCTATCATTTTTTTTTTTTTTTTTTTTTTCAATCTGTTTGACTATGCAGCAAAGTTATTTGTATAAAATTCGTTCAGAAACATTCCATGTAAAAAGCAAGAGCACTGCCCAATTAATTCGTCATTATAAAATAATGTATTTCAATATCATTCATTATTTTAAAAGATGTACTTTTATTATATTTTGCTACTAAAATAAGGGAAACAAATTTCAATAATTCTGGATAACAGTTAATGAAAAAACGAGCCTATATCAGTAACATCATTGCCACAAAATTAATTCTTCCAATTATTTTAAAATTCTATTGTAATTTATTTTATCTTATTTCATTTATTAACAGCGATAATACAAGTTAGAAAAAGGTGGCAACACCTAAAGTAATCCAGAAATTTCGAGATGTTTATTTTTCGACGAATTGGCTGGATATTTCGAGAATGTTCTCTCGTGCCAAGTATAAATAAGACTGGAGATCGGGAAAGTTTTCAGATTAACTTCGGACTTCGATGAAAGCTGATCGCTTTGTTTACTGGAGAGAGCTTGTATAATCGCTGTATTCGAAGCTGTTCTTACTGAAGCTTGAGATTGATTACACTGTTGTCTTTGAATAAATTTTGTGCCTGTGAAGAGTAAATAAATAGTAGTTTTCATCTTAAAAACTGCGCCATCATTGTCTCAGTGGAAAAATTCATAACAATATTTTTATGAAGTTGCACAAAAGAGCTGCTACGCACTTACTTGACTCTCATTTGGGAGAGTAGTAAAGTTTTGGTAAAAAGTTTTCACCTCTGGGTTGACCAAAAATTGGGTTAAATCAGGACCATAGAGGGGGGGGGGGATGACGGGACAACCCCGCCCCCTCGAAATTTGTGTGAAATCTTGTTTCACTACTTCCTCTTCTTTTTTTTGTGTATCTGGTTAAATATATTTAATCAAATGTTCGACCATAACCCCTACCCCCTCCCACGAAAAAAAATCCTGGCTTAGGGGTTAAATGTAGCGAATCCTTCAATTTGGCTGGTTTAATTGGAATTTTTCCATTGTATGAAATCTGAGGAGCGTTTTCCTTGGGTAATCTCTTCCTAAGCAATTACTTTCCATCACCTGCATATTGCGGATAAGGCCTATGGATATCCTATCTTATAATACAAATTTTAAGTAGTAAAGAAATAATTTATACTTCCCAACACTCAAGGCATATTCTAAGCAAATTTAAGATTGCCCAAATCCCCCCCCCCCTCCTCCTCCTCTCTTTAATAAAATCTAGGATATAATGAAGTCGGAACAGGAACAGTGGCATAAGCAGGATATGTTTGGGACGATGGTATCATTTAAATTTAGTAATAATTTTGTTCAACAAAGTTAAGCATGCACAAAGAGCAACCTCCCTGTCTTGTCAGGAAAAGTTTCTCTTGTGATGAAAATGTAACAAATTCGTCAAAAGTGTCAACAACAAAAAATTCTATTAGACAAATCGTTTGTTAAAAAGTATCATAATTGTAAATATTAAATGAATTACAATAAACGTTTAAGTACTTAAGTACATTGAATCATCCTCTCTAAAACATTTTGTCAGATAGAAAATAAAAGGGCTAAGTGGAATAAAGGGGAAAGGATAAGTATTGAAAATATATTTTTGAAGTTACTGCTGCCCAGTTTTAGATTTGCTACTGCCCATTTTCAATTTACGACTGCCCAGATGAGCCACGACTGCCCGTTAAAATAGACCAGCGTTAACCACTACGCGGGCCTCGAGCGATTTTTCTGCGGCCCGCAGGCCGCTCAGAAGAAGAAAAATCCAGCTACATGATATGGACATTTTTGTTGTTGTTGTATAATTTTAATTTGTCTAAAATGTTATGTGTTAACTATGCAAAACAGAGTTCTTTACTATATTGACCGAAGAAACTATATGAATTAAGTAGTTTTCAGTAAGATAGTATTCATTAAGTATAAATACAAGAACAACTTAACTGAATCTCATTTGGGCAATTTATTAAGATTTGCTGTAACAAATACTACGACAAACAGACTCTTTTAAAAAAAATAAACGGAACGATTTCCACCGACATCGTCTCACAATTAATACCTACAAAACAGGGTAATGTACTTTCAGTACAGTTTAAATGCTTTTATTAAAAGTTAGATCAACTCGTATTGTCATGTTGAAACGGAAGATTCACTTCTTTTTTAGATTTTGATTTTTTTCATAATCAAAATTGTTATTTTTTAATTATTTAAAAAAAAAAAAAAAAAAAGAATGAAATATCAAATGTAATGCGAATGATCTTGAAGGAAAGAGACAATCTCGGTTGGCCAAGCTGGGCTGTTGCCAGGGAGGCCGCGCTGAACAGGAGGGACTGGGTTTCGACAATTCATGCGCCTACAAGGCGTGAAGAGACTCAAGGCAAGGCAAGAAAAATTTCAATAATTTTTTTTTTCAGTTTTCAGACAGGCTATATATTGTTAAATTGCTAATAAAAATACATATATTGGTGTATCCGGCCCGCGAAAAGCTCCAACATAAGTAATACGGCCCGCCTCTAAAAGTTAATGGCGAAAACTGGAATAGACCTTGCCAACACTAACATTGAACAAGGGTTCGAAATGTATTCTTATTTTAATGAATATTCTACAACTTAGTTTTTTTACTTGGTAGTAAGTGTTAAAGTGAAGTAATAATACAACATTATATACATAACTGTTTATTTAGATTTAAATAGTGCTTCTAATTGTGTATACTTTTATGAAAGTAAATTAAGAGAAATTTAAAATGTTTTTTTGTTTTTTTAATAGTTTGGCTGGCTTCATATGAAACAATTCAGCTTAAAAGAAAGTTAATCCTCAAGTTAAAAAATTGACCAAGCGTAACAGTATGTTACTAGGCTAATAAAAATACTTATATCTTTGTTGTTGTTGTTTCTAATCTCCCTCTTGTCTGACGAAGTCAGACAATATCAGTGAAGCCATTGACATTAATGAAGTCTGACACTAGTTGTGGACAGTTATAAATGTCCTCCCAGTCCAGTCCAAGGCAGTCCAAAATGTGCTGAGGTTGATGCCTGTTCTTTTTGGCATTTAGGGCAAAGAGGAAAATTTTTGCTTCCCCCGGAATATGTGAGGCCTAAAAGGTGACCACTAGCAAGTCGGGACAGACGGTGTAGCCATTTCCATGTTTGCAGATGAACATAAATTGAGTTTTAACCCCGTCAAATCTATTACCACTTTCTTTACTACAAATAAGCACCTCTATAACTACCAGCCATCCTTGTTCCTCAAAAACCAGAAACTCACCTAGGGGAAACATCCAAAATATTTGGGTTTCATTCTTGATCCCGAATTTACTTGCAATAAACACATTGAATATATAGCCTTGAAAGCCAGGAAAAGATTAAATATTATTAAGCACATTGCAGGTAGAGACTGGGGAGCGGACGCAACTACGCTCAGAACCTCCTATCAGGCACTTATTAGACCTATTCTAGAATATGGCTGCCCTATCTACTGCTGTGCTTCTGATACGAACTTGAACAAATTGGAAAGGATTCACTTGAGTGCTGCCCGCATAATCACAGGACTGAAACGTAGCTGTCCTTCAGAAATTGTTCTTTACGAAGCGGATCTGCAACCTTATATCTTTATAAAAAGTAATATAATACATTTTTATAATAGTATGATATTCCCCATAAATAGTTTTTTTTTTTCTTTCCCCTTTTGTTCAAACCAAGTCTTCTTTAAAAATCCTTTCTCATTAATTGTTTACTACATAATACATGAAATATTGCTCTTTAAATATAGTTCAATTCATAATTTTGTATCATGAAAAACCTATTGTTCAATAGTCTTTATTAAATGCAAAAAAAATTGGGGGGGGGGGGGAATTGGATTTCTGATCGTTCTTTACCGTGGCCCTTCAATTGATTTCGAGTAAAATTTGGGTTGGTTGGTTGTTTTCAGATTATCTGGCGCCGTCAGCAACACGAGGGCTATAATGCGCCGAAACATTCGTCATTAGACAAGCCAACATACATTTACAAACACCCGTGCCTAACACGGGACTCGAACCCGCAACCTCGCGGCTTAGAAGCTAGCACGCTAACCAGTGGTGTAGTGTAAAATAAAAAGGTATGGGAACGCTATGTCGCGTCGTTATAAACGTATACTTTTGTTTTTTTTCTGTGTGTGTGGGGAGAGGGGGGGGGGGGGGGAGTGAAAATTACAACTAATAATAAATAACTTTCTTAATTTTACTTTAATAATCTCATAAGAGATAATAAGCTCCTCAAAATTGAAAAGAAAAACATGTGTGTTCAGACTTTTTTATTTAAATATCTTTTTTAAATTATTAAATCATCTGGATTTTTTAACAATTTGCTTTGCACAACCCATTTTAACAGATTATTTGACTCTTTATAAATGGATTAGAAGATATTTTCAAACATATTATTGACACAAATTTTTAAATAGATTTTTTGCAACAATTTTTAAACAAATTATCTACAATTTATTTTAAACGGATTATTTACATGATTTCTCAAACAATTATCATTCAGAAAAATTTCCATAAGAGATCGAGTTTCGATTTTTCGAATGGCTATATGTGTGGGTTGCCGCGCCTCTTTCAAGTGTTTGCAAATTCTTGATGCTCAGCTCTGAAGTTGCAGATCGAAAACGACAGCATAGTTCTCACGAAAGAACCGTTTCGTTTTCTTTCTTGACTGTGTGTTTAATGTCACGTAATAAAATAAAAAATAAAAATTAGGCGAGGGAACGCCGTTCCGCCTTCTAAAAAGGTAAAGGATCGCCGTTCCCACGCGTTCCCGCTCCACTACACCCCTGACGCTAACCACTATACTGTTTGGTCGGCACTAAAATTTGGGCATCTGGAAGTATGATTTAAATATATTTATTGAAATTTAGATCAAGTCACTTTGTCATGTTGGAACAAAAGAATAATTTATTTTTTACTTTGACTTTCGTAATAATAAAAGTTATTATTTTTTAATAATTACGAGAAAAAAAAAAGAGAATCAAATATCAATTGTAATTTTATAAAAAAAAAAAAAAATCAATATTTTTTTTTCAGTCTTCAGACATGCTTTAAATTGTTCTTTTGATGATAATTAAAGATGCATATATTGGCGTATTGTATATCAATATATGTCTCTAAAAGTAAGTAGCAAACGCTGCTTTAAACGCAAAACTGAACAGTTTAATAGAATTTTTCCTTTTCGCAAGAAGCATCGACGAGTTATCAAAATTAATTTTTGTTTTGCGTGACCTAACCTGTTTGTATTGTTACCTTTCGCCAGATGCAAGGTATACACAAAGCCATCTTTGTAATTGGAACGTGGTATGAGATGACAATAAAAGTTCGACGCACTTTTTCGATCCAGCTGATACTGTTATTATTTTCATCTCTTTCCAAGTTTCTAATCGTGTTTGTCCGGCCTGCTGCGTGACGTAACAGTACGTCATAATTACGTTGGCACTCATCCTAGTTATATGGACACATCCTCTCCTTTTTTCTTCTTATTTTTATGATAAGGATAAAATGCAGCAATTCGAAACTGCTGATTGTGCGTCAAGGCCATGCGGGCGACTAACATGCCATGCTGTGTAATTGTGTCGCTCAGCTGAGCGAATTGTGGATAGTTCTGTATACAGTGAACTTGGTTTGAAAATATTGATTTGATTGTTCTAGTTAGAGTTCCAATAGGCGTCAAAAGTTGCTTCTTAAGCTGAAGAGGTTTTTCGTGTGTGGTTTGTGCTACGTCTAAAGGTTTGATTTCCGTGTTGTGTTTTGATTTAGATTGCGTTTGAAGAATTTTGGTTATTGGTCATATGCGTGTGCAGGGGGCAATTTACGGTGAAGTTCTAGTGTTGTTAGACCAATCAGCGACTTTAAAATTGATATGCAGATTAACGTTGTGACTAATTCGACGTAGAATAACGTGCGGGAAAGAGAATTTTTTTTAATTTTCTGGCACAAAGTTTTGAGCATAATAAAATTAGATAAATTTTCATGTGTAACATGTTTTCGACCGAGATCCGTGAAGTGAAGAAATGTTAATTGGTTTAGTAACTCATAAATAATTTTTCTGTATGCATCACTAAGCTCTGATGGATCTTTAGGAATCTTGCTCATTAATCAAGAGTTTTAAAATTACTCTGGACCTTAAAGAAATTTATAATTGGATCAGTATCGTATTAAACTTAAACCGCCATCAAATCCCCCTAATTTGGCTTACTTGCCATTTATCGATCAATCCGGATTTTGAAGAATTTTTGCAAAATTATCAGGTATTCGACCATAAAAGCAATTTGAAGGTATTGTGCGTTTATTTAGAATTTAAATCCACCCTTGGATTTCGAAGAACTTTTGCTACACACGTTGATCAACAACGTACTCAACATCACTGGCAATCAATTACACCGACTTGGCAACTTTATCGATTTTAAGAACTTTAACCATCAAATCAACCATTTTGAACCACTGTCGAAGATTGACGAATATTGATCGAACTCAAACGATTTCGAACTGAAAAAAAAAAAATGTGGAGCAGAACCAAACAAATCTTCCAAAGGCGACCCCTCCTGATGAACATGGTCTCGTTTGGAACCATGTACGTCGGGGCCGAAGTGACCCAACAGGCCATACTGATGCGGACATCACCCGAGAAGAAAAAGTCCATGGACTGGGACAGCGTTGGAAGGTACGCAATCGTTGGACTGGCCGGCATCGGACCCATGTTGTTCGGTTGGTACAAGATTCTGGACGCGGTGTTACCCGCTGCGACGGGTATTGTTGTGGCCAAGAAAGTGCTGGCCGATCAGCTGATCAGTTCGTCGGCCAGTATTGCGATATTTTTTACAGGTGAGTTATTTTTTCGTATGTAAAGTAATTGGTGAATTTTGGTTTATAAGTATATTTGACGTTTTCCGCCTGAATGAAATATCAGATGATGTTGGATTTTAATTAAATAATTTAAATTGTATTAATATTTAAAAAAAAAACCGGGTACTATTCCATTAGCCGGGTACCAGTTGTCGCCAAGCCTAAATCTTTACACGTTTAAATGACGCAAACATTTATCAAGCATAAAGTTTATGGTTTGCTTTTGGAATTATGAATGATTTGAAAGTGTTGTTAGTTTGGATGAGTTATGTCTGCAATTTGGGATTTTTATCTGATGTCCGGCTAAAGAAAGACAGTGTGGTTAAAATTAAACTGACGGTACTCAGAGGTTCACTCCGGTTCTACTGAATGGATCCGACTGGAACTTCAAATATATGATTTGTAGATTATGCTGATGAGGTTTCCGTCGGAGAAAAATTGTTCAAAATTTTGCCAACAGAGAAGAAAAAAGAATGATAACAGTTAAAAAACTAAACTATTTTAATTACACATCTGCATCCTCTACGGGCATATTTGGCGCCGTATAACCCTTTGAGAATCTCTTGCGCCAATAAAACCCAACCAACCAGGTAGCTCTACGTGCATACCTTGTCCTTCAACAATGTGTTAAAAGCGTACCACCGTTTTATAAATAGCTGCATGCAACATATCAATTAATGGCTGTGTGGTTGGCACTCTGGCATGACAAAGGTGCCGGATTCGAATCCTGGCTGTTCGTTGTGAGTTCGGAATCAATTTTAAGCTGTAGGTTCCGTCCTGATTAGCGCCGACCAAACTGTATAGTGGTTAGCGTGCTACCTTCTAGACCACGAGGTTGCGGGTTCGAGTCCCGTGTTGGCATGGGTGTTTGTAAATGTATGTTGGCTTGTCTAATGACGAATGTTTTGGCGCATTATAGCCCTCGTGTTGCTGACGGCGCCAGATAATCTGAAAACAACCAACCAACCGGCCTGATTAGCCGTTATTATGCTAAAAATAGATCGTTGAGCGTGCAAACCAACCAGTCAACCTATTGATATTGTAGCGATGTGTGCTAACGGGGAATCGAACCAGGGACTCCTAGATCAGTAGACAAGCATGTTGCGTGTTAACCACTAGGCAAAAGTAACCACTAGTGCCTAGGGGTTATATCTGTCATTTGTACACGAGACCATCAGATAGCAACCTTCCCACCGAGTCGCGAAGGAGTGAACGATTGAGTTGCTTTGTGTGTAAATTGAGTGCTTTGCTTGTGGCAGTGAGTCGCCAGAGGTTGCTTGGTGTGGCAGTGTATCACCGGAGGTTGCTTGCTGATATGGTAGTGTGAAAGTCGTGCAGTATTTCCAGAAGGAGCTGATTGATGGCAACCTGATTCTGTTGTCCGGTAATCACCAATGTAGCGATGTGCTCTAACGGAGAGTCAAACCAAGACTCTTAGTTCAATATGTGCAAAAATATCGCCAAACTGGCCATTTTTATTTAAATGAGTGAAAGTATGAAAACGGTGAATAAAACCATATCAAATTTTAACGCAATGACCGATATTATAGTGTAATTGAAAGTTGGGTGATGTTCCACACCCCAAATTTAATTGATTTCTATCGTTCAAAAAAAAATTGCTACTTTTTAAGGATTTCCACAAGTCTTGTTAGCACTTTACCTAATGATAGCCGCGCCGACCAAACGGTATAGTGGTTAGCGTTCAATACCACGAGATTGCGGGTTCGAGTCCCGTGTTAGGCATGGGTGTTTGTAAATGTATGTTGGCTTGTCTAATGACAAATGTTTCGGCGCATTATAGTCTACGTGTTGCTGACGGCGCCAGATAATATGAATACAACCAACCAACATAATGATAGCCGCAAGCAGAAGAGATTTATAAATGCTGCTATTTTTTTGTTGTGTTTTTATTATGTGTCTTGATAATCTCGTTCCATTTTTGAAAATTGTTGATTGATAATTGAAGATACACCCTCATTCCAGTCGGGGGATACCAAATATATTAGCTCGCGACCCAAAGTTTTGAAAACGTTGCTTTATCGTAGAATTTGCAAGGCATAATGATTTCAAAAAACCGCGAACTGTGAAGAGATACTTGGATTGAAAATAGATCCATGCTGCACTGGAGATCACGAACAAACGACTGAGCTCGTGTTAAAGAACCCGCATGTGTGGCCAGCTTGTGTAGATTTTCAAGCTCCGTGAAAAAGAAAGCTACATACAAAACAAACAAAAAAACAAAACACGCTTGGATGGCCTTAGCATTAAATTTGAGGCCAACTTGGTGGCTGTGCGGTTATCGCTCTGGCCTCGCATGCCAAAGGTGCCAGGCTCGAATCCTGGGCTTGGAATGGATGTTCGTTGTGGTGCGGAATCCACATTAAGCTCCCGGCCTGATTAGCCGTCATTGTGCAAAAATATAGGTCGTTGAACGTACAAACCAACCTTAAATTTGAGTCCTGAAATACTCCGATTACAATCACCCACTGTCTCGAAATTTCAGTTATACTATAACCCGAGGAAACTTTTAATTACATAATTCACTTCAATCACTTCCTCAATCTTGATTTACTAGAGTGATTTTTTTCTTTTTCTATTTAAGGGATGGGACTGTTGGAAGGGAAGGAAGACGTTTTTGCCGAACTCAAGGCAAAATTTTTGTCAACATACAAGGTAAATACTACTTTTTATTCTTGATCTTTCAGATTACATTCATTTGAACGTTGCGGAAATCGCAGGATTGAGAATACGTCCTGACGAATTAAATGTGGTGGGTTCGTTTTTCGTTCTTTTTAATTGGGGTGACTCAAGAGCTATGAGACTATATTCATGAGAGAGTGCAAGCTTAGGTATACTCCATCGAACATCATTCTGCATTTTTTTTTTTTTTTTTTTTTTTTTTTTTTAAATAAAATGTAGAGAAATACAAATAAATCATGAATGTACTGGTGTGCAAGAGCAAAAATGACTGGAACTATTGAAAAATATACTTTGAAAGAATTGAACTAAAGCTGATTGCCAAGTATGTCATAGCTTGCTAAATAATGAGCATCCTTTTTCCATTTGCCGCTCTTTTTATTCTCGGTGAGAAAGGGTGCAGACGATTTTTAGCTGACTTTTAAAAGATGCAAGTAACATGTTGCCAGATAACTGGAAACGTCTGTATTCTTCCTTATTGATAATAAAAAAAACGGATGGGTTATTAAATAAAAATATAAATGATGCTCATTATTTAGCAACTTACGACCTATTTGGCAATCGAATTTTGTTCAACTCTTTCGAAGTCTATTTTCGAATAGTATCGCCTCAGCAGACTAGTCTAGCATTTATTTTTCTGCATTCTAAAAAAAAGTTAAAATTAAGAATGATGTTCGATGAGTGATACCTAAACTTACAGTCGTTTCTAAGACTACTATGAAGGGCAGAGATAAGAACTAATTTTACATTTACTCGAGGTAAAGCTGTCAAAGTAATAAATTAAAAAAAAAAATTGGTGACGTTTTTGGGAATTATTAGTTAGTCTAAATCGCGCTAACACTCATTGCGATATATAAACTTCGCAAAATACGCCGTAGAATTCTGTTAAAGACAATTACTAACTCTTAGCGCTCTGGCCTAGCATGGCAAAGGTGTCGGGTTCGAATCCTGTACTAGGCAAGGATGTTCGTTGTGTTTCGGAATCCACGTTAAGCTGTAGGTCCCGGCTTTATTACCCGTTATTATGCATAAAAGTAGGTCGTCGAGCGTACAAACGAATCGAACCAATTACTAACTCCGGACACATTAAAATGATTAACCTTAATATAAAAAATAATAACCAACTAACATCTTTTAAACTCTGAGCATGAAATTCATTTAAACATAATCGAACTTCTTCACGTTGAAGAAGTATCTCAACAAAATTATACACATCACATTTTGCATATTGTGACTTTTGTCACGATTTAAAATATTTACATTTAACAGCCGCCCTTCAATTTTCCATTGCGACTGAAATAAAATCTCAAGATCTCAAATCAACAGAACCAAAATCTGAAGTCCAATAATGTAAAGCCGACCAAACGGTATAGTGGTTAGCGTGCTGGCTTCTAGACCGCGAGGTTGCGGGTTCCGAGTCCCGTGTTGGCATGGGTGTTTGTAAATGTATGTTGGCTTGTCTAATGACGAATGTTTCGGCGCATTATAGCCCTCGTGTTGCTGACGGCGCCAGATAATCTGAATACAACCAACCAACCAATAATGTAAAAACAAAGTATCGCCATGTTGGCGATTTTGGTATGTACCATTCGAAACTAATTTCCTGCTCACACAAATGCCATTGTCAGCTTTATTTCTGCATAAAAGTGGACTTTGATGGATTTTTCAGCTGGACTCATTCTTTATTTATTAATTTCAGTTCTGATTTTGTAACAGTCATTTCCGTCTTTCAATCAAAAATGATGTAGAGAACCAAGGTGCACGAAAAAAATTTCACAATTTATTTGGCCGACCAAACGGTATAGTGGTTAGCGTGCTAGCTTCTAGACCGCGAGGTTGAGGGTTCGAGTCCCGTGTAAGGTATGTGTGTTTGTAAATGTATGTTGGCTTGTCAAATGACGAATGCTTCGGCGCATTATAGCCCTCGTGTTGCTGACGGCGCCAGATAATCTGAAAACAACCAATCACAATTTATTTGGCGTCCCGAATTTCACTCTTCATTCATCAGTGTTGAGTTTTCCTTCTTCAGAGTGGCCACAGAACCGGGAAAACCTGGAAATCGGGGAAATGTCAGGGAACTTTCTGATTCTGGAAAAAATCAGGGAAATGTCAGGGAGCTTTTTAAAATTTCATGAAAATCAGGGAAATTTTGTATCGTTTAAGGCACGTTCATCCATATTTTGACGCTATTAACTTGGAGATTTGTTAGTGGTGAGCCATTAGAAATTTAACGTTACGGAATAATTTAAACTTTTCTTTACCAGCAAAACTATATTTTAAAAAATTGCATATTAATCTCTTTAGCATACATGTTCTATTTGATCAGGGTATCTAGACATCTGGAAAAACCTAAGAAATTTAGGGAAATTTGAAAAGTTTGCTCTAAAATCAGGGAATTTGTTTAGATATCTGTCAAGGAAATCAGGGAATTATCATGGAACTTTTTTTCCTGAATTTTGTGGCCACCCTGTTCTTTTCTTAAACCCAGTGGCGTATTTAGCAGGGGGTGATAGAGCTGCAGCCTCCCCCTCCCAAAAAATGAGAATAAAGAATTATGTTACATTTATAATGTTGGGAGTTATTTGTAGATAGTTAATAATATCCTCGTTTAACACACTTTCCAAATCAGCCATTTTTTTACAAAGTAATTATAATAATGAGGAATCAAGCGCAAACACCATTTTATCTCAACTCTCACGATTTTGCACTCCTTTTTCGGGTTTTAGGGTAGTGGAGTCAGTCCCTCAGCGGGATCAGAGAAGAGAAAGCGTTCCATGGAGAAGCCTGTTTAGTTTTATAGTATCAATACAGGTGGTTATTAAAATAATGGAATCGCCAGTGAATAGAAGTGGCATTTAAGAATGGTCTTCGTAAGCATTAAAATATAATCCTTGCTACCATTTTTTGTGATATAAAAAGTATATGTCACGGTACTTATGAGGAAGCTTTAGCGAAGTTATATACTGTTATGAATTTTTCCACTGAGGTAATGATGGCACAGTTTTCACGGTTTAAAAGTATTTATTCTCTCTTCAGAAAACTCGCAAAAATTTATTCACAGGCAACAGTTTAATTACTCTCAAGCTTCAACACAAGCTTCAACAACAATAACTTCGAATTCAGCGATTATACAAGCTCACTCCAATAGGTAAACAAAGCGATCAGCTTTCAACGAAGTCCATCTGAAAACTTTCCCGTTCTCCAGTCTTTTATATACCAGCGCGTGAGACATTCTCGAAATTTCCAGCCAATTCATCGGAAAAGAAATATCTCGAAACTTCTCGATTGCTTTAGGTGTTGCCACCTTTTTTCTAACTTGTATAATCGCTATTAATTAATAAATAAAATAAGATAAAAATAAATTACAATAGAATTTTGAAATAATACGTCACTATTTACAATATATACAGACAATTTGTGCAACAATACGTATTAGATTTTTTTTCAAAAGCTTAAAATGTCAGACCTCACTGACTTTCTATGACAGAGAGGCCACAGAACAGGGAAAACCTGGAAATGTCAGGGAGCTTTCTGATTCTAGAAAAAATCAGGGAAATGTCGGGGAATTTTTTAAAATTTCACGAAAATCAGTGAAATTTTGTATTGTTTAAAGGCAAGTTCATCCATATTTTGGCGCTATTTACCCGGAGATTTGTAGTGGTAATCGTTAGAATTTTAATGTTACGGAATAATTTAAACTTTGCAATACCAGCACAACTATTTAAAAATAAATTGCGTATTATCTCTTTAGCATACATGTTCTATTTGATCAGAGCTCTGAAACTTTCAACATAAGTAGTTTTGGCCTTTTAATCAGACTTTTAAAAAACAGAATTTTAAATTTTTATTTTTTCTTTTTTAATTTTTTTTTTTAAATTAATTAATAAACATTTTACAAAACGACTACTAATAGGGCTACAGCTCTGAAATTTTCAATATAAGTAGTTTTGGCCTTCTAATTGTATACTTCACAAACAGAAAGCAAAATTTTTAATTAATCCTTTTTTAATTAATTTTTTAAAATTAATTTATAAATATGTTACAAAACGATTTCAAATAGGGCTACAGCTTTGAAATTTTCAACATAAATAGTTGTGGCCTTCTAATTGGATTTTTGAAAAACAGAATTTAACATTTTTTTAATTTAATTTTTTTTTTTTTTAACTAACAAATATTTTACAAAACGATTTGTAACTGGGCTACATTTTTGAGATTATCAACAAAAGTAGTTTTGGTCTTCTAATTGAACTGACAAAAAAAATGTTAAAATTTTAATTTGTTTTTCAATTAATTTTTTCACAAAAAGAGACTTCGAATTGGCCTGTATCTCTGAAAGTTTCAACATAAGTAGTTTTAGCCTCAAATTTTGCTTTCCACAAACACGTGTAAAAATAATCTTAAAGGGGTGTTGTATTATTGTATTAAAGGGGAATGATAAGGGAGAGGCTTCCAATATTAAGTCTTTACGTAGCAATTAGATTTTAGTGAGTGAAGCGAGCTTATGCTTACGCAGTAATGAACCTTTCAGCGAGCGAAGTGAGTCTATGCTTGCATAGCAATGAACCTTTTAACGAGTGAAATAAGCCTGTGTTTATGTGTCCATGAACTTTTCAGCAAACGGAGCGAGCCCTTTTTTGCGTAGCGATGAACCATCCTGCGAGCGAAGCGCCAAAAACTGGGTCCTATACACGAATGACAGATTTCCGCAACGCGAGGTCTTACAGCTAGCTACAATATTGCACATGTTAAAATTTAGCATGGGTATTTAGCTAGTTATTCAATAAAACATTTTAACGCAAAATAGTTTACTAGAAATAACTACGAAATCTTTTCTCGAGACAGCAGTTATCCATCTTCTGAAGTTCAAGATCCTTGAGAAATTTGAAAACTGAAACTCTTGTAATTTTCTTTGCAGTTTACTACAGAGAGCATCGAAAAGGCATTTTAATATAATGTATAGATTTTTAATGAAGCAGTCTTTAGAAGTTTGGTACAGAAAATAGCGATGTTGTTTTTTGTTATCGTCCGTCGTACGCCAGAGTTATGCGCCAATGAGGGCTGATACTTACTTGATAGACGGATAGTAACTCCAATTTTTCTAAGATTTGGGGAAAAAAAGGGGGAAAAATGCTTAGCGCGTTTACATAAATTACTGATCGATTTTCAGCTTTTAGTAGTCGATGGACCCAGTGGCGGCCCGTGATCGAAAATCCTATAACTAAACTCCAACTTAACTTGACATCACTAGACGATAGATCTTCACCGTGCTCATAGGCAGTTAATCCATTGTAGCGGAGTGAAGAGATAATTCTCGCCAAACCTTATAGCCTTTTGTTCTCTACAGGGTTTTGGTTTGGCGAACATTATGCTTTCACGCCGCCAAAATGGACTAAATACCTATGAGTACTGTGACGATCTACCGTCTAGTGATGTCAAGTTGAGTTTGAAGTTTAGCATAGTACAGCCGGGAAACATGCGATTCTCCCCCTCCCCTCACACACTTTTCACAATCATTCATGAACGCAGTCTTTAATCTTCATGGACATGGCCAGGAATATTTGCTGGAGGGTGAATTTTATCAAAATCATTAATATTTTAGTAATCTTAGTTAATAATTATGCATTATAACTATTCTTTGATAAAAGTTAAAGAAAATTCATGGTATGTATTTTTGAAAGTTCCACCCTGTTAAAGAGATAAAATAAAAACTAGTAAAAATATAAAAAAAAATATTTTTTACGATTTTTTTTATCATCCAACCAGATCTCACGACATTCAAGAGACAGTGTTTATAACAGAGGAACACGGAAGATGCAAAAATACAGAAGAGTAAAATTTTATTTCTTCCAAGTTTCGGAAATAATAATAATACAAATAATAAAAACGTTAGCTCTCACTTTCCCCTACCCACGCTAATTTTCGACCAATCAGTTAATTGAATTCTCAAGGTCAGCCAAAGTTGGAAAAGTGCTCACTGACAGTTTCGCTACACATTGAATAAAGGAAAAGGATCTTTTGGGTTCTATAAATTACCATGGCAACGTCTCAACCGAAACGCGTTTCAGGAACACTCGGCTGCTGTTCGGAGGAAGATCACCAGTTTTGGTTGATATTGAATAATGAGGCAACTAATTTGCTATTTATTGGATTTTTTTTTACACCCACCATGGAAATTGGATCTTCATTTTAGAAAATTGTAAAATATATAGTTTTATTTTGAACTAATAAATTTGGATGCAGCCCGGCTGTAGTGCACGAGCCACCACTAGATGGATATTTCCTGCTTTGGAATATAGCAAAGAGAGGTTTGAGACTAAAAGTGGAGTTAGCAATTGTTCACTTTAAGGCCCTTATTATACAGAGCCACTGCAGTGGCGTGCGCTCGCCACAGTTTCAAACGCTCAGACGAGCCAATCTTAGCAATATACATGCAATCCTATGGAGCTTATTACACTGAGCCACACCAGGGGCCAGTCCGGGCTTCTTTACTGTGGCACGTGTTCACCACAAGAGTGGTTCTGTTTAGTAGGTGTCTAAGGGCCTCATTATACAGAGCAGCCACTCGAGTGGCGAACGTGCACCACTGCTTCTTGCCACGGCAGTGGTCCAGTATAATAAGCTCCATTAGGATTGCATGTTCAACTTAGAGTGGCTCAGACAAGCCACTCAAGTGGTGAGTGGCTCTGTATAAGGAGGCCCTAAGCAATCGATATTATGATCTTTTGCTGCTGCTGTTCGCGTTAAATTTGCCCGAAGTGGGGTTGCTTTTTCAGAGGTCGATAGTAACCCTTTTGTGTTTGCCTTGTTGATTTTTGGAATAGTTTCAATTAATTGTCTTTTTCAACCGTTCCAGCTCAGCTGCTGCTTCTGGCTTCCTGCCCAGGCCATCAACTTTGCCCTCCTTCCTCCTTACACCCGGGTAGCTTTTGTAGGAGTGGCTTCCTTCGTGTGGGTCAACGTTCTCTGTCTGGTCAAGAGAAAAGAGGTACAGTAAACTTAGTTTACTAATGTATTATTACAAGTAATTAAATGTATAGTGGCTAAAAAAAAATCCAAAAAAGTCTATATTTTGTGTAAAAATCTTGCCATAAATCGTTTTGAACCAACGTGTTTATCTGTATCCATTTTAACTTGACATCACTAGACGATAGATCTTCACCGTGCTCATAGGCAGTTAATCCATTTTAGCAGAGTGAAGACATAATTCTCGCCAAACCTTATAGCCTTTTGTTCTCTACAGGGTTGTGGTTTGGAGAACATTATGCTTTCACGCCGCCAAAATGGATTAAATACCTATGAGCACTGTGACGATCTACCGTCTAGTGATGTCAAGTTAAGTTGAAGTTTCGTATAGTTCTTAATAAAAGTTTATTTCGTTAATTTACTAGTTTATTTATGCAATATCTATAAAAAAACGTCTATGCAAATCACTATTTTTCATCATGTCCTTTTATTTAACGGTTTATTCACTTGCGGAATCGACAACAATGTAATTCCCGTCAGAATTCTCTTCGTACTGCATTAACTTAAACCAGTTTGGACTCTGAAAATCGCTTCTATGAAGTTCGTTCTTCGATTGTTGGAAGGCAGCACAAGCTTATTTCTCTTTATATACAAGCACATGGACGTTTTCAATCTTCTAGGTATCCATCTTTCTGCACATCGTCTTTTATACATGTGTCTAGCAAGCTTTTAAAGAGAAATAAGCTTGTGATACCAACGGCGCCGCCAGAAAATTTTGCCAAGGGGACAAATACTATCGGGAACTCCGATGATTTTAAATTTATGCCAACCCAGATTTTCTATATAATCATGAATTACATTTAAATAATTTTTGTTAATAATAAAATAATTTCAATGATTAATTAAATAATTAATTTTAATAATTAAATAGTTTGAATATTTAATATACTTTATTATTTAAAAATTTTTTCTTTAATAATTTATTTCAATAATTAAATAGTTATTTTTATTAATTAATTTTAATAGATTAATTATTTTAATAATTTATTTAATACGTCAAATTTTCTGAATTGCTTATTAATGAATGTCCAGGAATGCATATTTATTAACCTTAAAAATTAAAGTAAAAAGTAGCAGTACGATAATAAATAAATTTTAGTGCATCTATTTTCTAAACATAACATAATTTATAAAATTGAATTAATGTGATTTTCTTTAGTAAAATTATTGAATTTGCTCATTTGTCGATTTCTTTTTATTGTTACTGATGTTATCACTACAAGAGTTCCCATCCACATTTCGAGAAAATATTCCCCTTTGAGTTTTTTTTAATTTTATTTGAAAAAAAAAAATTTTTTTTTTTTTTTAATATCCAAACAAGATGCTAAATTGGCAACAATTTGGCGTGCAGTTGATTTATGACCCATCGATGTCCGCATTATACCTGAAAAAAAAACATCAAGGAGAAAAGTAAAAAAAACAACTTTTGGGCCTGCCTATTTTTTTTAGACACTGATCGGCTCGGTAATTGCAACCCTATGATCAGCACTCCTGAAAATAACTAACGGCAGCCAAAACTTTATACAATAATCTTAATTTTATCACCAACCAATTACTGTCAATACTGCTAAATCCTTATTATACCGCAGACTAGGAATTAAATAATAATAATAAAAAAAAAAAAATCGCAGAACCACGTAGCATATTCAGTCCAGTCCCAATGCATCCACTGTCAAAAGTTATACCGGTTTATTTGTTTTTGTCCTCTTTCCTCTTATGAGCAAAATATAAAAATATTCTACAACGAATGTTGGTTTTTGCAAAAGAAATTAACGAACGTATGATGAGATTCTTACGATATTGGTTTTGCGGGAGTATTCCTAGATGAGAAAATTGCATCTTTTAAAGTGAATTGTGGAAAATAATTGCTAAGCATATATATATGTTCTATACATTAAATGTTTCATATTTTTATTCATGAATTTTTTCTGAAGGTAATTTGGCCGATCAAACGGTATAGTGGTTAGCGTGCTAGCTTCTAGACCGCGAGATTGCGGGTTCCGAGTCCCGTGTTAGGCATGGGTGTTTGTAAATGTATGTTGGCTTGTCTAATGACGAATGTTTCGGCTCATTATAGCCCTCGTGTTGCTGACGGCGCCAGATAATCTGAACCAATCTGAAGGTAATTTCCCAGCGGGGGCAATTGCCCCTCATGGCCCCTCTCTGTCGGCGCCCATGAGTGCTACCATCATCCATGTATTGAAGAACGAATTTCATAGAAGTGTACTTCAATGGGTTTGAGCGTTTAAATTTATACATTGCCATGAGAAAACTGATGTTACTTTTATAATCCCGTCAGTAAATAAAAGGTATAACTTGAATACTAAATTGCATTACTTATTTTATGCTTAAAAATGCGTCGTATATTTGAGCGAAAATCTATTTCCAGCTTGTATTTATGCTGAGAAATACAATTCTCTTTTAGTGAAAAAAAGAATGATCGAATACTCATTTCGTTTCGCCGCTGCTGTTTGCAGGAACATATCTGAAGGGTAATCCAAAAATTAACGAAAGATTTGAATTTGCCACTATTCGTGCAGTAAAGTGTTGGCGACCCTATTAAAAAGCCATTTGACAGCTGATAGTTACCATGTTTGGTAAAAATGGAGCGTTACACGATAGAACAATGTGTTTTCATTGTTGTAAAATATTTCAAAAATAATGAAAGTCTGGCGGCCACAGTTCGAAGTTTTTTACAAATATGGTCTTCAAAATTGTGGCATTTTGGGTTCAGAGAACACGCATAGGATTGTCGAAAAACAAATGATGTATCCTCAACGTGGCACTGTTTGGTACGGATTATGGGCATCATTGGACCATACTTTTTCGAAAATGAAGTTGGCCAAGCAGTGGATGTTACTGGTGCTCGATATCGCGACATAACACAGTTCTTTTATCTGCCTAAATTGGATGATATTGATGTGGACGACATGTGGTTTCAACAAGACGGTGCCACATGCCATATATAGCCCGTGAAACAATTGAGGACTAGAAATGGAAAACGACCCAAGTCCAAAAAAGAAATTTTTTCAGGCGAGTCGAAAAATGATCGCATCCAGTACCTTAGGCAATGGTAAATACTTCAGATTGAATGTGAACTATTGCTCCTGGAGTTCGCACTTTGGGAGTTCTCCACTTTGTTTAACTATATCTTTAAGACATTTTTCCGTAAAAAAAAAGAAAGAAAACAAGATTTTCGATCCTTTTGTACTTAGGTCGTTTTCCGTTTTTAGTCCTCAATTCAATTACTGCATGAGACACATAAAATAATGGCAGGTGTAAGTTAAACCATGAAGGTGAATGATATTAAGATCATAGCAATTGAATACGCTACTAACAATAGCTTTATTTCTCCTTCAATATTTATAGCAACGCTGTATCTATTCTCTATATAAAGAAGTATCAGAATTTGATTGTTGAACTGATTTTTGTTGAATTGAACTGACACTTGCACTGTAAATTGACTGGAGCTTTTTATGATTCAAAGTTTAGATATGATATACTTTATTTAGCATACTAACTCGTACAATGCATTATTTATTTTTGTAATATTTTTTTTTCTTTTGCAGTTTTCAACTAAACCTGTTCCAGATGTTTTATTAGAAGAAAAATAGTGACAGGAAGAAAGAACATGTAACTGCATTTTCGTGAATATTTGTTTGTGATTGTATATATGTTATCCCAAGAGCCCGAAGTTTCGCGATTTGGCCGATCATTTTACTTAGTGGCTAATTAATTCGCGGATGGGATGACGAAGTTGACCAAAGTACAATGAAGCACATTAATTTTTAGTTCTTTGGGATTTTGCAAACTTATCCACTAATGTTGCCCAAAATCAAAATATGCATTTTGATACGTATTTTTCTGGATCTATTTAAGCCAAACGGAGTCGGTCAATTCGTTAAGTGACTGATCAATAAAAGTTTGGTAAAATTTGCTGCATGACAGTAACATATTAAAGGTCATGATAATGTTGTTGAGCACAATAATTGATAAAATGTATTACTTATGATTAGAAATAATAAAGTTTGCTTCAATGATTATGAACTTAAAATTAAATTTTTGAAATATTTTTTACAATATTTTTGTTTTAAATTTAATATTGGGTGATGAAAGTATTGCAATTGTAATTATTTTTTTCCCTATATATTTTGGAGAGCTCAGAATTAAAAAACAAAGTAGCCTAAATTTTTTTTTTTGCGTGTGTCTGTCTGTGGTCAGCATAACTACCGAACGGATTAACCTATGATCTTTAACTTTTGCATACATGTTAATAGTCTCTATGGGGCATGTTGTTAAGGCTTTCGTCAAAATCACTCACGCGAAGCAAATGCCCGTGAAAAATTGAATTTTTACAGCAGTTTCTAAAAAACGGCTTGAATGATTGAGATTAAAATTGTCATGGTAATGACTTTTAAGGTGTTCTAAACAACCTCACCTCCGAAATTCTAGTAAAATATTTGATAAGTGTAAAAAGCTGAAAAACGAACGTCTTTAACATTGAGTTATTTTTCCTTGAGCATTGCCTATCAATGATTATTTCTTCCCTGTTTCACTTATCCCAAAGAAATAATGCAGTAATTATCGCTAAATATATAGCCAATTTGGTGAGGTTTTTGGCAAGTGTAAAACCCAAATTGGCAATTTTTTAAATTAATGATAATATGAAAATGAAAACGGTAAATTACACCAATACATGCCAAATTTAAATGTAGTGGCCATTATAATGTAATTGAAAGTTGTGCGATGTTCCACAGCAATAGTTACCGATAATATGAAATTATTTTAAACACAATTTTGTAAAAAAAAAAATCCCGTTTCTTATGTCTGATCATTGATTTGAAGAGAAGAATAATTAACCTAGAAACAAAATGTTTTACAGTCAAACCCTGTTAACGTGAAGTCAATGGGGCCGCTGAAATTATTCGCGTTAACCAAAATTCGTGTTAAACGAATGAATTAACGTTAAGTTTTAAGTACGGATAACTACTCTTATTTCGCTTTAAACGGGATTTCATGTAAATCGATTTCTCGTTAACGGGGTATGACTGTATTTAATGTCTTCTTTATAACGATCATTACGATGAATCTCTTTATAAAAGGAAAGTTGTGTTGCACATAACAATACTCATTTATCAACAATAGTCGTACCCTGTCTTATTTAATATCCATCAATAACTCTTTATAACTGATATCACCCAGAGAAAACAAACTTAACTCTCCTATTACAAACTCGCCTCAAAATTAGTGGACAGATTTTCCCCCCATAAAATTAAAGACCTATATGCCTCATAAAGATAAATATTTACTGGTAATACAAGATCATGATGAATATTCCAATTCATCTGACCACGAAATTTCGGACAGTGAATTTAACGAAAGAAACAATTACATAGAATGTTCACCAGGAACTAGAAAGCAATTGACGCTCACTGTTAAACCTGATCAGATTTTTTTGCCATTGAATTGTAAAGGAACTAAATCCTTAGCAGTGGTAAATAAAAATAACTATGCAGTTTATTTTGAGGTTAGTACCAACAGTCCACGTACATTGAAGATTGGTCCTAGGAGTGGTCGTTTGAATGCTGGTGAAAAGGTAAATAATTCCTTTATTTATGCTAAATTTAGTAAAACTCTATTCCAAGTACAGTACGGATTCTGCGAAAAGAATTGCTTTTATAAAACCGCGCCAAATTATGGCAACCATTGACAGTATTCACTTATTTAAAAAATAAAAAAATAAAAATGGCGGCGGCTGACATTTGTTGACGAAAATCACCTTGGCGCAGAATCCGTACTGTACTTGGAATTTTAACCTTTCATTTTCCGACGAACTTCCATCAGTTTTCATACTAATCAAAACATTCCAAGTCCCATTGGGACTTTGAAATCCACTTCTATGACGTTCGTTTTTCAATTGTTGTATTCAAATGTATTTCTCTTTATATGTAAACAGGGCCCAAGATTCGGACACTTTCAGGGGTCCCTTTTTCAAACGCGGGATTTATTGGAAATGGCCTTCACATAATTTCAAATGATTTAACATTAAATATAGAAAAAGTTGATAAATTAATGTTAATATTGTTTTCTAAAAGTTATTTTTTTTTTATCACAAATAAAGAAACAAATTTTAAACAATCAAATTTGTAAATCAAGAGGACAAACTTTGATGTGTGTAGCATTGCATTTCACTATCGCATTGTGTAGTAATATCTGTGACAACAATATCTGTAGTATTATGTACAACTTTAGAGTCGACATTTGTATCTCACAAAAAATTCTTCAAGACTCCCACTCAATTTTTTTTCTCTACCTTTCAAGAAAATTTGTTTTCTACACTTTTAAATGATGGTTAAGGTTTATTTGAATAAATACACTCTGAGATACTAAAAACAGTTCATGATCAATGCAAAATGATTTTTATGTAAAAATTCTTTTATACACATTATATAAAAGATATTCACATACCTTTGTGAAGCAAAAGTTATACGTTTACAGCCAATTTCGGGGCCCTCTAAAATCATGGGACCAAGGCTCGGGCCAGCTTAATCCTAGTACACATTACACGGTGGATTTGGCGACCTTTGGGAATGGTATGCTTATGTATTTATTTCTTTTTGCCATTTTCAGATTACGATTTTCTATCTTTTTGCCTACTCCATTTCTTAGCGACAATCGTAAAAACGTTATTTCGGCGTTGGCGACATTTTTCAAAATCACGCCATACGTGTAATGTATACAAGGATTTTACCTCATGGGCCTTGTGGGCGTAGGCGATGATCAGGGCCTGTATGCAAACACATGAAAGATTTTAAATTTCGTAGGCATCTATCTCGGCTTAACATTCGTCTTTTATACTTAATTTAGCAAGTTTCCAAAAAGAAATAAGCTTGTGCTGCCATCCAACAATTGAAGAATGAACTTCATAGAAGTGGATTTCAAAGTCCCATTTGGGTCTCAAATTGTTTAAATTAATTTAGTACAATGAGAAAACTGACGGGCGGTGCCGTCAGTAAAATGTGACTTACAAAGGGTAGCCTTAATAAAACTGCTTATTAGGAGCATGGAGTCTGTTCTAATGAGTATGGCTAAAAATTTTATATACATGCTGTGTTCAGACCACTGAAAAAGGATATTACAGTTCGTCTCAAAACTATAGACTCAGGCAAAGAATTGCTATTGTAAAAGTAATCTAGTAAATTCAACAATGAGAGACAATCTGTATTTTGGCATTTTATGTTTACGCTGTTAAAAATTTGGGTCTACCTTGTACCAAGAATTGGTTCCCATTTACCTGCAACCAACATTTGGTGCTTAGTTTCACGATTTAATGGTACTACCTCGGACCGTAAAGACTATTAGATCGTGAAACTAAGTAACACATGTTGGTTGCAGCTAAATGGGAACCGATTTTTGGCGCAAAGTGGAACAAAATTTGTAACAGCGTATGCAAGTTTCTTCTGAAAAAAAGTACCATTGTAATATTTAAACTGAAATATTAATGTCTAGTCACTATAGACATGTGTATTCACATTCTTTTAAAGTATGAATTATTTACTCCCGTATGCACATTCATTTAGTGTTTTTTGAATTCGCAAGAGCTTAAGATATTTCCAAAGATGAAATAATAAAAAAAATTCAGATTTAGATGTAAAGTCAACTAAACAAAATTGCAAAGATTTTGCCAAGTTTCGCACTTAGTATTGATAGAGTTTTACCATCCAAAACTGAATGCAAAGGTTATAAAAAAGTTCTGGAAGAATAAGAAAAACTTCCAATCGAGAAGATCGAAGAATATTTAAAAAGGGCTTAATCAAAAATGTCTTCGAGACAAACTGCCTCAACTGCTGCTGGGTTTCTGCTCAGGGATAGTATATAAATACAAAGTTTTATGAGAGTTTTCCTGGTTTGTTTGTACACTCAACTGCCTATTTTTGTGCACAGTAACGGCTAATCAGGTCATGACCTACAGCTTAACGTGGATTTCAAACCACAACGGACATCCAGGCCTAATCCAGGATTCAAACCCGGAACCTTTGGCATGCGAGACCAGAGCGATAACCCCACAGTCACCAGGTTGGCATAGAGTTTGTATGATATTAATAAGTTTTAGAAGTATATGTTGATTTGTACAGGCTCCAGAATGCTCTAAACAGCCTCAGTTTAATTATAGCCACTCGTGCCTTGTTGCTTCGCATCCCTAGAGCTATTATTGTCTGAATATTTTTTTCATATTTTAGGTAGATATTGAAATTCAGCGTTCGGAAATATTGCCATCAAAACCTATTAGTGAACTCCTTATATTCAAAGTAAAACGATGTAGTTGCATTTGCAAACAACATATTAAAACCGGTTCAAATGACGTGCGTGGACTAAATGGAGGTATTGAACATGAAGGAACATCCGGCGTTCCTACAAGTGGATTCCACCAATGCCCAATGAAGCGATACGATGTCGACATTCAAAATGGAAATCGTGTGTCGAAAGGAAAACATACTGGATCTATTGGTCAACATGGTAGAAATTATTGCAAAAGCAAACAAGCTACGGAAAATGTCCAGAGGCACAATGAAGACTACACTTTTGGTGAGCCCGATGCAAAATATGCAGCGGGTATCGGCCATTGTCCCAAAAAGATCTTCAACGCTTTCAAGAATCTGCCCAAATATAATGATGTTGATTCTGTAGTTGTAAATGCAAAACCTTCTGCAGCCATCAATCCATGCAGAAAGCACTGCAATGGTAAACAAATACCTGACACATATCCTAAAAGCTCGCGCATGCAGAGGAGTACATCCGATGAAGGTGCCATGCCTGATTCAAAGGACGACATGGAACAAGAACATATGTCCGACAATAGCCATGCTTTACCGAAACATCTTAAAGTCAGTCAAATGCTCGACAGTATCAATGATGATGAATCATTTGATCAAACTGAAAAAGCTGATCGTAGACTCAACAAGAAGGTAAGCTTTCCTTCGTGTGGCCAGTATAATTCATGCTCAAGTCCTCATAAAAGCAAGACACATGAGAAAACAGGTTTAGGTAAATCTTCCACATTGAAATGGCTCTTGCAGCAGTTGAAGCATGGTAATTTAAAGATACATCGGGATAGTCTTGCTTCGGATGATTGTGTGCCCTGTGTGGATGATTTCACCAAAAAGAATAAGTATAAAAAGTTCCCTGAAAATGAGGATAACTATGAAAATAGTGCTAAGTCTAACACTAATGGAAATGAAGTCCCAAATGAAGGTGCAGGACAAAAGAATAGCAGAAGTCCGTTTAAAAGTGGACGCAAAAATAAATCAATTTGTAAATGTGTCAATAAGCTTGACGGAGCTGTTTTTAACTTTGATAATAAAAACGTCAAGGAGAAAGTACCAGAGGAGACTTCACAGAATATGAAAAATACAATATGGAATTCTTTCAAACGCCACGACTTTTTATTTCAAAATGTTAGAAAGGCCAAGAAACAGCAAAAGAAATTCTCTAATAAAAGAAAAATTGGTAATATTAAGGGTTATTTAAATCCAAGAAAATTTAGTTGGCAGCTTAACATTTTCATCTTTCTAAGCTTGCTCACAGTTAACTTGTTAATACACTTTTTTTTATAAAAAGGAAACTCCACCTAGCTCCGTAAATTGTGAAAAATATTTTCTTCCATAAATTGTAACTTTTACAGAAAATTCAACTCTAATACGAGTTCAATTTCCAATGGTGAAGAAAATCTAAAATATAACATAAATTGATTTTTTGTAAGCATACATTTTAATTCAATTAAATTTTACACATGGAAAAAAAAGTGTACGTTTTTAGAGGTATTATTTGAGTCAACGTCTTGCTTAACAAAAACCATTTTACTGCTTAAAAAAAAAGACCTTTTATAGAAAATCAGTATTACCCTAACACTTAAGAAGTCCTTAGTCAAGTTAATTTCCAATACTCGCTATGTTACAATCTTCTAGTCCTATGCATTTAGAAACTACTCTTTATAAAACCTTGAAATTTAGTGAGTAGGTACGAAAATGATCACTTAATGAAATGTCATAAATTGTTTTCATTTAATGTCTATCTACTATAAACGAAAATTAAAATAGCAAAAGACAAAACCAGGTGGAGCCACTGTATATGCATTGATGTAAGGATTTAAAATATAAATTGAAATGTATTATACACTATTTTCGAGTTTTTAATCTATTTAATTTGATTAAGTGATCATTTTCGTACCTACTCGCCAAATTTCATGGTTTTCTACTGAGTAGTTTCTAAATGCACTGAGCTAGAAGATTGTAACTTAGCGAGTATAGGGAATGATCATTAATAGGACTTCCTCTTCAATAACAAACAATAGCTCCACTTAAAGAGAATCCTAAGAATTATATTAAGAGAACCCTATTTTATTGAATATTCAAAAGATTTTGTGAAATGTTCCACTCTCATATTTATAATTGTAGTACATATAAGAAAAGGCAGAAATTTGTTTCAACCTACGACAAAAAATCGTTTAAATTTGGATAGGAATGTTTTAGCATTGGCTTAAAATAAAAGTAATTAATAAAACTAAGTGAAACTAGGGGTGTAGAACTTCACACAACTTTAAATTATGTCTGCCTTTAAATTTTTCATGGATTGGTGTAATTTACCAATCTTATTTTAAAATTAAAAAAAACAAAAACAATTTGGCAACTATTACAATGGCTGCAACCCCCCCCTCCCAGCCAGAATGGTGATATGTTTTTTGATAGATATTACACAACCCTTTCATGCAAGTGAAACAGAGGAGAAACATTTGTTGATGAGCGATGCTCAAGGAAAGAGAACTCTGTGTTAAAAGTTATGTTTTTCAAAATCTTAAACCTTTATCACATTTCTACAGAAATTTTGGAAGTGGGGTTGTTGAGAAGAATTTAAAATTGCCAGAGATTTTGATCGAAATCGCAAGTCGTTTTTCAAAGGCCTTTATGTACATGTGAAATCTTTGACGAAAATCTTAATGAAATTACAGGTCCCATGGCCACAACTAACCCATACAAACAATTTGTATATCGTAGGTCTATTTGTAGGAGAGTTATATTGGCCACATACATTTTTTTAACTCAACACGTTAAAAAACGTGTAGAAATACAAAAAAAATAAAAAAATTAACAAATGCTATACTTTCAGTATGCCTTGTTAACAAATGGGTAATTTAAAGTAAAAATAGTTTAAGGCAGTTTTATAATATAATTCTTTAAAAAGTTGGTGGATGTAGTTAGTTGGTCTACAAGTCCATAATAGAGGTAAAATCAGAAATTTTACCTATTGGTAAAGCATACTCTAAGGAATTTTACAAAAACTTTGGAACTCTAACAGGTTTCCCACTCAAATCCCAGAATGAAAATCAATGACTTTTAAGCACCTAAATAACATTTTTAAAGACCTTTGAAAATTTGTTTTCAGGCATTAGGGATATATATAAATTTAAAAAAAAGTAAAATCTACTAAAAAAGTTACAGGTTGGCGCATGCGTAATACAAATGTCGGAGAATTCCAATACGGTGCGGATAAGTGACCTTCAAGCGGGGTAGCAATACAAGTTGTATTTTAAAAATTTTGTCATTGGGCACATAACATTCGCAAAATTAAGGACTTTTAAGGACCTCTAAGCATTTTCAAGAACTTTCAATGACCATGGGAACCCTGTCTAAGGAATTCTAAAAAATGAAAAATTTAAGTGTAATTTTAGGGAGAAGCAAAAATTTAAGGAATATTAGGAATTTTGGGGCGAATGCGACCCCTGTAGTTGAAATCGCAAAAAAATTACAAACTTATACTTCGTATTAAAATATTCTCACCTCATTGGCAAAGAAATAGAAATTTGAGAAAACTTTGAAATACACATAGTTTAAATGAAAGAAATCAAACAAAGAATATCACAATGGAATGCGAATTTTATTCCATAATAAACACGAATACTCATAAATAAATACACTTTTTTTGGTGGAATAGAAGCATTTTTGCACAGAACAAAGTTTTAGTGCAATTGTGATCAGACATCATTGCAATTGTGTTTTAAATAAAACAATACCTACAAACAAATGATTAGATAGTGAGTGTACAACAACAAGCAAAAGAAAGCATTTTCGTGTAGAATGAACGGATGAATTTGAGTATCATATATTCTAGTTAAGTACAAATAATGTTTAATATCCTCTAACTAGCATACCTACAGAATATCAACTAATAAAAATGTATAACAAAGCTATAGTGATAATAACACCTACAATTCAAATAGCACAGAAGATATCATAGCACATCTTGAAAAGACACATATGTATTTCTGCACCATAGTAGAAAACGGCCAATGTATAAAATTTAAATTGTAGTCAAACCCCGTTAACGTGATATCGCTTAACACAAAATCTCATTTAATGCAAAGTAAAAGCAGTTCTCCGTACGATAAAGCTTAAACTCAAAGTTAATTTGTTCGTTTAAAACATGAAATTTCACATAACGAAAAAAAATGAGCTCTTTAAAGCACTTTTTTTTCAGATGAAACCTTACAATGTTTTCTAATGCAGCAGAATAATGCCTCATGTGCTGTTAATAATTTAGAAGAGGTAAAATTTAAAAGCAAAAATCAATAACAGACTTCTTCAAATAATAAGTTAATGGTAAATACATTTACTTTTTGGTTAAGATTTACTGTACGGTCCCTTTGGCAACTGTTAAAAAAATATCGCCAAATCCAAAATGGCGTCAAAACACACCGTATTGCCAAATCTAAACGGTCATTAGGGTTATTGGAAAACCTTGGCAACAGATTGCCATATTCAGTGCCAAATCTCCAACTTTCAAAAATTCGCTAAGGGGGATCGGACAGAAAATGTTTACCTACTTCTTTTTTGTTCTCAATGTATATCTCATTACCCTATTGTATTAAATATAAACCTAGCAATGTAAATGTTCTAAAAAACAGTATTAAATACATAAATAACTAGTAGTTTGAATCTTTATTAATTAGATGAAAAAGTTACTAGACAACACGAAATTCGGTTAATTTGGAAAAATTTCGCCGGTCCCATCAATTTTGCGTCAACGGAGTTTGACTGTATTATCAAGGGAGAATTTATAGATAAGAATTCTCATAATGGTTTTAATTTTGCATATAAGAATGATCAAATGTTAAATTAAAATGTATAAAATTACAATGTAGCATAGGTATTTTCTTCCCTATAATTTGTATGGAATTAGCAAATTTAACTCCATTTACTCGTACATTGCTTTGTTCTATTAGGGTACAGCATATACTATACATATTTGTAAGCATACATATATTTAACATATATATCTAGCAAAAAATATTTCAAGGTGTAGAAAAATTTAAGCAAAGTATGACATAAAGAGTAACAGAGTTACAAAAGATGTTTCTTATTAAACAATTCACTTCATTGCAAATTTCGATTTTATTTTACTCCAGTAATACTATAAATAGGGTTGACGAAAAACAAAAAATTCACTGTAAATAGATTGTATATGTGTTATCTGGAGTAATACAAAACACAATTGAGTCTGAAAAAATGTTTTGTACGATGGATTCGTCAATTTGCTTATTTATTGCCAGGGAGAATTCTTAAGGAGCAGTCAGTAGTAACTATAATTTGGTTGATTGAAATGAAAACTGAGAAACATCTCACATTGGATTTATTCTATTTCCATTTATTTCTAATAATGTAATTGAAGTATTAAAAAATGTAAAGAAAGTAATGGTATTGCAGTGGCAAGCTTTTTATGCCTTTAACTTAGTCTTACAATTAACAAATTTGTGTGAATTTTCCTTAATTTTTAAATGTAATTCAAAGCATTTACATAAATACTGCGAATTTATGAAATTCAAACTTAACAAAAACAAGTAGGAATTGAAAGCTAAAAAATGATTGTAAATAATTGATACCCAAAAATTACCAGAAAAAAAAGTGCAGTGCTAAACTAAATGAATTGGACAGCAATACAATCAAAAAGGCATTTTAAAAATCACAACACAGTGATGTATCAGTCATAAAACATTGCAATATTTCCAGCACAGTAAAATACCAGCTGATATTTTAAAGAACATTTTACACTCAAAAAGCTCCTTTTAAAAATCCTTCTTTGTTATGAGGTATTTACAAAACTAATGTGAAATTACCATAATAAATCTCAAAGAAATTCTATCTAAATAGTTTGTTCATGAAGCTTGGTATTTTGCAAAAACTGCCTGATTACCCAAACACTTTAAGCTACTAAATGCATTTACACATCGATAGTTTTATCCAAATTTATTAAAATTTTCCCATAAAATATGATTGACACCAATTTTTCAGTCAGTTTTCAGAAACCAAATTTTGAAATAATTTTTTTTTTTGTATAAATCTCAAATGAAAAGTGTTATAATAAAACATTAAAAATTTTATTGAACCGGGGTTTTAATCTGTATTCAATATCATTATTGTAAACATTTTACATAAAATATTTTGTTTTTTAAACAAATAATTCAATTCAAAAAGTAATTTGCACTTAGTTGTTGGAAACACTAAAACAAACATTTCAAGTCAAACTGACTCAGGGATTTGTTGTGGAATTTTTGTATGGTCCTTTTTTTGTGAGAATACACATCTTGAAATAAGTATGCAAATATTTTCAGTTTAGAGTTTTTCTAGATAGGATTTTTGTGAAAGGTTATGTGTTTTTGTGAAAGATTGATTATACGAAAAAGTGGTTTTTTTTAAAGGATTGATCTTTAGAAATGGATTTTTTGTTTTTATAACTTTAATCAGGGTTCCCACTCAAATCACAAAATGAAAATTAATGACTTAAGGACCTAATTAATACTTTTAAGGACCTTTAAAAATTGGTTTTCAGACATCTTGTCTATATATAAATTTTTAATAAAGTATATTCTACCAAAAAGTTACAAGTTGGTGGAAAAAGTACAAATATGTCGGAAAATTCCGATACGATGCAGATAAGGGACAGTCACGCGGGGATAGCAGTCTGAATAAATTTTGCAGTTGGCCATACAATATCTGGAAAAATTAGGGATTTTTAAGGACCTCTAAGCATTTTCAAGGACTTTCAAGGCCTTGAAAACAAGTTCTAAAATATTAAGCACTTTTAATGACCGTGGGATCCCTGTTAATTATTGTTAACAGGGTTCCTACTGAAATCATAGAAAGAAAATCAACGACTCTTCAAGGATTTTTAAGCTCCTCAATAATATTTTTCAAGGACCTTCAAAAATTTGTTTTAATGCATCATGTCTTAATGTGTGACTTAACAGCTGCTTTATCCAGAGCATTGATATCAAAATCTTTCATGCACAATTTGCATTTTGCCTTATAAATGATGATGGTCTTTGAACTTTTGGCTCGCAAAACGTAGACACTTGCATGTTTATCTCACAAAGTACAGTGTGTAACTAAAACCATTCGATTTCTACTCCACCAATCACCAAATATGAACCAAACGATGTACAAGTTGATGCATGTGTAATACAAATATACAAGAAAATTTTGGTGCACTGCTCTGATAAGTGATAAAAATTAAGGACTTTTTAAGGACCTCTAAGCATTTTCAAGTATTTTTAATAACTATGGGAACCCTGGCCAGGGTTCCCACTCAAATCACAGAATGGAAATTAATGACTTTTCAATGAGTTTTAAAATGAAAATTAATGACTTTTAAGGACCTAATTAATATTTTTAAGGACCTTTGAATTTTTTTTTTCGGGCTTCATGTCTATATGTAATTTTTTAATAAAGTACATTATACCAAAAAAGTTACAAGTTGGTTCATGCGTAATACAAATATGTCAGAGATTTCCGATACGGTGCGGTTAAGTGGTGGTCACACGGGGATAGCAAGTCTGGGTAGTATTTTTAAACATTTTGCAGTTGGGCACTCAACATCCTCAAAAATTAAGGACCTTTAAGAATTTTCAAGGACTTTTAAGCACCTCTAAGCATTTTCAAAGCCTTGAAAACAAGTTAAAAAATATTAAGTACTTTTAATGACTTTCAATGACCGTGGGAACCCTGCTTTCTCAGGATCGATTTTTAGAATGGATATTTGTATCGATGATTTTTTCTTTTTGTAAAAGATTGGTTTTTAGAAATGATTTTTTTTGTGAGCTGTTCTGTTCTTTCAAAATTGGAATTTTGTGAAGACAGCAAAAGGACCATACTTGTTTCTAAACAAAATCCCTGTGGCTATGAATTCAACAATATGGAAAATCAAACAGTTCAACTGATACCTCAGACCATATTCACACATAAGAACACACTGATCTGGTGCAGGAAACTAGTAAAAAAAAAGCAGTCATATTGATTTAGACGTAAAACAACCGAACTTTGGATGTGCTGACTAGAAGGTCTCCATCATAAAACTTTGTCTCAATAATCACATTTCCACTGAAATAAAAAGAATATATATATTCATTATGTAACTAGTAAAGTAATTTTTTTTTAACTTGAGGTTAGAATTTTGTTTTAATAAGTTAAGAATAACAGTTGCTTATAAATTTATTGTTTTGATTTGTCAAACATTTATTTTAAAGACAACTTAATGACTGCTTGGAAACTAGATTAATTAACTTTTGTTGAATTTATTACATATGATACCAAAATGGATCAACTAATTAAGTCAACAAAATGCCCACTCAACTAATTGTGCAGTAGTGATCTTTAAAAATTAAATATTTTGAACTTAATAGGTTGTTGATTTCAGATGCTAAATAGTATTGATATGATTCACTCCTTTTAACAGTATTCAATTAACAAGTTAAGTGCCACGTTAGTCATCAGTGACTGACAGTGTAAAATACAACATAAAAACTAAAAAATTACATTGTTTTAAGTATTTACTGAACATTATTTAAAATTTATTTAATTATTCTTCAATCCAAGATTGTACAATACAAGCATTTCCAAGCAGCGCATGGTCTGACAGGGATTTCCTTAAAAATACATGTGGCGCTCAATGTGGTAATGTCAATTAATTAAGATCATATAATAAAATAGTGTTGGTAAACTAAGTCTTTTCATTCCACAATACAAGTCTTTCATTTTCACAGCTTTCTTGATTTGACAACAAGTTAGTGTGAATTCAGAAAAGTAAAAACTCAAATACAAAAAGAATTCAGAAGCAAATGGCCAGTTTCATGGGGGAAAATAAAAACATAAAGTCTGGAAAACATTGAGAATAATTCAATGTCTATTTGCCAAAACATGCCTTTAAGAACTTTATTCTTTTAAGTTTTAATATAATGTGCACTGCACAATTGCATAAAACACCTTTACGTTTATTAATGCTTGAGTAGTAGGAAAAGAAAAATTCATTACGGGCAGGGGTCTAATCTGGTTATTTTTTATGGTTGCCCTTAGGGAAATCATTGAAGTGATCTTGGTTGTCCTCAAATAAAGTTTGTTGCCCTAAAATTTTTCACTGTTACAGAATACGAGAACTAAAAAATATTTTTACTGTTGATTTAATAGATCTTTAATAAAATAATTTAAATATTTACTTGCGTAGTCAACGATAAGAAAAGAGGCGTCATTGACAGACACAATTTCTGTTTCTCATCTCGTCTAAGTTAAATTGATCAACATACACATAAGTGTTTAAAATCCAATTGATTAGTTTTATTCCTAATTATCAAAACAAAACATGCATTCATGAAAAAGAAATTAAATTTCTGGGATTTTGTGTAACCGTTCAAAGGACATTGACGGACACAATTTCTGTTTCTCATCTCGTCTAAGTTAAATTGATCAACATACACATAAGTGTTTAAAATCCAATTGATTAGTTTTATTCCTAATTATCAAAACAAAACATGCATTCATGAAAAAGAAATTAAATTTCTGGGATTTTGTGTAACCGTTCAAAGGACAGCTGATTTTTTTTCAAGTTGCTCTTTTAAAAATCTGGTTGCCTCAGGCAATCGTAAATTTTAACCTCGATCACGAGCAAAAAAGATATACATAGTTTATACTTAAGTATACTGGGTGGAAACATTCAAATAGTTTTTTAAACAGATAAAGTTATAATTGTGCAATAACTGTCGACTCAAAGTGAAACGAGTGTATGAATCATATGAGTGTCAGAAGCATTCTTAGTAGCTATTTTCAGAAGAGATTAACTCAATCTCACAAATTACAAAAAATAAAGCCAATTACAAAAGTGTAGAGCATCCTCAATTTAGTATATGATGCTTTATTACAAAACTTTATTTGATATCTTGAAATGTCAATATTTTGATATCTCATCTGCAGCTAAAACACATGACAAAGTCAAGTTATAGAAAAGTGTATCATATCATATTTACTAAAGTAATCATATTTACATCATATGTAATCATATTTACTAAAAAAAACAACTTGAGCAAGGTCAATTTATTTTAATAATAAGAATACCAAGTTAATAGGCTTGATGATGCCACAAGCAGCAATACACATCTGCACTTGAGTTACAACACTTGTTCAGCATTGTATTGTTTGATTTTTTACATTGGATTTTTCATGGATGAAACATGGACATTTCAGGATTTCTAATTAAGTCATATTTACATGAAAGACTTTCATCTTAAATTATGTATACTTTATACATTTGTAATTGAACTTTTTCTTCCCATCTCTTAGTTTTTAAGATAGAAAATAACTTCTGTAAGTTACCACAAGCGGTGCTGCAGTTTCTCTCCTTGATAACATAGCCTCATTTTACTACAAGTAAGCAGTTCTACAACTCTAGCTTTATCCACTCGAAAGTTATCGGAGTGTTTCCAGATTTTACTTTACACTTAATATTTCCAAAAACAAAGTATTATTATTGTAAGGGCACTGAATAGTTTGTTATTGCAAATCTAACTTTTTTGTAACAGCACTGAATAGATTTTATTACAAAAACTTACTTTAAAACATTGGCAGGCATCATTTGCGATTCAGGAGCCGCTTCAATCAATGATTGCCAGGTATTAGTGGAGTTTGGTATAACAAACCCAAAGTCAAAAAACCATTCTGAAAAAAAATTTCTAGTTAGAAACGCTTCACTGATGAATGTACTAGAGACATTGCATGTCATTACATTGAAATCAACATTTAAATGCTAAAATTCAAAAATATTTAATAAATAGTTATTTATTTCGAACAATTTGCTGTCGCCAAATACCACAAAATTCAATTTCTCTTTAAAAAAAGAATAAATAATTAGTTGTTAATCAAGATATTCAAACAAGCTAAATTATAAAGGGGCATGGTACCATAAATCAGGGGTTCCCAACCGGTGGTACGCGGGAACGTTTCAGGTGGTACGGTGGTTTCAGGTGAACTAAAAGAAAGTTTTATCGATCTTACAGAAAATAGCTCCATGAAAGATTATTTTAAAGAGAAATCTTTAATTAACTTCTGGATCGGATGTAAAACCGAGTACCCTTTGATCTTCCAGCAAGCTCTGCTATTTTTTATGTCATTTGTTATGAATTACTTGTGTGAGAGTGGATTTTCTGAACTCTTGTACATAAAAAATAAACATAGAAGCAGAATAAGTGTTGAAGAGGACTTAAGATTGAAGATAAGTTCCATTACTCCTAATGTTGATATTTTAATCACAGGCAAACCACAACAAGTTTCGCACTAAAGACTATAAAAGTATATTTTGTATGATGATTAATTTTTTGCTGAGTTTGTACTAATTTTTTATTTGTATGTTTTTAGACCTATGGGTAATAAATAAAACTGTAAATTAATACCATTTTAATCTTTTTATTTCACCTTTATTATAAGCATGTTATAAATAAACAAATATCTAACCATTAAATGTGAAGTTTTCTCAGGAATTTAATTCAAAAAGCCTTTGAACATTTTTAGAAGAGTAAATATTATACGTTTATTTAAATATTTAGGTTTGGTGGTAGGCCAAAATTTCTCCAAAAGTCAAGTGGTACGCAGGTGCAAAAAGGTTGGGAACCCCTGCCATAAATAAATACTCTTACTTTAAGTTACAAAAATGGTATTTGATATGACTTCTACAAAACGCAATATGTTTGGTATTTAATGGCACCATCTTTTTATTACCCTGGGCCTTAAGTCCAAGGGTCAAAAGTGTGGGTGTCCGTTCCCATTTAATGTTTGGACATGTACAGGAAAGGCATTGTGTAGGCATGAGCCTGTTTGTATAAAAAGACATGTATGCTGATTTTGCTCAGTTATATTGATGTATCAATGTTTAATAATAATAATAATAATAAAAAACTTTGCAATGGGCTTGGACTTAAGGCCCAGGATAAACTGTACATTGGCACTAAGCAAATAAATTTTTTTTAATAAATTTTCTTAAAACTTTTTTAAAAAACCTGCATACTTTGATGTAAAACACAGAGTGATTCTTAGGATTAAGTAAAGAGTCACACAAAATAATAAATATTTACAAAACAAAGTTGAAAAAATTAACATAGCAGAAGTAGATATGGCCTATTGTTGTTGTTGCTGTAATAATTTAAAATAATCTGGAGGACAAATTTAGCTGATAAAAGCTTTTGTAAAAAGTTTTAGCTTTTTGTAAAAAAATTCAACATTCTAGTTTGCTCATGCTTTTATTTACAACCAACCAGAGTTTTCAGTGGCTTTTTTTTCACAATATAGAAATCTGGCATCACAGTGTGTGACGTTCCTTTTCTACAGGATGCACGAATTCAACCAGAAACATAATAAAACTAATAATTTGTGCCATCCTCTCCCTGATTGTCCAGTGATAACTTTGCAATTTGTAGGCCCGTGAATTGGAGCCATTGCACATGCATAGTTTCCTGTATAAAACACAACCTCTCATAAGATGTCTTCTCAACATTTCGAAAACATTTATTAATACGAGAGGTACATTAAGACAATTTACTATCACATCATCCTTTTTTATTAACTATGAAATCATTTTTTGAATATTTTACCCTTAACTGCTTTTGGAAGACTGTTTAAAAAAGATTATTTCGATTAATTATTTTCTTCATAAATGAAAATAAATAACAACAATTTCACACTCGACGGTTTTTTGTATGCATATGATTTTTTACCTTTGAATTAAAAGGGACGATAGCAAAATACAGGGTTTCTGCCAAAATAAAATGTCACAAATCCATGACTTTTCATGATTTTCCAAGACTGAAGCAAATTATTTTCCATGACTCAAGATATCAAATCACCAAAAAAAAAACCAACAATAATAACCTATATGAATACTACTAACACGAACATAGTAAATAAATCAATGTACCATTAAATGATGTTTCTAAAGTATATTTTAAATTAAGTAAAACATATTTGTTTCAGTAACTCCCAAATCAGAAGAAAAGGGAAAAATAATTTTCCATTCTTTGATATTTCTGTGATAAAAAAGCTAATCAATCTTTAATAATAAAGAAATATTTGAAGAAAGAATAAGTCAACAATAATAAATTATATTATCAAAAATCAAATGTTTTAGTATAAACAATGTAAAACAGAAGACAGAAGACGGGGGAAAAAATAACAAAAATGTACACACGCTTATTAAAACTGTTCACTTCAGTTCTCATATTATGAAAAATATTTCACCCATGAGACCTTACTAGTATGATGTCACAAATTTGGTGTTCAGAAATGTTTTCATTAGCCGTGGTTTTTAACTGTGACCGTTCTTTCCGTCAAAACGTAACTAAAAACTTAAGATGAATTTTTGATGAGCTGAATAGCGATCATGGCGTTTATGACGTCACAGTTACGTGATTTTACTTAAAATGTTTAGAAATCCATGAAATTCAATGTATTTCCATGACTTATGACAATTTTTTCGCTCAAAATTATGACTTTTCATGACAAAATTTACCCAATACCCAAATTCATGACTTTCCATGACATTTCCGGACTTTTCATATGCACGGAAACCCTGAAAATATCTATGGGAATAGCATAAACACAGCAGAGTGTTAGTGACAATATTTTACTGAGGCCAGAATACAATGGCTACCACTAACGAGTCACAATGCATTATGGAGCTGTTGAAATAATTTTTGTTGGATGACCCTCCTTTCTTTGTCTACTAAGCCTTTCTATTGGCATATTGAAAAATTGCTTTATAGTGTATATTAGACATCTTCCACAGAACACACTATTTCAGCAGAAGGAGAAAAAAAAAAAATATTAAATCATTAAATACTTAGAAATTTGTTTCTCCCATAGAACTTATGAATTACAATTTTGTTATGACATTGGCAGAGATCGTCTCATAATATATAGAGATCGTCCATAGTTATTTCATTGATTGATGTCCACGGACATGAATTCCTTGTTATTTTTTTAGTTCCGAATGGAGCTTTAGGATTATAAACGCGAGATTACTAAATTGAAATCTGTACAATTAATACCATCAAATAAGTAATTAATAATAAATAGCTAATTATTCATAACTAGTTTTATCTTGATCACAGACATGACAGTATGATCCTTACAGTTGCACCTATTTTACATGTAAATAATAAAACATGATTCTTGTATTGAAAAATAGAATACACAATGTTCATTGGAACCAAAATGGTTACATTGGACATCTTTCCAATATCACAGTTGACTTGTTGTGTCACTTGGTGGGTAATTAAACAACTGAAAAGTGTTGTCCACGGACTTGACACATCAGTCTTGGGACAGGAGGTATATTGCATTAATTGTAAAGAAATTACTACTCATAAAAGTTTTATACTAAGGCATAACATACTTCATAGGTAAAAATAAAAAAATATAGACATGAAGGAAATATGAAGTTAAAATTTAAATACTGATAAAGGAAGCAACCCTGAGGTTATGACATCCCACGAATATGACAAATTATGCCCATGGACGTATTTTTTCAATAGAATTTAAAAAAAAATTTATATTACTTGTTTTGAGGAGTTTTTATTGCATTAAAATATATATTCCATGATTAACAAAAATATCCAATTCATCTAATGATGACAAAAATTGCTGCAACAAGCTTTTGTGCGTTTTATGGAGAATGACCCATGTACTATTAGTGATGGTGAATCAAAGCCTTTGCTGTATTTCGGTAAAATTCAACTTTTTTTTATTTCCGTGTTCCTTAAAATAAAAGTCAGAAATCATTACCTTCTAAGCACCTTCCTTTAAACAAAACACGTTGCTCAAGACGAAACTTTTCCATTGGTTCAATAGACGAGAAATTGATTTCTCTCGAAACAGCACGGCAACGCAAGATTTTTTTTGGTACACGAGCTGATAAAACAAATAAAAGCTATTACGTACTGAAATGCGAAAATAGTATGATTAGCTTTTAACTAGACTACTTTTGAACAACTATTATGCATTAATATTTAATTATAGCTTTTGGTGAATGAAATTATTGTGAAACGTTACAGTATATTTTGAATGAAAAGTGATCAAATAAATTTACCTTCATGTTCTACATCCGGTTTCGATCTAAAACAGAAATGAGTGTGATTAAATTATAACAGGTAATTTATGTAGGTACTTTAACCAGCTGAATATCTTAGCTTCCTTATGAAAATTTTCCATAAATATATCCTTAAAACTAGTAGTACTTGATTAATTTACAGTTACAAAGTTTCTAAAAACATATTTTTAATATAACAAAATTATTGCTAAATACCTAATTACATGACAAATGAAATAATTGCCAAAATCTTCTCTAATCAAGGACATATTTTTTTAAAGTATAAAACCTCATCAAAAGTAATGATGAATAACTTAGGCAGGTAAAAATAAACTATACAGCAGCAAATTTTTTAAAAAAAAGGCAATCTTATGTTTGCTTTATTTTGTAAACATTTTGGGCCATTGTTTTTTAAAAGTAAATGATCACAAAAAAAGAGCTTTATTTTCAGCTGAGAGATTATAAAAAATACCATTGCTTTGAAACAAAAATACAAAACTCACAAATCTTCAGAGCCTTGCCATAAAACTTTCCCAGAGTCAGCGTCTCGGAGATTCATCCAATTTCTAACAATACGTTAAGTTATTTCCACAAACACAAAGTTAAAAAAAATCACTGAACAATGTGATTGTTTGTAAAATATTCGAACTCCACAAAGCAAAATAAGTGCACATTTTATTTATTTTGATGAGCCACTAAATGTTACAGTCAAATTTCTCAATCTGCATGCAGCTGCACTGTTTGGTCTAAAAATTCTTTTACAATTTTCACTAAGATTTTTATAAATTTTGCAGTCGGGCACACAACATCCGCAAAAATTAAGGACTTTTAAGGACCTCTAAGCATTTTCAAGCACTTTTAAGAATTTTCAAGGCCAGGGTTCCCACTCTTATTGAGGAAAAAAATTCAAGGACCTTTTAAAGAAAACTCAAGGATCACAAAATTACATACTTTAGACATAAAAATACAAAACAGAGGCGAAGATTATCAGTGATCGCTTAAAAATTCAAGGACTTTATCCTTTTTTTCAAGGACCAAATTTCAAGGACTTTCATGGCTGTGGGAACCCTGACATAGTATGGGTTGGGAGTGAGGAATTGCAATCCATTTGATTGCTTAGTGAGCGTGATTTCATAAAAATTCTAAACACCAAATAAGGGGGTGGACTCTAGTACAGAAACCTAACCAATAATAGGTAGCTATCATTGAATTTTAGTCCCAAACAAGTAATTATTTTTTTTGCAATTGTACATTTTGCAAAGATGTTTTCGAGATACAGGCTATGTTAAAAAAAAATAAGTATAAACAATACAAGTATAACATGTCATAAGTAATTAAAGTATTTCCATTTAAAGCCATAGATAAGGTAGTGATACCTTTATAATAATCATCAAGAAGAATTTGGATTGGTAATACTTTTTTTGCAATTTTTTATTACTTGACAATCATAAATTATTATGTTCATGTTGGTTATTTATGCAGAATAAGTCATAATAAATAAATCTACTTAGAGATTCTATAAATCTGACAAGACAGAAAATGGTAAATTCTAAATTTACGTGGATGGGTTGGTATGATCTTAAAAGTGGGAGTCAAGGTCAAAACATCCCTAATTAAACATGACGGCTAATTCAAAATCTACAAGATGGATACAAAAATGGATAAATCTACAAAATTTAAAGTGGCCGTTAATACTAAATGACGATTGAAAATATAAGGAATATGCAAGAAATCAATGAGAAATAATAAAAATCAAGCAATGAAGTAATAAAAAAAAAATCCCCCAAAAAATAGGATTGATAAATATGAAACTTTATCGCCTACTAATTGGCACCAAATCGGCTTGGTGCTATAAGAAATAGGCCCATAAACAGTAAATAGGAAAAAAACCAGACAATGGAAGGATAATACTTTGAAAATAGTTAACTTTTGCATAAATGACCAAATTTCTGGGTACCTATAATCATACCTGCCAACATTGGCATTTTCAAATTAGTACAATTTTTACGGAACAAATATTTGCATTCCTATGACTCATGGAAAGTCAAATAGCGACAATATTTATGAATTTAATATAGAAATAATAGTAATTCTATTACAAATGCCAAAAAAAAAAAAAAAAAAAAAAAAATTGAATAATATTAAATTGCTCTCAAATATAACAAATTGTTATATTTTAGCACAAAATGGAAATTATAAAATAAAAAACTAACTTGGATTTAAAAATAAATCAAATTTAAACTTTACGATGAAATCTCTGATGAGGTTTATGATTTAGCCTACATTACACCTAAATAAAACATGTTTTATGACACAAAAACTCTAGTGAAACATACAATGAGTTGGTGGTATTCAAAGTGTTTAATCACACGCACATATATCAATTATGCAGGCTTTCAAATTCTTATTATTACATATGATGTTGTCACTGTGCTTTTTAGAATTGATATAAACTTCGACATCAGTAAATCCTCTATGAGAAATCTTAATATCAGATGCATAGATAGAGCAGAATGCAAAATTTGTTTCTTTGTTTGAATTTCTGATGATTAGAAGTAAACTGCTTGGTTTGAAGTAAACTCCAAAAAAAACTTGATATTTTCTGGAGTCTTACACCAGGATTGTTTAACTTGGATATTTTAAAATAAATAGTTAAGACTAACAAAGAAGCTGAAAACCGAAAGTGCTTTAATCTCTCAAGTCCGAGAAAACGAAACAGTCGTTCGGTGAGTGCCGCCAAAACAATTGAAAACGGCGGCGTCGCGATTTAGTGCGCAGCGTTGGAGTATGGTCCAAAAGAAGAAAGAATAAAAAAAACTAAAGCACTTTCAGTTTTCTACTTTATTAATCTCTAAAGTTCGAGACAACGAAAGAGTTGCTTGGTTCACCAAATCCCGTCGGCAACACAGATGAAAACAATGAATTTCCGGCGCCGCGCTTAAGTGCTTTTATTATATACGCGCAACTTTAATGTACGGTCCAAACAGAAGGAAGAACCAAAATCTAAAGCATTTTTGGTTTTCAGATTCTTTGTTAATCTCTTAAGTCTGAGGCAACACAATAGTTGTTTGGTTCGCCAGGTCCCGTCGGCAACACAAATGAAAACAGTGCATCCCCGGCGCAGTGGTTTAGTGCTATTATTTACGCGCAAGTCCAGTACTATTATTTACGTTTTGGAGTCCAGTCCAAAAGAAGGTAGAATTAATAAACTAAAGCACTTTCGGTTTTCTGCTTTCTTTATTAACCTGTAAAGCCAGAAAAATCGAAGCAGTGGTTTGGTTTGCCAAATCAAGTCGGCAACAGGAAAGAAAACAATGCATCCTCGCCAATGCGCTTTAGTGCTGAACATATGCGCAATCTTGGAGTGTGAATAAATATTTTGACTGATGCGGCAGCTTTGGAAAATCGTTTCGGTTTCGTTATTGACTTGAAAAAATATTAAATTAAAAAAAAAAAAAAAAACGGTTTTAGGGAAAAAACGAAAAGTACAGTGAAATCCGTACGATTTTTTTAGCTGTTCGTACACCCGTACAAAATAGTAAAAATCCGTACATTGTACGATAATTCGTACAAGTTGGCAGGTATGTATAATGCATCTATTCCAAAAAATCATTTCACTAAAATGGGTTCGACAGTACTACATTTGGGACCTTGCAACTTTTTTCAAAGATAAGCATTGGAACTTACACACTATCGGAACCATGCAAACCTTCGGATTAACTCACTAAATTGGCAACCTGATTTCGCACGTGTCTAAGGAATTGAATTGGCAACCATGTGCTTCATTTAGAAATTCCTGTCAGCGTATTCCGTTTTTAGAATTAGTGCGTTTTCTTTCAATGCAGCCAATATGGTGGTGATAGTATGCATAAATACCTAAACATTTTCTGTATATTCCTAGTCTATGGTAAGATTTCAGAGATTTGGCTCCAAGGCCAAATTATCATTCGTTTTTCATACAAGTCACGATTCCAATAGTCCCGAAAGCAGAAAGTGCCTAAAACTGTGACGTACGTTACAGAACAATTTTAAGTTTGGAACAAATGCCCGCGAGTGAGAAAAAGAATTTCACCTACGGGATGACATGTTCTGCAGAACAAAACGACTTTATTGTCCACTCTTCCCCTCCCCCCCCCCTCAAGTTTCTCGGAACAACATTTCCCCGAGTTTCAGTTTCTTATAGAAAAACTCCCCGCGTTCATAGGGGGATCAATCATGTGTCCGTTTCCCATTCTGGAGCGCTTTTCTTGCTGAAAGTCATTGATAAAGTTACAAATTTTGAATGTATGCCTTGGTTTGAAAAATAATTTTTTTCGTCATTGTCATTTTGCAATAAATGTGTAGTATTAATTTTATGGTTTTTTTCTTTTATGTCATAATGGAAATTTTGAAAAAATGTCTGCAGTACATTTATAACTGTCAAAAGTCCCGTTGCAGAACATTATATATTATTCTGCTTCTGGGCCAATAGTTAGGTTTATCAAATCAATATATATATATATAAAATCCAAATTTTATCATTTAACAATTGTTGTCAATACCGATCATATTGTACACTAGGAATTAACTACAAAATTGTAACCCTTTACTTTCGATCTACAATTAGTTTTATAGCAAATACCAAGAACTTTTTGCTACATTTAAACTTCAAATAAAATTACCGAAATCTCCAGACCTCAATAGTACATATGCATTTTAAAAAGCTGTGAAAAACATTAACAAAGCTAAAATGATTCCAATTGTTAGGGTTATCAAACAAATATATATATAAAATCAAAAATTTATCATTTAACAATTGACGCCAATACCGTTTATATTGTACACGAGGAATTAACTACAAAATTGTAACCCTTTACTTTCGATCTACAATCAGTTTTATAGCAAATACCTAGGACTTTCTGCTATATTTAAGCTTCAAATAAAATTACCAAAAATCCCCAGATCTCTATAGTACCTACATATGGTATTTTAAAAAGCTGTGAAAAAGTAATGATTCCAATTTTTAGGATTATCAAACAAATATATATATAAAATCTAAATTTTATCATTTAACAGTTGTGGCGAATACCGATTATATTGTACACTAGGAATCATAGGTGTCAACTTTTCAAAAAACATGGGGGGGGGGGGGGGCGAGTTTTGACGGAAAATGAAATTTTTCAAAAAATTATCGAAATCTATTAATTTTTCAAAAATCTAGGTATGACACAACTTCTCATATAATACCAACAATAAACAGTTATAATTTATTTGGAGAATGGAGGGAAAAAAAGGAGATAGTGTTACAAAAATCAGGGTAGGCAGCCCCTCAGAATTTAAAAGTGGGGAGGCCAACCCCCCCTACTTTACGCCTATGCTAGGAATCAACTACAAAATTGTAACCCTTTACCACATCTACTACTATCAGTTTTATAGCAAACACCTAGGGCTTAATGCTAAATTTAAGCTTCAAATAAAATTATAAAAAATCACCAGATCTCGACAGTACATATGCATTTTAAAAAGCTAGATTGATACATTTTCATTTGAAACCAATAATGGTTTCGATAGGACACGAAAAACATGCTAACCAGTTGTTCAAAATATATCTCTTAAAGCTAAGAGGAAAAAATTATAAATCATGAACTCTTATTAGAGTAACATATATTAAAATGAGTTACAATGCTTCGAGTAAAGGTAGAACATTATTAATTCAAGCAAAAGGATACAGCTTAAATCCTTGGAGAATATCTTCAGCTTTAGAAGGCATGTTTACAATTAAAGATATTTTAACACGTCCAAGTTTTCAGTGAATATCGAACATGTCTTAAATCAACTTTAGTTAGGAGTAAACACCCATTTAAAGGCAGAAATAACGGAATTAAATTATTATGGCTACTAAAAAATCTTTACAATAACAATAACAAAACAATTTCTGCGAATAACGTTGTAGAAGTGTTGCCAAAACAATGTGACATTGAGCTAATGACATGAACTTAATATAAAATTCAAATAATATCATTCAACATTTTGAGCTATCAATATGCAAAATATAAAGTACTAAATAATGTTTTAATAAATAGTATGCATTTGAATCAAATGTATATAAAATTGAAAGAGCGTAGAAGTTCCAATCCATAGCATTAATTCACTTTTCAAATATATCTGGCAATGGCATTGTTTGTTTTCTGGTAGTTTTTGTGTTTACATTAATTTATTGTCTTGGTCTTGATAAATGTCGAACTCATAATGTCGATTTTAAGTACTTTATCAAATTTTGGTAGGGTTGCAAGTGCTGCTGTTAAAAAAAGGTTCCTTTCCAAAGACCAAAATGCAATCGTTCAAGGTACTCGCCCCGGTATTCGGTTTTGTATCTCAATGACCTTTGTCACCAAAATGTCCTTTGGGAATTAGGATAGACTGGGTTTCACTTAATACTTTAAGCAAACTATAAAAAAAATAACAAATTATATTTTTTATACGTGTAGAGTTTTAAAGTGGAATCTTCCGTAGATCATAGTTTATTATCCTATTAGAAAATGTACCTATAGGTTTTCAAATGAGAATTATTTAACACCAACATTTCTACTCTGTTTTGCACGATTTTTTGATTACTGTACAGGTTTCGGTCTATTCCTAGTTGACGTTAAAATATCGCCAAGCCGATTTGGCGCTGTTTTGTAGGCGATACAGCTCTAAATTTGGCAACCCCTTTTTTTTATTGACGTGCTTTGGCTTCAACCTTTCTATACCACATATCATGGAGCTGGTTCGTTTCTCAATTTTTCATATTGGAATTTCGAATTGGCGACATTCTGGCTTTGTCGCCAACTTTTCAAAAGTGCGCCAACTCATAAACGTGAACTAGGAATTTACCCAGGTTTCCTTTTAAATGCTACTTGGTTTCATATTAGGGTCTATTCCTAGTTGACGTTAAAATATCGCCAAGCCGATTTGGCGCTGTTTTGTAGGCGATACAGTTCTAAATTTAGCAACCCCATTTTTTTTATTGGCGCGTTTTGGCTTCAACCTTTCTATACCACAAATCATGGAGCTGGTTCGTTTCTCAATTTTTAATATTGGAATTCCGAATTGGCGACATTCTGGCTTTGTCGCCAACTTTTCAAAAGTGCGCCAACCCATAAACGTGAACTAGGAATTTACCCATATTAGCATGTTTTGTATAATGTAATAAGGTAACTGGCATTTCAATTTTTACAAAAGATAGCATAAATGCAATTTATTTTTAAAAATTTTGTTTGAAGGTTTTCTGTTTTTTCGTATTATCTAGACTTCTTTGAGCTTGTTAATTCTCTCCTTTGAGTTGCTGAAGACTTAAGGCAAAAATCAAAAATTGAAAAGTTTTTCGTACGATGTTTGTAAAAGTAATCTGACGGAGTTCTTCAGGGTAAGATAAAAAGAACGAACTCCACACACAGGAAATCGCTGGATCCCTCAGGAAATTGAAATCATATAGTGATTTTGAAATTGCAAGTTTATATGACAAAGAAATTACAAACAATCAATCCGAGTGATCTGCATTTCGGTTAAAGAAACACTGTTTTGCAAGGTTGTTTCTTCCCCTACTACCTCAGCTCCTGACTTGCCACTTCAAGGAAGAAGTTCCGGTGTCTGTGGGGGGGGCGACCAAACGGTATAGTGGTTAGCGGGCTAGCTTCTAGATCTCTAGGTTGCGGGTTTGAGTCCCGTGTTAGGCATGGGTGTTTGTAAATGTATGTTGGCTTGTCTAATGACGAATGTTTCGGCGCATTATAGCCCTCGTGTTGCTGACGGCACCAGATAATCTGAAAACAACCAACCGGTTTCTGCGGGAAGGGGGTGGGTTGTTGCCTTCATTTCCTCCTATTGGTTTTGGATTTTGAATCTCTTGCTCCTATTACAGGGATCAGATTTTTTCGCTTTATGGATCACCCCCTTCCCCATTGGTAGAGACGTGTCCTGATTTTTGGTCTGAAAAATCTGGTCACATATATTCCTAGTCTACAGTAAGATATAAAAAATTTGGCTCCAAGGCCTAATTCTTATTCGTTTTTTTTTATATAAATCACGATTCCAATCAGGATTCTGCAATTAAGATTGTCAAACAAATATCTATATAAAATCTGTATTTTATCACTTTCCAATCCACTTCGCCAATTCTGATCATATTGTAGACTATGAATTAACTACAAAATTGCAACCCTTTATTTTCGATCTTCAGTCAGTTTTACAGCGAACATGATTTTCTGATAAATTTTAGCATTTTGATTCATTAGATATTTAGAATTACCAAAAATTGTCAGGTTCCTATAATGCATATGTATGGCGGATTTCCGTTTTTCACATTTTTATGTAAAATGTCTTTTTTCGCGGTTCCTGTTACGAAGATCCACATTTTTTCCGATCTGGATCAGTTTTTCCTATAAAAAGTGTACTTTTTCTCATGTCTCTGCAAAAGATTTTCCCTCTTCCTTCAGAAAAAACGCAATTCTTTCTAAAAGAAGTAAAAGGAGAGATGAGGAAGTCGCCTTTTCCCCAACAAACCCCTTCCCGGAGATACCGGAATTTCTCCTTTAAGGGGTAAAAGTTACCTTGCAGAACTATGTCTCTTTGACCGAAATGCTCCATTGTTTGACGCTTCTTGCGATTCCCCCCTAAAAAAGAGAAACCACTGCTATTTTACTTTAATTTCTTGAAAGGTCTGGTGATTTCCTGCATGTATCCATTTTATTTGACTCTGCCATTGACATTAAACAATTATGTCAAATTTATGAATTTTCCATCTATTTACATTTTCTATGTACATGTATCCAAGAGTACACCCATATTTAATCGAATAATTATGGTACTTGCTACTATGTACAGATTTTCAAAAAAAAAAAAAAAAAATTATAAAAAAAAACGTTTCCCTTCCTCTAGCACTGCGTAAAATGTCTGGTGGCGATAGTGATAAGACGATGTATATAACTCCATCAAGGTACCAGTATACACGTTTTAAAGATGACTTGCACTTCTACGTTTCCCTTGGAGTTATACCTATAGCTCTAGTGATTTTGTACACCAACGTCTTCATTGGGAAATCTACTTTGGCCGAAATTCCTGAGGGTTATCAACCTCGGCACTGGGAGTATTACCAGGTGTGTACATGGAAAGTATTTTATATTTTCACTAACTCCTCCTTGGTCGGATTTTTTTTTTTTTGAATTTCTGATCTAAGAAAAATATTTTTTGTTGCTGAAAATTAATATGTTCTGTCTGAAAATTAATGTCTTAAAAAATGTAAAATATTTAGGTCAGTAAATGATTTTTGTTTGAACGTTCATCTAATATTCCATTTATAGATCTTTAGTTTTTCCTTCAATGCACTTCAATTTACTTAATTCAGGGTATCGGTAAGTTTGCTTGAATTGCAGTAATATTAAAAGGAGTAGCAGGACATTCCTTTCACCCACATCCTTACAAAGCTCATATTGTCTTCTGATTCCCTAGACTGAAGAAGTTACATCACTAAAGGCCAATCAAACGGTGTAGTGGTTATAGTGCTAGCTTCTAGACCGCGAGGTTGCGGGTTCGAATCCCGTATAAGGCATGGGTGTTTGTAAATGTATGTTGGTTTGTCATATGACGAATGTTTCGGTGCATTATAGCCCTCGTGTTGCTGACGGCGCCAGATAATTTGAAAACAACCAACCAACATCACTAAAGAAACCAGTACTCTCATCTTCAGACTGAGAGGTATTTAAATCACTGCACTCGGACTGAATCTATCAATCAAAAATGAATTGAATCTATCAAAAAACCCATTTTGGCATGCTACCATAACTAACAAAATCTGACATTTCAGAAAATACAAACAAAATTGCTAGGTCTTAGTAAAATAGATAGACTATAGTTGCGTCATCTCTTGCCTATACTCAGAAATATAAAAAATAATATCAACTTGTAATGTGACATGTAAGTAGAGCAGTGTTCACTTCAGAGGAAGTCCTAGTAAGGAATTAACTAGGAAGTTCATTCCCTATGCTTGCTATGTTATTATCTTCTAGGCCAGTGCATTTAGAAACTACTTTGTATAAAACCTTGAAATTAGGCGAGTAGGGACGAGAAAGATCACCTTATGAAATAACGAATTGTTTTCATTTAATGTCTATAGACTGAGAGGCGACTGCAATTTTTGGACCCCATCAAACATCATTCTGAATTTTTTATAAAAATTAGAGAAAAGTGAGTAGATTATGAATACACTGGTCTGCCGTGGCAAAAATGTCCGAAACTGGTCAAAAATCGACTTGGAATGAGTTGAACTAAATCCAATTGCCAAATGAGCCATAACTTACCAAATAATTACAATTTTTTTTTTATTTGGTAACCCTCACTCTTTAATTTTCAATTAAGAAGGTTGCAGACGATTCAGATATCTGGCGACGGTCTACTTGCATCTATTAAAAGGGAGCCAAGTTGGCAATAAACATTACGTCACGGATGACGTAACCGTTGGGGCCAATTTGGCTTACTTTTAAAAAATACACATTTTCCAAGCCAGAGATCATAAATTGTTTGCGCTTTTCTCATTGAAAATCAAAATGCAGTGGGTTACCAGACGAAAAAGTTTGTTCTCTTTTTGGCAAGTAATGACATATTTGGCAATCGGATTTTAGTTCAACTCATTCCAAGTCGATTTTTGATCAGTTTTGGCAATTTTTGCCATGACAGACCAGTGGATTCCTAATCTACTCATTTTTCTCCAATTTCTATAAAAAATTCCGAATGATGTTCGATGGGGTCCAAAAATTGCAGTCGCCTCTCGGACTACTATCTATTATAAATGAAAATTTAAATAGCTAAAAGCAAAACCAGGTGGAGCCACTGCATATGCATTGACGTAAGGTTTTCAGATATAAAATAAATTATATTAGATGCTATTTTCGAGTTTTTAATTCATCATTTCATTAAGTAATAATTTTTGTCCCCACTCATGAAATTTTGAGGTTTTATACAAAATAGTTTCTAAATGCACTAGGCTAGAAGATTTTAACATAGCGTGTATAAGGAATGATCCTTAAACTTTCTCTTCAAAGAAGTATTTTTTTTTTGTCGCAAGATATTCATCTGCAACTATATGGACACTAAAAAGCCGAAAGTAGAACATGTGATGTCAACTGTGTCGGGTATAAAAAGAAAAATAACCAAGGTATTAAACAGCAGCGGTACTTAGAACATGAGAAGTTGATTGAGAAGTCCGTAATTTTGACCGTTTGGTTCCTTTCAGATCTGAATGCAATTTTTTTCCCCCTTTAATGTTTTGAATAACAAAAATTTATATTTTCTTTCAACTAGATCCATGGAATCGTATCAATTTCTTACTCAATAATTTTTATTTAATATGTAAATTTTCCTACCGGAGCTTTGGCAGTTGAAACTTCTACTTTTCGCTTTGTTGAAGTAACTAACAAATTACTTAAGTTAAATTTCAGGGATTTTTGTAATCGTTTTTGTAAGTAGGTTATAATCTTATCTTCTGGATGGCTTTGAGATGAGGATGACACTATTAAATCCTTTTAGGGTATGCCTCCTTTTTAAGAGTTTCTTTTATTAAACTGAAGATTTTTTTTAAAACAGGAAGGTATGTTTAATGAAATTAAGCTGCAGATTTGAAAGTCTAAAAATATAATATATATACAAGCATTATACTAAATGCTTAAGACAAAATTGAAATCTTTTAAATTCATCAGAAGTTAGAAGTGTCAATTTAATTTATACACTCGAGGCAAATAGTTTAACCCCAAATTAAAAATAGTGTTGTTTTCTTTAGAAAATATAAATAACATCAGAAAGTATAGTCTGCAAAATACACCTGGTGCCTCTATTGCAACTGTGATATCTGTTTAGAAAAAAAAAATTGCTACACATTTTCATACAAAGTTCTTACTTTTTCAGCGTTTCCATGGTCCTTGAAGCCGACCAAACGGTATAGTGGTTAGCGTGCTAGCTTCTAGACCGCGAGGTTGCAGGTTCGAGTCCCATATTAGGCATGGGTATTTGTAAATGTATGTTGGCTTGTCTAATGACGAATGTTTCGGCGCATTATAGCCCTCGTGTTGCTGACAGCGCCAGATAATCTGAATACAACCAACCAACCATGGTCCTTGAAAGTTCTTGAAATTTTTTTTGATGAAATTTGGTCCTTGAAAAAAAGGATAAAGTCCTTGAATTTTTAACAGTCACTGATAATCTCTGCTTCTGGTTTTTTTCATCACCATTTTGTATTTTTATGTCTAAAATATGTAATTTTATAGTCCTTGAATTTTCTTACAAAGGTCAGTGAAACTCCTTGAATTTTTTTCTTCAATTAGTGTGGGAACCCTGTTTTTGTTTTAAAATGAAACAAAATTTAATAGCTACGATTGAAAACCTTAATATTGATTGATTTTAAACCCCCAATTCAGCACAATAAATATTTAACTTAAATACGAAACATAAACAAAAAACATGATGTATTTAAAACACATAAAAACAAAAGATTACATAAAAAAGAATGTCAAAATTTATCCATGACAAAATAAGACAGCATTTATTTGTGTACAAGGTTTTAAATTCTTAAATATTGCTGGATTAATTTAAATTGTGAATCTAACTACACTTATGCTGGTACCCTAAAATTTATAAAAAATCGTTTTTGAATTTATTATTGTTTATTAAAATTAAAATTTTACCCTTCAAATTGATACTTTATTTGTATTAATACCTCAATCAGAAATATTTTTTAATAATTGTATGAAGACAAAAGTGGCAACTATTAGTCTAAGTAAAGTTTTCTTTAAAATGTGTTTTTCTCAAAACTTCATTTTTCCTTACTCATGTATCTTTTTTGCAGAAACTGCATACACTATGTCCTTAAAATTTTTACCACACATTCCTTTTATGTATTTGTATATACTGAAGTGAAATTTGATTGTTAATTTAAAAATATTTTTTGTTCTGGCATATTTCATAAAAAAACAAACAAACACATCTTTGGATTTGTAACAAATTTGAGAGACTTTTAGGATAATTAATTAAAAAAAAAAAGTAAATGAATTACGTTAAAAAGTTCACTTCAGTAAAATAAAATGTGTCCACTAAATACACTGAAAATAAATTAGGCTTCTATATCAATTATTTGTTGAAGAAAAAGGTATGGCAAATTTATAGTACCGTTGTAGGGAGTACCAACTTCCCTTAATGTAAATACGTAGAATCTGACATAGCAATGCATTTTTAAAAAAAATTTGCATTTAACTTATTCAATTTGATTCCTTTATTAAAATGTTTTCTCTTTAAATAATAGAACTCTGTGAAAACTTATTGTGTATTTGCCTTCTCTTAGCACCCTATCACAAGGTTTATGGTGAAGCATTTTTTGGAAGACCCTCAAGTCCACTATGAGAAAGCGCTCCACTCGTTGTGGGAGATTCAAGAGAAAAATGCATGGAGGTAAGCTCTTTTCTGCAGTTTTCTGATTATCTGAACATTCGTAAAACATTTAACATTTTACTAAACAGAATAGAAGAATTTTCATGTTCAGATATTTTATGAAAGCTTTGTAAATTTGGTTGACCCGTTTAAGACGACTACTTTGAAATGGATAAAAAGTCATTGTTTTTAACTTTTATCGTGAATATTCGCGAGCTGTCAATTGAAGATCCTCAAGAGTGCAGAAAATGTCTTAGAATTACAGTCAACAATTTTAATGAGTTGTTACAACCTGTAGAGCTTCTAATTTAGGGATTTTTTGACACAAAATCACAGCCATCGATGTTATAAAAATAAATATTTAAATGTGTAAAAATATCCTTTGATATTTAAAAAAGAACATAAAAAATTAATATATAGACATTAAAAGATTTTGGGATTAATTCATTGATATTTCTTTAAGTTATGTACCAAGGTATAAATTTTTTCATGCATATGTAAATAAAATTCATGTACTTTTTAAAGGTATTTATAAGTTTAATAAATTAAAACTCACCAGGTTAGAAGTGGATGGTCTAGAAACTACCATTTTTCTCAATACAAATCTGCAGAATTGAACAAAACTTAATTTTACTGTATATAATTCTTCAGCCTTTTTCAGAAGTTTTAGAAGCAGCTGCTTTAAGATAATCCTGCTTATAAGTTGATTTTATGCTTTTTTATTTTATTCCTTAAAAATGGAATATCAACTACAACAATATTCATTACAACTAAATCTTCATAGAGCTTCAAAAGTGCATTGTCTCTTTTAATTTTATTCGAATAATACATGTGTTGAATATTCCATAAAACTTCATAATTCAGAAAAGCTTTGAAAAATTACGATATATTGTTGAAATTCCAACTCGTTTGCATCGTTTGATTTAACTCTTGCACTCATTTTTAATTTCATGTTTTCAATACTTGTTCAGCCATTCCATCGAATTGAAAAATGGGACAGAAAATAAAAGAAGGATAATTCTCGCTGGAAGGGAGATCAGGATGCTTATTGGTTGCCAATGGTTGCATGAATCTCTTCTCGGACAGAGCTGTCTCATTTCAAACATGCTCAAATTTACTGTCCAGGCGAATTGCTGTCTGTCATTAGGGAAAACGGAGAGAAATTTCAGAGTGGACAGCGCTGTCTGTCAGCTGCTGTCCTCGTGTATAAGCCCCTTTAGCCTTGTAAAAGATTGTTTAATAATAGCATTTATTGCTTGATACTAAATTTTATTAAGCACTTTTGGTTTTATCAATTATATCTTGTAGCAAATTTATTACTGAAGAAAAGGACAATTTAACCCTAGGTAACTAAACATTCGTCTATTATCCAATACTAATAGACTTCCATTTTAGCGGATTACAGATGTTCCCATAGCACTAACTCCTACTCACTCACCAAAACATTAATGCACATTTCTATTTATTAATTAAAATATTATGACACTTCTCTCAAGATACACTAATTTGTTTGAAATAAATAAAGGAAATATTAAAATATACTTGTTTTTAATTTGTAGTCTATGAGTCGAATGATTAGTTACAGAGTAACACTGATTTTGGTTTAGTTATCTAGTTATTCTATTAGTTATCTATATTTTGTAATTACTTTCAAAAACTTATAACCACGAACTAAGTTTTACTTCTTTCAGCAGTTGTGCAGTGTTTTTTTTTTTTAAGGATTCTGTTAAAAAAATTTTGAAATAATAATGAGCCTTTGTTAGTGATTATCTCTGTATTGAATATAGATTGCTTTAATATGCAAGGTAGATATAAATTAGTTGGACTATGGAATTTTTGTTTGTATAATTATACACAACATGGTGGCCACAGAATCTGGAAATCAAGGAAATGCCAGGGAGCTTTCTGATTCTGGAAAAAAATCGGGGGAAAATCAGGAAACTTTTTAAAATTTCTCAAAAATCAGGGAATTTTTCTATCGTTTTGAAGGTATTATTCCCTGTTCATCTGCATTTTGGTGCTATTTTCCTGGAGAATTGTAGTGATCGTTAGAAGTTTCATGTTACGGTATAATTTAAATTTTTCATTTCTGCCATAACTATTTAAAAAAATTTTGCATATTATCTCTTGGGCATAAACTTTCTATTTGTTCTACATATCTGGAAAATTGGGAAATTTGAAAAAAAAGTGTGCCGTAAAATCCGGGAATTTTTTAGAAATCTGTCGGGGAATTATCAGAGAACTTTTTTTTCTGAATTTTGTGGCCAGCCTGCACAATATATTTTTTTTTACTAACTTCTATCAACCATGCATATATGTATACGAAAAGAAAGGTTTATTATGTTTAGTTTTATAAAGCTTCATTGCAAATGCTCCAACTAATTTGTATCTACCACATACAAAGACATTAATATACATTGCCAACAGTTGACTGAAAGGTTTTATTTTTCCTGAGTTGAAGTGACAAACAAATTATCTAATTATAATCTAAAAAAATCCTTGTTCTAAATAGTTCTATTTAAATATCATTAAAAATTTTCTGACAGTTTTATATATATATATGTATTTCACAAGAAATATCTTTGAAAGTTACATTAAGATCTGCATACCTTCATAAAAGTTTGCAGATCAATGCTTGGTTGTCATTTATTATTTTTTAACATAACACTTTTTATGAGTTTAGTAAAACTGTACATGTTTTATTTACAGGTCTCTTTTTAGAAACATAAAACATAACAGCATTGAAAATCATTCATAATTTTTTTTAAGGTTTATCTTATACAATTTGGAAAATATTACTGATTTTAGCTTTTACACTGCACTAAGAGAGAAACTTACACAAAGACTCTGTCTGTTTGAGATCAAAATTCCCTGAACAAAATTAAAAATGCCAGAAACCTGTGTGATATGTAATTTGAAAGATCTTGCCAAGAGGAGTTTCAAAACCAATTTCGATGACCAGAAGTCAATAGCCAGGATATAGTTTATAGGTTTATATTTCCTTAAGCTTTAACTACAAAGACTTTAGACATGTGTCACACATCGATTTAAGGTCTTAGTAAGATTAGTACAATTACATAAATTTCACCTGAAAGGGCTTCAAATTCAGTGATAAGCTTTCTTCGCAAGTTTGTTATCAAACTTGCCAACTTGATGTCCATTTTTGGTCAGTCACTTAATGTCATCTGATTTCAGTCATTAAACCTGTAGAGTAGGTTTTAGGAAAATATGTTTATACAGGAATTGTGTTCGGGATCAACAGAATAGTTTGGTTTACTGGCACAAGTGCAATACTAGGACTATTCTGTGCCAATCAACATAATAAAAACACTGATTTTTTCTCATGCCCAAGTTCAGTTTGGGCATTTCAAACTTGGTGCTGGCCAGTTGACCAAACCTATACAGGGTTTGCACAGTCTTGAAGAACACTTAAGAACTAAATTATTTTTGGTAGGTCCTTATTTACAAAGACCCTTAAAGTCCTTATTTTTCATCTTGGGTCCTTAATTTTCATTTGTGTTTTTTTTTTTTCCCCAAGTTTTTTTAACTCTCGGAAATTTGATATTCCTGTTCAGACTTCTGTTAGATATAGGAAAAAGTCTTCCGAGTTATGAATAAAATTCTACGTAAAGGTCTCTCTTTGTAAAACGCACAAAAGCTTTTCACAGCAATTTTTTTTCCATTAGATAATGGAATCAAAATTTCTCAAAACAAGTTATATAAATTTATAACTATTTTTTTTTTATAATAAAAAAAAAACATGTCCACGGACATGATTTATCCTGTCCGTGCTCAGGATTGCTTACTTAATCAGTATTTTATTAAAAATTTTCTTAGATGTCTATATATATTTATTTTTAATTGTAAAGTATATTAAGCAATGTTATACCAAGCACATGATGGCTACAGAATTGGTGCATTGTTAATGAATATAAATTGTTAATAACATAAATTGGCGATGCATATAAAGGATTTATATTGAAAACTTTGTTTATATGGTTGATATATGTTTTTTTATTTGAATAATATTTTTTTTTTTTTCATTAAACTTTTTTCCCAGTTTTTTTGTCAGCAGTCAATGAAGTTTTACGAATTTCATAGTTGATATTGCTTACTTGCAATAATAATGTACATATATGAATTGCATTTGTGAAACAGTGTACTCTATTGATTCATATTTTCTTTTTAAATGCCATTTTTTATTTTAGGGCAAAAATCGATAAGGCTAATGAACTTATGGCATTTCGGGATGATTACAAAGCATGGTACTACGTGCCATCCGAACAAGGGCGTAATATCAGATATGCAAGAAAAGAATTCGATGAGTTGGATGCAAGAAAGGGTTACAGCTAAAGGAGACTCAGGAAGAAGTTATATTAATTTCTTTAGCAATACTATGTTACTTTGTAGTTAGTTTAGAATAAAAGTACAAGATGCTTATTCTTTGATTTGTTGTTATTGAAAGTGTTTTATTGTGGATTTATTCCATGGTGGATATTGTATTTGTTTGGTAAAGTTTAGGTGTTTTGTAGGTATCACCTACATTATAGTATTTTGCAGGGTAAAAATTGCTGTAAATCACTATTCAAGTACTTAAATACCCATTTTAAGTAAAATTGTCCCAAAAATTCATTTTTACCATTTTGCTGTAAAAGCCTTAAATTTGAAAAAAAAAAAAAAAAAAATCTCGCTTGTTTGGTGAAGTGTTGAAACACAAAGCTAATCTTGTCAATGTGTTTAGATGCAAGGTGTGTATTTTATATTTTGACTTTTGGCGGGTATTTGACTTTTTAATTACATGTCAAATTAGATATTGTGAATGTAAGAATATTATAAATTTCCAATCATTACTCTAATTGAACTGTCATAGTTCTACCAAAATATGAAGTGTTGCTCCAAATATTGTTTATATGTTGATTTTCAAGTTTTGTTATTTCAAATATTGCTCCAAAACTCTTCAAGATTGCAACACCCCTGAAATTTTTTAACTGATATATTTTAAAATAATGTATCAGGTAAATGAATAATTCTCATAACATTGCTTAAATTAAAAATTATATGAAGTCTATTATTGTTTTGTAAACCATAATATTCATTCTCATAGCGCTTTTTACATTTTAATTTTTGCCATTTTCAATTGGAGAAAAAACTAGTTTACAAATAGTTAGAGCTTTCTTATTGTGTCACAGATTGCTGCTCAATTTTTCTAACTTATTGTATTTTCTTTCTTTTTCCCTCTCTCCCCCCCCCCCCCATTGTTTCTCATTTGTTGCCACACATATTTTCATTTGTTGCCACATAAAATTTTTCATTCAAAACAGTGTGTCATTTAAATTTTCACTGTATGCAGTTTTAAATCTCTGAACTTAATTAAAAATATTTCATTTATGTTACAAATGTTGAGTGCCATAATAGGGTGGCTACAAAACCTGGAATTCATGGAAATGTCAGAGAATTTCACTCTTCTGGAAAAATTAGGAAAATGTCAGGGAATTTCCTAAAATTACCCTTTAATCAGGGAATTTTGAAATTTTTGAGTTTCCATTCTTCATGCCCTGTGCGGATATCTACCTCGGCTCGCGTCACGTGAAGTGGGTGCTGTGATGTCATCGCATTGAATACAGTTTTTTTTTTTTTCATGTACTTTTTTAAGTCTGTCTAAAAAGCCCTCAATATCTGGCTACTTGGCCGATTTGGGAGAGTGACAATTCCGAACTTTTTCTACTCTCAGTAACTAATTCAAACCATCGATATCCCACCCACAACCGCCTGTTGATGTTCAGCTTTTTATTTTTTTAAATTTTTTTATTATTATCTGAGATCTGAAATCATTATTATGCCTGGAACAATTATTTCTGTTAGATTTCTGATGATCCTATAACTTAGTAGCACAGCTGTTATGCTATGAACAGGAAACAGCATGTGACATATGTTAAAGAAAATAACATGTTTTATTTGTGTTGTTTTTTAAATTAAAAATAAAAGTATTGTACTAGTTTTGCTTTACCTTGAAGTTAGCAAGCATGGCTGAAGTTGGTGAATTTGTATTTTTTAATTAATGTTTTCATTAATTAAAAAATTTAATTTCCATTCTTTTTCATCTAAAGATGTTTGTTTTGATTTTTACCATACATTTATTATGGTGCAATTATACTTTGACTATTTAGAATTAAATATACTTATTAAATTTTTGTTTTTTTAAATTCTCCATTTGGTTTTTTTGAATTACAGTGCACATCAGGAAATTTTTGAAGAAATCTTCTGGAAATCAGGGATATGTAAGGGAATTTTATTTCTCAAATTCTGTAGCCACCCTACATATCTTGAATCCCTAAATTTTCAAAAATAAGGTATTTTATAATTGAAGGAATATGTGGATAAAAGAGGCATGTAAAATTAGTGGTATTTGCTTTTGTATTCTTTTTTAAGTAACATGCATCTTTCATTAATCAAAATAAATGCCACTAAGCCGTTTAGCGATCCAGAGTACGTGTCTGAAGTTAGCCTAAAACGCACCCCTCTTTCATTGTAAAACACAGATTTTTTTTAAAAATGTCACATACATTTTTGTCACATACATGAAGGGGTCATTCACTTGTGGTGCTTCAATTCTATTAACATTTATAACAAATATTAGTAATTTTGAGTTTATCTTTTTTTGTGATGCGTCAAAGTCAATATTTTTTACTGAAGCTTTCTAAATTGATCATCCCAATCTTAATGAAATTTGTTAGCTGTTGTTACTTTTTGTTCTTCGTATAAAGATATATTTGAGAGAAAGATTGTACTTTTAATATGAAAGAGATTTTTATATGTTAAGTTGCTAATATATTTTTAGTTGTATATCTCTGAGGGTATTGTTTAAGGAGGAGATTTAAATTTTCAATTAACTATATATAGAGTGGCCACAGAACCTGGAAATCAGGGAAATGTCAGGCAGCTTTTAGATTCAGGGAAATGTCGGGGAATATTTAAAAAATTTTACGAAAATCAGGGAAATTTTCTATTGTTTTAAAGGTACTGTTTCCTTGCTCATCCGTATTTTGGCGTCATTTAACCGAAAAATTGTGGTGATAGTCATCAGATGTGTATTGTTGCGGAATAATTCAAACTTTTTATCACCGCCAAAACTAATTACATTTTTTTTTTTTTCATATCTTTTTACCATACATGCTCTATTTGTTCAGGGTGTCTACACATCTGGAAAAGTTGGGGACATTTGAACAAAAGTAGCCGTAAAATAATACTAAATTATAAATAGGTAATTTTTTAGAAATCTACCAAGGAACTTTTTTTCCTGAATTTTGTGGCCACCCTGTAATATTATTTAAGTAATTGCAGATACTGTTAATAGAAATTCATTACTGCTTATTTTGTTACTTGATATATAGAAATTCTATGATGAACTTACTTGAGAATTTTTAAGAAAAAAGAGGATTGAATTTTATTTGTCTACTAATGTAGTAGACAAAGCTAATATAATATAGTTAAATTACTAATATAGTAGTCTATAACATATAGTAACTACAACTTGCTTGAATGTTGACAAACAAGACTGGACTTCTCTGACAGACTGCTCTCCATTTAGTTTTGCTTTTCTGAGACTTGAGGAAACATTGTTTTATGAACTAATGATAAATTTTAGATGTAAACTCTAAAGTAATTGCATATGTAAACTTTTCCAATTCCAAATCGAAAGCAATTTACTTTTGCATTTTAATATACATTTGAATTGCGTTCCTATTATTTCACTAATAATTTTCGATGTATTTTATTCGTTTTCAATATCGCAATCAGTTTTACATTAAGGAAAAATTAAATATATAACATTAGCAAACGTGAATACCTTCACTTTTTGGAATAGGACAGATTCGTTAATATGGGTGCCAGCAGCATTATTTACAGAAGCTTGCAAATAATATATATTTTTTTCAATTCTGGATTTTTCAAAACCATTTTTTTCTCACAATGAACAATTTATAATCTATTATTCAACAGCACTTTGTTTTTTTCCTGTGTACTTTGCCACTTTCCTCCAGTTTTTAAAAAAATTCAATAGCTATGGAGATGCAAGCAAGCCGCCATGCACCTTCGTGCCACTCATGTTCATATTTTTTATGGATTGAGTGAAAAAAACAATGTTGTTTTGAATAAATTTTTTCATGTTCAAATAACTTACCAGTTTGGCTTTTCTATTAAGCAAGCCTACATAAAAGCATAGTTTTATGATATCCAAATACCTTAAAGCTCATAATTTTGTTTTAACATTCTTTACTCTTACCTAACATCTTGTGTCTCAGCACCAGCTAGATTTTCGTCGGAATTGATTGTTTCGTTTTTTTTTAATTGTAAAAAAAAAAAGTTTTTTTTTTTTTGTTATGTTATGGTGAGAAGTTAACATGTAAATTATTTAGTCGGTTATGAATATTAGAAAAAAATTAATATTTCTATTGATAAATCTTATTGTAAAGATTCGAAGATAGTTGGGATGTAAGGGAGTGTAGGATCGTGCATGAAAACACAGCTCTTATGAAGGAACTTCTTCCTTCTCTTACTTGACATTGAGAATAATGTCAAATAAAGAAATAAAAATTGTAAGTCTTAAAACTTTTTGAAGAGGGCGTGCCGTTGCCTCTTTTAAAAAGCTAAAGAGAACGCTATTCCCCTGCATTCTTCTTCCACTGAACTCCTGCATTTAAAAAACCTTTGTGCATTTTTTTTATCACGAAAAGAGGTGAAAACAATGACCAGCAACATCTCTTGCATTAGTAAACAAATATTGCTTCTACCATTTGCAGCAATTAATTAATTTCCTTGACGCAGAATCCGCAACGGATTCGGAATCCCACAAAACGAAGAAATGTCGGGTTTTTCCCATGCACCCTTCAAATATTATTTTGAAAAAATAGTAAAAGCGTGCCATAAAAAAACTTTTATTCAAAATAGGTAAAGAAAAATGAAAGTTTTTCCAAATGAATAACCAAAATGAAATGACCAATATTTATGTTTTTTTTTTTTTTTTCTTTTCTTTTTCCAATACTAGCTGCGTATCTCCACGTTGAAAAGACCAGTCAATTTGAATAGGTCATACTTTTGACGATTTGAAAAAAAAACCCTCGTTTCGCAGGTTAAAATGTTCTAAACAAACCTAGAATGCTTCGCTCCCTAAAAGGCTTATCGTTACGTAAACTCTTAGTAATAAAACCTTACAGCCAAGGGGAAAAAAAAAAGTTCTCCGTTAATACAATACCCCCCTCTGAGATATATTTTTGTTTAAAATCTTTCTTCTAGAAATTTTTTTAAAATTTTCCTCAGGTAATACAACAAATACACTAATACACAACCACTCCTTCACCCTACCCCTTTCGAGAAAACCTCTAATATAATCTCGGGAAAGACCCCCCCCCCCCTTCTCCCTCACTCCGTGAAAAATATTTTTTTCACAAAACAGAAAAATTAAATCCAATTCGCCTCCCATGAAACCAAGCATCTAATCTCTCCCCCCCCCCCTCCCTCTCAATGATCATTGAAACCCATCCCGTACCCCCTCCCCCTTTCCAATGTAGTGTTTAAAGTTAAGTTTAAGATTTTAACAAGGCAAAAACTACTTACGTTTAACATTTCAGAATACTACTCAAAGATTAATAAAAAATAATAATAATAAAATAAAAAAAAAACTATTTACGTGCACTGGAAGTCGCTTTTTAAAAGAATAACAAATTACAAGCAGCATACTTGTTCCAGCATGGCTCTACTCGAAGCACTATGCCGGTTAGTCATTTTCTTATAATGCCGGCTTTCATACATTTGCCGGTAACAAGTACTATTTATGAATAAGTTCCGAAAAACGCGCTTCTGTGCTATAAGTCCTTATGCACAGGAAAACAGCTTGTACAGAAACACATTCCTGCTGATCGAAGAAAATCTACATTGTAGATAAAGATATTGGCAATATTTAAATAATAATGTGCCGGGGTCTTGCGTGTTGGTAATGTAAGTGATACGTAACAAGATCCCCGGTAACTTGACTATCAGAAGGTTGTTTTCTTGTTATGAAATATTGGATAAATCATGGGCTGGATCTTGATAACAAAACAATTTAATCACACTATTTACGTGGCTACATTCTATTTCTAATAAACTAAATCATATTATGTACAAGTGATCAGAAACTTCGTAGAGGAGCAATGAGGCCGCATGTCTGGTGCTCATGAATTTTCGTAGCCGATTGTAAAACAGAGATGTTACTTTAACAAGAATCAATTTAGAATGAGGAAAAGGCTGTACACCATTGGTTGGTTTGGTACCACGTGGGATACGGATCTTTTATAATAGGATGGGAAAAATCTCAAGTTGGGTGGTATGGATGACCTGGAATGGAATGTCTTCTGAGAAAGGAACTCAAGAAAACACCATATGCTGCTGATTGAGATTTCCCATTGCTATTGCCTTTGTGTGAATGCACCAGAACATGTCCGCCACAGTACTCCCCCTCTAGTGTCTTCATACTGATGACACGAAATATTTTGGAAAATGTACACGTCGACCATACCGTGTTGTGATTGTCGGAGTGTTCTGTGGTTGCACTGAGTCATTAGCGTTAGAAGAACTATTTGCAAAAGTCATTTCTCTTTGCACAGAAGTAGTTGAAGAGGTAGCGTCGTTGATGTGAAATGCAGGTTTTAAACGATCAATCGAAACAGTCACTTTTTTGCCACGAATGCTAAGTTGAAATACTTTATTGTCACGTTTAAGTACTTCATAAGGTCCATCATATGGTGCTTGAAGGGGTTTTTTCACTGAGTCACAACGAATGAAAACGTGTGTCGCAGTTTGCAGTTGTGGATGCACAAAAGTCGCTTTTGACCCATGGTTTGAGGTTGCCTTTGGTTGCAATTTTTGGAAATGGGAACGAAGTTGTTCCACGAATGAGAGTGGGTCGATTGTAGCAGATGAGTGAAAAAACTCCGATGGTAGTCGCAGCGTTGAACCGTACAACATTTCAGCAGTAGAACATTTGATGTCTTCCTTAAGAGCAGTTCGGAGACCAAGCAACACAATTGGCAGGGATTCTGACCATTTTGAATCGCTATGACACTTCAGGGCAGTTTTTAGTGGTCTGTGAAATTCTTCGATTAACCCGTTACTTTGAGGATGGTACGCCGTGGTACGTATTCGGGTCACGCCCAAGAAGTTAGACAGTGATCGAAACAGTGCAGCCTCAAACTGAACACCTCTGTCTGAAGTGATTGTTGCTGGACAGCCAAACCTGGATATCCAACACATGACAAATGCTTTTGCCACAGTTTCTGCGGTGATATCTGGAATAGGATAAGCTTCGGGCCAGCGTGAGAACCTATCGATAGCAGTAAGACAATATGTGTTGCCATTTGAAGGTGGTAATGGGCCGATGAGATCGATATGTACATGTTCAAATCGTGACGATGACACTGGAAAGGATTGAAAAGGGGCTGCAGTATGACGATGTACTTTGTTCTTTTGACACTGCGAACATGCTTTTGCCCACTGTCTACAATCTTTGTTGATTGATGACCATACAAAACGAGTACGTATCAAATCTGATGTACGTCTTATACCAGGGTGGGCAAGGTTATGAAAACATTGAAAAACATGTTGCCTATAGGCAGTAGGAATGAAAGGTCTTGCCCTTCCTGTAGACACATCACATATTAATTCAACATCGGAATTAGGAAGTAACACCTTTTTAAATTGCAATGAATTTGAAGTAGACATTAAATCTGTTAACTCTTTATCAGTTATTTGAGCGGAAGCTATCTCATTATAATCAATAGAGGTGGGCATAGAGATTGCAGCAATCCTTGACAAAATGTCGGCTGCTACATTCTGTGAACCTGGTATATGTCTGATATCAGTTGTGAATTGTGATATGAAATCCAGGTGCCGATTTCGCCGTGGCGAACAAGATTCAATTTTTTGATTAAAAGCGTAAATTAACGGTTTATGGTCCGTATAAATTGAGAATTCGCGCGCTTCCAACATATGCCTAAAATATTTAACAGAAGAATAAATGGCCAAAAGTTCACGATCATAAGCACTATAGCGCGATTCCGCGTCAGAAAGTTTACGTGAAAAAAAACCTAGAGGTTGGAGACCGTGTTCTGTTACTTGTTGAATTGAACTTCCAATTCCATAATCACTGGCATCTACGTGCAAAACGAGCTTAGCATTTGGAGCGGGATGAGCCAATAATGCAGCATTAGCTAACTGCTGTTTTGTAAGTTCAAACGCCGTTTCGGTTTCTGATGTCCAAGTGATAGGTCGTTTATCATTTTTCTTTTTAGAACCCTTTAGAAAATTGCTAAGAATAGCTTGATGTTTGGCTGCATTTGGCAAGAACCGTCTATAAAAATTCAATAAACCCAAGTATTTGCGGAGCTCAGATACTGTTGTGGGTTTCGGAAATTTAAGTACGGCTTCTACTTTGTTTGATAACGGCTTCAAACCTTCTTTGGAAACTAGATGTCCTAGAAATCCGATTTCTGGTACTCCAAATACACATTTTGTTACATTTAATTTTAGCCCGTAAGCATTTAAGCGTTCAAAGAGAAGGCGCAAATGTTCCCTATGCTGTTCTTCGTTTTCCGAAAAACATAAAATATCATCAAGATACGCGTAACAAAATTTTAGGCCACGCAGAACTTCATGTATAAACCGCATAAAAGTTTGTGCCGCGTTTTTCAAACCGAAATTTAATTTACAAAATTCGTATAAACCCCAGGGCGTCGAAATTGCTGTCTTATGAATGTCAGACTCAGCAATAGGAATATGAAAATAAGCCTTTAAAATGTCCACTTTGCTAAAAATGTTTTTACCATGAAGGGCGTGAGAAAAGTCATGGAGATATGGAATTGGATAGGAATCAAAAATAGTTTTAGCGTTTAAAGAGCGGTAATCTCCAACCGGTCGTATACCTTCCGGTTTTTTGTTTACAATGTGTAAAGGGGAAGCCCAATTAGATTTTGAGGGTCTAATTATGTTTTCTGAAAGCATAAATTCAAATTCTGCTCTAGCGGCATCCTGAACCTTAGGATGTAACCGCCTAGGTCGGCAGTGTACAGGAGGGCCACGAGTTAAGATATGATGAACAGTATCATGGGGTGCAGATTGAATCTTCAAAGAAGGGTTAGTTATATCAGGGAATTCTTTTAAAATTTTGTGATAGGGATCATTGGCGGATATAGTTGTGATAGATTCCTGTGTTGAAGAACGAATACTTCCTAATGCATGCAACCAAGTAGTTGGATCAATTATTTGTTTCTTCTTTAAATCTATCAAAAGACCAAAATTTTGTAAGAAGTCTGCTCCTATAATTGGAAGGGAAACATTTGCTATTAAAAAATCCCAAGAAAATTGACGACGCAAACCTAGACTTAATTCTAAACGCTTTGTTCCGTATACTGGAATTTTCGTACCATTTGCTGCAAAAAGTTCCAAAAACTCTGCGCGTGTGGATGCACCAGAACATGTCCGCCACAAATGTAACCCTTAAATCAAAGTTTCTAATCTCCTTTCTTTATATGCATTGCCAATTTTTATACGACATAGCTCCGTTATTAATATAGTTGATAGCGTTATAAATAACAGCTTTATTAACATAGCGCCATTTCTGTTGTCAGCGTGTGCTTGATGTTGGCATCTAATTTTAAATATTAAAAGTATCTCTTATCAGCAAAATATACGGTAAACTACTTTTCAAAATTTATTCATCTACCCTTAATTGCAGGAATTTTTATTTTTAATAAATAAAATTTGAAATCATCCGGGAAATGGAGTGAAATGAGGTAATGGATAATGTGAAAAAAAAAAAAAAAAAAAAAACATAAGGATTTTGCATATTGATGTATTTTACATCACAATAAAAACTAAATTTTTCTTGTATAAATTTACCAATATATGCAAAAATATAAATATTATTCTTTATTCTTACCTTGTTTTTATCTGAAAACAATTTTTCCTGTTGTATTATTACTTTTTATATAAATTATCATAATTCGTAGCACACGCCGAAATGAAATTGTACTCAGACAACAGCGCCCCCAATAATAAAAATTGTCACAGATAAAGAAATAAACTGGAATCTAGTTGCGTTCTGAAACGAAAAAATAGTTTTTATTAACATTAAAAAAAAAAAAAAAAAAAAAAAAAAAAAAACTAAAAAAAAAAAAAAAAAAACTATGCTAAGGTTGCTTTCTAAAGAGATACGAGGTTGTAAGGAATTTAAACAATTGGCAACAGTATGCATTTAAGGGTTAAAAATGAATGTAAATTTATGCACTAGCATCCAAATATCTTTTTTCATTCCGATTAAAGCAATTTTATTATTTATTTATTTATTTACAACAATTTTGCCAATAGGAAAGAGTTGCTTCAATGATTGGTTAAACGCGATTTCAGGTTGACGGCAAAAATGGTTTATTAGTTTTACTGAAAAGTGACCTTTTAGTGACAAGCGCCAAAATTTGATAGAATGATTGTCATCGACATCCAATCTATCTGCAAAGTTCCAGCCCGATTGAATGACGGCAAGGAGAATAATTAGGCCTTCTCAGGTTTGCCCACCATTGACATACCCATCCACACACAAAATCAAAGTTAGTTTAAAAATAAACTAAATTAATAATGGATGCTAATGCAAAGTGAATAATATGTCATACAATTCAGGTCAGAAGGAAATGGAAATCGTTTGAACTTGTTTCGAACGATTTGTAAGAATTATATTTACAATTTCAGAAATGTGATTAAAATTTGTGACGATTTCTCGAAATAACGACGACGAAATACAAAGGTAGCGATTTTATTAATTAAAAAAAAAAAAAAAAAAAGTTGTTTAAATTGAATATTATTGAGACTATCATATATTTTTTCATGCCAACTACAATCTAGTTCTTCTCTGGTCCCGTTGTCAGGGTAACACTTCGGCTGTTGCCACCCGCTTAGATAAATCTTAATCATCCGGCTGTTGCCACTCGCTTAGATAAATCTTTACAAATTCAATAATTTTCATTATGTATATAGGCAAATTAGTATATGGTTGATAAGTATAGAAATATAAGTACGCCATGTACTTATTTATTATTTTTTAACTGCGAATAAAATATATTTTTTTTCTATGAAGATGATATCAAAACTTCATTACACAAGTTTTTTAAATGAGTTTTGTTCCATAAGTTTGACTTTCTAAAACTGATCAAGCTTCATAAAGACTCCATGAAGTTGTCTAATCTTACCAAATATCTTGTAAGTTAATAAAGTTTCTCCTGCTTGAAATACCTTTCATTCCTAAATGTTGTGATTTAATTTTAATTACACTGGAGAAGTAATTTAAAAAACTGCTCGAATTATTCGAGCGTTTCTTTCCAAACTGTTGTAGCAATGGCGATTAAATCATTAAGTTTATAACTAAAAGAACTTAGAACGGAAGTATTCTTCAAAATACAGCTCTTTAAAAATATTTACACAAATCTTTTAAATTAAACTTCTGGTTTCTCGTTTGGAATGATCTTCAAAAGGAAATGTAAGTAGTTTCTAATAAGATCCGTAGAAAAATATGCCAGTCTACGTAATCTTTTTTTTTCGCACCATAATGTTCTGAAAACGAAATTATTTATAAAAGCCCTTTTCCAAAAGAACAGCTGTGTTATTAAATTTCATCGAGTTAAACAGGAAGATAAAATTAAATTACATACTTCCAAAACACACTGATACTTGACAGCCAGAATTATCTTCAATCATATTTAATTACACCGAGATTTTAGTTGTTTACTTTCCAGCACGAAATTGGAGCTTAAGGTTCAAGATTAAATAAACGATGGAAGAAAAAATAAATATAAAAAGTAATAATTCATAAGCATGTTTCGGAACTAATTTGCTGGATTTTTTTCCCGCCTTTTCAAAAAGAACTTCTCCTTTCCTTTTTGAGTTAAAACCACCGACGATAATAATTCTTTAGGCGAATTTTCTCTAATTTCAGAGAATAAAGTGGCTTAGCCCAAGATTAATTTTAGACAATGTTTTCATGGGGAATGCAAATCTTCAAAGATTTTAAAAGGTCTCTTTCATTGACTTTTCTACCCCCATTCTCCCCCCTTGGCCCCCGCACATAGTCTGGAAGAATAAATATTTGATTTGAATTCTTTTCTTTAAGCCTCGAAAATTGTTATCGAAGATTATACGCTTCGTATTTGTAGTTAGGCTTAGCGACTGGAAAAGCTTAAGAAGAAGTGTTTAGAATTGCTCTCGAATAAGCAGGGGGCCATGAAAGCATATCAATACTGGGATAGTTTCTTGAATGGCAAAAGATTTTTTTTTGTCTCATAAACGATATTTAAATTAAAATGCTTTTAATTAAACAATGGGTAAATGAAGAACTGTGTTTGAATTGTTTTTGCAAAGAAATAATGCTTTTGTTTCATAATTAGACATCTTTGTTATTGCCAATTCGTGACATTTAAAATAGAAATTTACAGTCAGAAAATGAGTAAATCTTGATCAATACAAAAATTAGAAGAAAGAATTTTAGTAGATTGCTAATTGGTCTCTTTAGAATTCTTGATTATTTTTGTTGCTGATTGGCTGCATAATAAATTCCACGGTATAATGAGTTTGAAATAAAAAGAAGTATATAATGCTTTAATATATATAGTTTATTAAAAAAAAATCTCAGCAAATATAATGAGAGGCGATGTTGATTAACGTTACAGGCACTTATTTTTTTTATCCTTACTATCAGCAACTATTCTTTGATTTTTAAGAAATAGAAAGTATAACTGCTTATTACTTTCAATTACCCTTATGTTTACATAGGATAATAAAAGTATAGCATTCGGTCAAAAAAAAAATTCGATTTTTTTCTCCATTCCTCCACGTTTTGGAACATCCTGATTTCAAAAAAGTGATCTAGAAAAAATGTCTGTCTGTGTGTACGTGATCAACATAGCTCTCGAACAAATTGACCTACGATGTTCAAATTTGGTGAGGGCGTTAGTGGCGGCCATGGGGCCTACCATTATGATTTTCATCAAAATCGGGCATGCGCATAAAGTTGAAATAATGAAAAATAACGTAAAAAAAAAACCCATGTTTTTCAGCAATTGCTAAAAAACGACTCCAACGATTTTGATTAAAATCTTTGTGCTAATGCCTCTTAAGGTGTTCTAATCGTCCCCATCTTCGAAATTTCCTTAGAAATGTGAATGCGATAAAAGCGTAAAAAGTTGAAAAACGAATACCTTGAATACAGAGATCTCTTCCCTTGAGCATCGCCCATCAACGATTGACTTTTTTTCTGTTTCACCTGAAAGAAAGGAGAATGGCATAGCCAATTTTTCCATTTTGGCGTTTTTCTTATGTTCATCGGATAACATAGCCAATTTTGCCATCTTGGCGTTTTTTTCTTTTTTTTTTTCCTTTTAATTTTCTCCCCTAGTAAAGATTATGGACAAAAATACCACAAACCTGGCATTTTTATTAAAATGAGTGAAAATATGAAAACGATAAACAACACCATATCGAATTTTAACGCAATGACCAATATTACAGTGTAATTGAAAGATGTGCGATGTTCCACACTCCTAGTTTTTTCTTCTTCTTTAGAATACCATCTCAAGTATTGCCTTAAAGCATATGAGTTTTTATATTAGGTATAGGAACAGTAATAAAGGATCATTAACAAAATTAGAAAGGAAAAATTATAAGATGTCTTTATTACACTTTAAAAAGTTTTTTTTTTTTTTTTTTTAAGCTAGCTGATAAAAATTGAAACTATAGGTGAAGAATATCGCATGACTTTCAATTACATTTAATACCGGTCACTGTATTTAAATTTGCAAAGAATTGGTGTATAATTTATAGTTTTCGTTTTCATATTTTCCTTAATTTAAAAAAAAAAAAAAAAAAAGTGCCCAGTTTTTCAATAGTGATAATTATACTGGCAGGGAAAAAAAAATGACGATTTTTTTTCAATAAATCTCGGTAGAGGGCAGAGGAAAGGAACTTTCTTTCAAATGAAACAAGAGAAAAAACAGTACTCAAGGGATGAGAAGCCTGTGTTAAAGGCAGTGGTTTTTCAACTTTTTACGTCTTTATAACATGTCTACGGAAATTTTGGAGGAGGGGATATTTAGAGTACCTTAAAGGGCGAATTTTTCAATGGTGGTTACCTTATGCGCATGCAAAATTTTGACGAAAACCTTAATAACAAGTCCCATGGCCAACATTAATCCGTATACCAAAGTTAAACATCGTAGGTCCAATCATTCGGGAGCAATGATGACCACCAACAAACACACACCCATACGTTTTTTAGACCACTGTTTTTAAATTCGGCACGTTCTAAAGCGTTTCGAAATGTAAAAAAAAAAAAAAAAAAAAAAAAAAACAAGGAGTGTGGAACATCGCATAACTTTCAATTACACTTTATTACTGATGTGGTTATGTGTCCATTTACCGTTTTTAAATTTCCATCATTCGTTTAGAAAAAATGGCCAGTTTGGCGATATTTTTCGCTATAATTGTAATACGGGACAATGGAAAAAAAAAGTGATATACTTTTCGATAATTCTTGTATTATCCTTTCTTATAAGTGAAACTGAGAAGAGGAGGAAAAACGATCGTTCATAAGCTGTGTTCAAGCAAAAGAGAGTTCTGTGTTAAAGGCATTCGTTTTTCTACTTTTTACGCCATTGAAGCATTTTTACAGGAATTTCGGAGGTAGGGATGTTTAGAACACCTTAAGAGTCATTAGCACAGCGAGTTTTATCAAAATCGTTAGAGTCGTTTTTTTAGCAATAATTGAAAAACATGATTTTTTCAATTGCAGCTACCTTATGCGCATGCGTGATTTTGACGAAAGCTTTAATGGTAGGTCCTTGGGCCATCACTAACCCTCATACCAAATTTGAACATCGTAGGTCAATTTGTTCGGGAGTTATGCTGACCACGTAACACACGTAACACACACACACACAGAGATTTTTCTAGATCACTTTTTTGAGATCGGGATGTTCCAAAACGTGGAGAAATGCAAAAAAAAAAAAAAAAAAAATCGATTTTTTTTTGTACCTGAATACAATACTTTTATTACTCATTGTTAACATATAGGTAATTGAAAGTAAAAAGAAATATTTAAAAACAAGCTACTAGTTACTGTCACTTCAAAATTCGTTAATGATCTTTAATTACTGTCGTTATACATAGTGAAAAATATGTATGTCTTAAGAGGAACTACTAGTAAGGATCCTTCTTTATACTCGCTATGTTGCAATCTTCTAAGTTCAGTGCATTTAGAAACTACTTTCTATAACCACCTTGATATTTGGTGAGTAGGTACGAAAAAGATCACTCGATGAAATGACATAAATTGTTTTCATTTAATGTCTATCTATTAGAAATGAAAATTAAAATAATAAAAGCCAAAACCAGGTGGAGCTACTGCACATGCACAGTGGTGGATCTAGGATTTTCTTTTCTCCCTTCCCCCCATTTTTCGAAACATTTCTGATTTACTATCTTAGCGGAAGGTGTTTAACACTGTCCTTTTGTTTTTTCATTACCTATTTTATTTTAAAAATAAATTGTACTCAAAATGTAACCATGCGTTTAAACATTTTAGCAAGCTACATCCATGTCCCCGTAGGGTATCGATTATACTGAAGAAATTCCAATGAAAGTGAGTGAGAGCTTTCTACTTTTATTTGTGACTAATTGACCAAGTATAAATCTTATAGATTATTGGGCAGGAGGATCATTGTATTTTAAATATTTTCATTTTGAGTTTGCAATATCCTTTTACTTCTTTCATGAAACTTTTGAACAAGAATAAGAAGTATCATAAGAAATATGTTTTGGAAAAATAGGCTTTGAATAAAATTAGAGTAATCTTAGCCTTCTCTAAAAGTATGTATATATATGTCGTAACTATATAATTACTTAAAAAGTGCGATATTTCTTGCATTACTGCTGCAGTATAAATAAATAAATAAATAAATAAATAAATAAATAAATAAATAAATAAATAAATAAATAAATAAATAAATAAATAAATAAATAAATAAATAAATAAATAAATAAATAAAAATTAAAAAAAAAAAAAAAAAAAATGGAATTTAAAAGCATGCCCAGGTAAATATCTATGCAAAACTTTTCCAATTATCTTAAAAACATACAAATTTATTTTGTTAATGCATTCGTTTGATTTCGCGATTAATTCGCTTAATTTGAAAGCGATAATTTTTTTAAATAACTAATTCTGCAACTGTACTGCTACTTTACACCGATAATACTATTTACAAAATTGTTTATAAGTCTTTTTCATGTAAAAAAATACATAACTTTCCACTGTGGTGTTGAAAAGGGGGATTATTAATCTGAATTCAAATTTGACGCTTATTTACTAGCCGAAACACAAGCACGAGCTAGAGCTGGATGAATTCTTATGCAGTTTATAAACAACCTTCCTCTTCCTTTCTATCAAAACCCATAAGTTTAGCCAATTACCACGTTCAGCTGAATGAAGGTGGAAATTTCTGAGGGTAACCCAAATAGTCAACTTCTCATTATTCTTTTTTTTTCCCCTGGTTGGTGTTGGATATTACTCATGTAAGAGTCAAAATCTCTTTCTCCCACCCGACAGAAAAAGGGATCGGGTATCAGGGATCCTGGAAGACGAAGGGACGATAAGAATACTTATTGATAATTCAATCTCAGGATGCTTTTAGCAGAAAGAGATGTGTTTTAAAGTGTCGTGAAGACGTCTTCAAAATCAAGGGGGCGGAGCTTTGAATACTTGTACAGTCTTCCAACGTTCGTTTGAATGGGAAGGTAGAAGGTTATAAAAAGAACCTTGTTCCAAAAATAAGCTTTTTTTTTTCTTCTATATGTTTGTTGCGTGAACTTTTTTTTTTTTTTTGTACATTGTAAATAAAAAAAAGTCGACTCAACTTGAGGGAGGAGCTCCCCACGCCCTCTGGTTGGATCCACCACTGCACATGCATTGATGAAAGGATTTCAAATATAAAATAAAATATATTAGACGCTATTTTTTAATTTGTTTTATGTCATTTCATGAAGTGATCTTTTTCGTACCTACTCACCAAATGTGAAGGTTTTGTGCGAAGTAGTTTCTAAATAGGCACTGGACTAGAAGATTGTAACATAGCGAGTGTAAGGAATAATACTTACTATACTAAACTTCAACTTAACTAGACATCACTTAGACGGTAGATCGTCACAGTGCTCATAGGTATTTAATCCATTTTGGCGGCGTGAAAGCATAATGTTCGCCAAACCACAACCCTGTAGAGAACAAAAGGCTCTAAGGTTTGGCGAGAATTACGTCTTCACTCCGCCAAAATGGATTAAATACCTATGAGCACTGTCACGATCTACCGTCTAAGTGATGTCTAGTTAAGTTGAAGTTTAGTATAGGACTTCCTCTTAGAGCAATTCAAACAGAAGATATTGTGTCAATAATATTAGGGTTGGTTCGTACGCTCAACGATTTCTTTTTTTTTTAATTTTTTTTTTGTGGGGATAATAACGGATAATCAGGCCGTAACCTACAGCTTAACCAATAAAATTATGTGTTATGGGTCAATAGTATTGTGCTCAATGATCTGATTGGGTACAGTATTGCCAGGAAGATATTGTGTCCAATAAAATTAAATATTAGCACAATGAGCAGGGACGTGCGGACGATCTTTCTTATCCTTTAACTGCTGTGGCTAGGTGATTTGAGGTTTTTGGCGCACACATGGTCCATACTGAGCCAAACAAATTGGTGAACATCAGTTTAAAGTTTAAGAAACATAGTATCAGAAAAATTAATATAAAAGTCAAAGATAAGATATTTTAGGGAGTGGAAGCATTGTACAAAAAATGACTTGCTGTCTGCCAGACCGCTTACAGTAGATAAAGGTTAAAGTAATTTATTCACAACTGAGGACTAAAAATGAAAAACGACCTAAGTATATATATATATATATATAAAAAAAAAAAAAAAAATCGATTTTTTTTTTTACCGAAAAATGTCTGAAAGACCAAGCTAAACAAAGTGGAGAACGCCCAAAGTGCGAACTCCAGTAGCAATTGTTAGAGAATGGCAACACTTCAAGTGTTTTCAACTAACATAAAATGCTCGTGAAGACAGAATTTACTTTTAAGACTTCCACGTCCTCACCCAGAGAAAGCATTGAAATGGCAACACCACAAAATTCCTTCTGCATCGAAATGATTTGACAACCCCCTTTTTTTTTAGTTCTTTTTTTTTTTACCTTAACCTGTTCCAGAGAGTTGGTTCTCTAATTGCTAATTGCTGCTAATTCACAAAGTCTTTCCTTTCCACTCCCAGCCGGGTGTTCAACCAACCAACCAACCAACCAACCAACCAACCAACCAACCAACCAACCAACCAACCAACCAACCAACCAACCAACCAACCAACCAACCAACCAACCAACCAACCAACCAACCAACCAACCAACCAACCAACCAACCAACCAACCAACCAACCAACCAACCAACCAACCAAAAAGATTGACAGAGACCTAGAGTAATGTATTTATTGTGAGTAGTCCCACTTTTCTAACTTCTTTCAGCAATAGTTAAAATTCAATTTGAAGTATGTACTTAATCATTGCTTTAAGTATCAGATACGGTCATTTGTCGGCTCTCCTGAATTTTTTTCTTTTTTGGACTTAGGTCGTTTTCCATTTTTAGTCCTCAATTATGTATTTATATGTGAAGAAATCCCTTGTAGAACATTATATTCTAGGTACACCGGACGAATTACCGCATATATCGACATTACCTTAGATATATCGTCCTGTTGACTAACGATATAATGGGCTGCTAGGGATGTGGATTAACTGGGTATGCTTTTAACTCAATATGTTAAAGCTCAAATCATAAAAAATACTGAGAATTTTTTTCTGAAATCTTGTGTCGTTGGTGATAAATGATTGAAAGTGGGAAAAATAGATTTTTTTTGGGGGAAATTTACTTTTTATTCAATACTATCTCAAATGTCAGAGTTAGATACAAATTCAAAGACTGCTGAAAAATAAGTGCTGGTCTACTCAAAATTAAGCTAGGCGTCCACTATCGCTGAGCAGAGCAGAGCGGAGTGGATTAAAGTCAATTACAAGGCTGCCAACGTCTACTAGCTTTAACGTGTCTAAAGTTAAGTTTTGGTTGAGCACGCACTTATTCATTGTTTGGGTATTGATCACTCAGTGGGAGAATGCTCACCTTTTATTGATTTTTATGTTAAGTTAGGAATGAGGGACGTTTCACGAGTTGTAATGGACAATTCCCGCATTTTTTAAAAACGAGTGAAATTAGTTTATATATTTATGAAGAATTTCTTTCTGATTTCAAATATTTAAACAAAAGTTCTTTGGAAAAAAAAAAAAAAAAAGGAAAAAAAGAAGGGAAAAAAAAATAAATAGTTATTTAAATATTAAGAAAAGAAAATGCCCCCAAACCGAGCCAAAACCAGTCCGATCAAAACACTCAACAAAATCTGTGACGTCAAAGCTTCCTTCCGTTTCTATGGTTATCGTGAGGTTTCTGCCAAATAGTTGGCGTTGAAATATTTGGCATTGTTAGACCAATGCCATATCCCGTACAGGTTGGCGCGATTTGCGAGAAACTTGCAAAACTGGTTTCCACTGCCGCAATTTATTGTTTGGGAAGTCTTCACGTCACATTCAATTCGAGACGAATGAATCGTTTTCTCGCCAACGTGTAACAGGATAACTTTGATTGCAAATTTAAAAAAAAAAAAAAAAAAAAAAAAAAAAAAAAAAAAAAGCGCATTGAGCAGAAATTTTTCTTCTTATGGCATTTTCAAAACATTTAGAATTGAAAAAAAAAAAAAAAAAAAAAAAAAAAAAAAATGTTTTATATTAATGTTGAATTTGCGTGGTTGTTTGTGGCTGATAAATCTTCGAAGAGCAAAATAACCTCTTTGCCGTTATCCAAACGAGCTAAAAACGGTATAGTGGTTAGCGTGCTAGCTTCTAGACCGCGAGGTTGCGGGTTCCGAGTCCCGTGTTAGGCATGGGTGTTTGTAAATGTATGTTGGTTTGTCTAATGACGAATGTTTCGGCGCATTATAGTTGTCGTGTTGTTGAAGTCGCCAGATAATCTGAAAATAACCAGCCAAACGAGCTAAAACTTAGTAGACAAACTGCTTTATATGAAATTTTGGGGACATAAAAAGTTATTACATAGCGAAAGAATTGCTGGTTTTCATTGTCGTGGTCAAGCTTTATAAATACGTGATCTGGCTCAAAATTGCTTAAATAAATTGAACTGCTTTTAAAAGTTGGAAATGCACATAAAGGATTCACATGAAAAAAAAAAAAATCTTTTAATGGGTGCATTTTTTCTTCATTAATAGTCGGGTAAAAAAAAATGAAGCGAAGATGGAAAAAAAAAAACAAAAAAAAACCCCACTTGCTTCCCAATTTCAGATCAAATACTTTCTATTCAGTAGTAAGCACTAACATCCCCATTAAATATAAAGTATCAAAACATCCTTCTCCTGAACTCTTTCTTCTTTAACATCCTTTCCAAACAAAGCAAATAATAATCCTTTTCTCACAAACAACAAAAAATATCCAATTTATTCCTGAGCATTTGATATCACACCCAGCCCATCTTATTCTAAAAAAAAAAAAGCTCTTCCCACTCTGCCTACGATCTAAAATATTTACGATCCCATTCCAGCCAAGCCACAGGAAAAAGAACACAGAAATAGAACAATCTTTATCAAATATTTTCCACCCTAATAACTGCACCCGCAGCCGAGCTGATGATACCCAAAAAGACTTTTGGCGCGAAATCCCAGCTAATACGGAAAAGCTCTATAAACCGGATATGACATCATGGAAAAAAAAAAGAGTTCTATCCGCAAGTGCTTTATGAAGCTTAAGAAACGGGGGAAATATCCACGTTTTCACCAAACAGATGAAGTTAATATATTTTTTATACAGTTCTGTTTCTATATCGTAACAGCTCGCTTTTGTGCGTGCAAGATAAATAAAGGACAGAAGTTTTTTCTCGCTAACGCGTTAGCGCAATAATTTTGGCCCGCCATCTTTGGAGATTGTCTTCCATTGTCTGAATGATGGTGGTATTTGTGCAGAGAGGGTGGCAACGGTAGTGTCCGTTCCAGAACGATAAGAACGCTGATTGATAGTGCCGACAAATGAATGACGAAAATGCACTATGGAAGCTAAAGGTCGTATTAGGCCTAATGACTCTGTTTAAGTGTCTTGTTTGTTGGGCATGGAATGGTATTTTCTGTTTCTTTGAGAAGGTGAAAAATTTATTCTTTCGTACTAAATTAATTTTTTGAAGAAGCGACTCTATAGTATATAAGAGACCTGCAAAGTAATCATAGGTAAGTTATTTTTTTTTATCACACGGTTGAATTTGTCAGAGGAATCAACCGTAGAAATTTCTTTCTCGAGAGGCTGTTTGTAAAATTATTTTCTTAGAGTTTTTAGTAACCGCACCCTAAAGTTCATAAGCAGAACTTCCATTCAATTAATTTAATGTCTGCCTGTTCGTCCGATGCATTTACTGTAAAATAACGCATTGGAAGTTGAGTGATTTTGTTGGTAAAATTTACAGGTTCGGTCGTTTGTTGCAATAAAATCTTCCTTTACTACAACAAAAAAGTGCGGTAATGGAGAACTTAATCTTTAGTTATAACTTTTATGAGTGGCAACATTTCGTTTCGCATTTGACTTGCTTATTTCATTCTGGTTTTTACTTGTGGGTGTCAAAGTTTTTTAAAAAAATTCTTTATATGCATTGCCAATTTTTACATTCGTTATCTCTGCAACGATTCTGTAAACAACATGTTCTTGGTGTTTGCATCTAATTTTAAATATCAAAAACATTTCTATCAGCAAAATATTAGGCAAACAACGTTTCAAAATGTATTTATTAAAAGCGAACGGGAATTTATGCTCTTACATCCAAATATCATTTATTTATTCTGATTAAAGTGATTTTATTATTTATTTATTAAAAACATGTTGGCAACAGGAAAGAGTTTCAACAATGATCGTTTGAAGGCTATTTTATTGCTATTGGATGACGTCAAGTTGGTTTGTTAATTTTCCGTAAAAGCGACCTTTTAGTGACAGTAACAGCCCCAAAATTAGATAGAATGCATTGTCATCGACATCGAACCTATTTGCCAAGTTTCAGATCGATTGGACGACGGCAAGAGGGATAAATTAGGCCTCCACAGATTTGCCAGCCATAGATACACAAAATCGAAGTTAACCCTTTGCATTCGAAGCCTTCTTCGAGTGGGTGATTAGCGTGCTAGCATCTAGACCGCGAGGTTGCGGGTTCGATTCCCGTGTAAGGCATGGGTGTTTGTAAATGTATGTTGGTTTGTCAAATGACGAATGTTTCGGCGCATTATAACCCTCGTGTTGCTGACGGTGCCAGATAATCTGAAACCAACCAACCTTCTTCGCGTGGAGGTACCAGCAACTCGAGACGTTTCGCAGCATTTTTGGTTCGGTTAGCGGTTTCCCGCTTCAAAGAAACTAAAAATAAACAGTCCTCGACTTCATCGAATTTCCACATCAAACCTAGAGGTGGGCGGTTGGTTGGTTGTATTCAGATTATCTGGCACCGTCAGCAACACGAGGGCTATAAGGCTTCGAAACATTCGTCATTAGACAAGCCAACATACATTTACAAACACCCATGCCTAACACGGGACTCGAACCCTCAACCTCGCGGTCTAGAAGCTAGCACGCTAACCACTGTACCGTTTGGTCGGCCTAGAGGTGAGCGAGAATCACCTCACGAGTTGTGGCATCAAATCATGTGGTGAGTGAGAGAATGCAAAGGGTTAATATAAAGGATTTAAAAAGCAGATGCTATTGAAGTCTGTACGGAAAGATGTATAGTGAAGTGATTACGCCAGTTTGGCATGTTTCTTATGTTCATTGAAAAGAGGCATAACCGTCCGATGCATTTACTGTGAAATAGCTCATCGAAAGTCGGACGATTTATCAGACGAAACGGTCGTTTCGCCGCCAACCTTAAAAAGGCAGAAACTACAGTAAGTATCTATTCTCTGCACAACTTCCAGCGAAAAAGACGAAATTGACTATTTTCTAGCGCGCTTACGGAACTTCACATAATTATACAAAAAATACCATAGATTCGTCTCGGTAATATCTTTCAAAGAAGAAAAAATTGAGTATATAGGATTAAAGACAACGAAGGAAAAAAATATTGAAATTTCCAAAATGAAATAAAAAAACGAGTTCTAGCCCGATTTTGATGTAAAAATTTAGACAAACGTCCAGCCCTAACTAAGCTATAGATCTTCAAACGGATTGAATTATAGGATGCGGAATGTTTCAACTTAAAATCCTACGCTGGTTTGAACTTCATTAAATATTTCTTTCTATTTTTAATTAATTTAAAACCACTTTTTTTCATTTCATAATTTGGCGACAGATAAAGGCGATCAGCTTGTAATTGTGGTTCAGAAATATATGCCAAAAGTTGCCAAACAGGTTTGCTATAATTTCGAAGTTAGTTTTTCCGACATGTTAGGCTTAAGTGAAAATGAAATTAGCGTTAATGTATAGGCAGAACGAATTAGACTATAATTATCTGGCTTATAACATCTTTAAAATTGAAATAATTTAATTTGTGAAGAGACAGAGTTAAAGAGAAATATTTGTTCTTCAAGTTGCATGATGTTATTTGAACTGTATGATAATATAGAGAGAGTTAACTTTCAAAAACATTTTAATTTCGGGAAATCTCCATTGAAAAATGAAAATAATCAAATTTTGTTGCAAGATACTATGGGCTAAATACAAAGTATAAATGTGGAGGTTATGCGAGCTGACTTCACAGTCAATTCATTACAGAGGACTAAATGAACCACGCATTGCGATTGGCTAATGGAATTTGCACAAATGTCATTCGTTTTTAAAGATGTGGTGAGAATGAATTTCTGTTGTAGAATGAAATCGTAGAATAATATATCCTCAAAATTGTAATTTCATAGTGAATTTTAAAATTGTTGTTAGGAAAATATTTTAAATTTTGTCAGATATCAATGGGTTATTATATGTGAACCAAAATAATGCTTGGTATAATAAAAATAATTTATATTGCAATATTTAGACTGTAAAAAACTTGTAATATTTATTTGTAACAATTTATTAGAATAAATTTTCAATGGGATGAACGCTCTGGCCTTGTATGTTAAAGGTGCCGGATTTGATTCCTGGGTTAGGTGTGGATGTTCGTTGTGATTCGGAATCCACGTTAAGCTGTGGGTCAGGGACTGATTAGTCGTTCTTATGCCTTAAAATAGGTCGTTGTAACCAAACGAGCTGAAACTTGGCAGACAGGCTCTTTGTCGATGGCAACGTATTTCATTAAGTTTTGGGGGTTGAGTTGCCATACACAAGTTTCTATTACTCGTTCGTGGTCGATTTTGATGGTTACTGCCATCCGCATTCAACCAATTTGTAAATTTTCAAGTAGATTTTAGCATGTAAGATATCATTGAACTCAACTTGAAGAATTATGAATATTCATGGTACCAGGTGTACCATGGGTGGTACTACTTCTGGTTTATCAATTTTGAAGATAAATATGGCATGTTGGGTGTTGTTGGGCTTGTCTTGAAAAATTATGAATGTTTAAGGTACCAGGTATAGCATAGGTAGTACCACTTTCAGTTTATCAAATTCCAAGATAAATATGGCATGTTGGACTTTTGTTTTGACGAATTATGAATGTTTAAAGTACCAGGTATGCTATCGGTACCACTTCCGTTTATCAATTTTAAAGATAAATATTGCATGTAAGGTATCGTGGAACTCAGTTTGAAGAATTATGAATATTCCTGGTACCAGGTGTACCATAGGTGATATATAGAAAAACGATTAAACGAACAAATTCAAAAAATAGAAGTCGCCAGTGTTTAAAAAAAAATTCTGATATCCCCCCAAAAAACACTTTTGAAAAGTAGAAGAACCACCAACCTCAAAAACACAAAAAACTTTCTTGCAATAAAAAAATTCATAAACATGATGAAAATTTTCAGCCAAAAATACAGTGATATAAAAAATGGCCAACCTCTGATTGGAACTCTCGGTTGTGACTCGCTTAAGAATGTCTGCTTACTTAGTTTATTTTTAAAATTTAAGTTCCGCTCCCATAAAAATTTACGCTGCTTGAGGTTGGTCCCCGTCTTAATTACTAACCTTTAAAGCCCCCAGACAATAAAAACTTTCCAAAATGTATGTATCAACCAAACAAAAGCTTACCACAAACACTTCAGTTTCCTACTTAAAAAATTCTTAATAAATATATTCAAATGCAAGCGTTTGAGCACAGTTTCTCTATACTATTTTGGAAGTTACATGAACATGAAGATTTACACCACTTTGTATTTCCTACCTATCCAAATGAAATCATGAACTCGAATATTCGTGTAATCTGCCATAAATTACTTTAAACGCAAGCATTGTTAATATTCCTATGACGGGCGCCAACCTCAAACTGCGTAAATTTTTATGGGAGCGGAACTTAAATTTTAAAAATAAACTAAGTAAGCAGACATTCTTAAGCGAGTCACAACCGAGAGTTCCAATCAGAGGTTGGCCATTTTTTATATCACTGTATTTGTGGCTGAAAATTTTCATCATGTTTATGAATTTTTTTATTGCAAGAAAGTTTTTTGTGTTTTTGAGGTTGGTGGTTCTTCTACTTTTCAAAAGTGTTTTGTTGGGGGTATTAAATTGGGAACACAGCTCACCTATAAACACTAAAAATCCCAGAGTCATTAATATATATATTTTTTTTTTGTAAAAATTTATATATTTTTTCTGGTATGAGGTATTTTTTCCGGTAGTGGTATTATAGGTTGATATACCAAAGGAAAGAAATTCAAAGTTATGTGTCATTACGAAAGTGGGGTGGCTACTTACAAGGTGAGATCGAAAAGTAAGGCGACTTATGTCTTAATAAGCACTGTACTATATATTTGCAGATAAATACATCACTGGCCTTCAAAGTAGTTCCCGCCGTCTACAAAAACACTTCTGACAACATTCAGACAAGTTCTTGAAACTTCTGAAAAAGCCCTCTTCTGCGACTGTCTTGAGTTCTTTGGTAACAGCAGCTTGAATGTCTGAGATGCTTGAAAATCGGTTTCCCTTCAGTGCCAATTTCAGTTGTGGAAAGAGGAAAAAATCTGCTTGCGCTAGATCAGAGGAATGAGGAGGGTGTAATGCTAGACTGAAATTGGCACTGAAGGGAAACCGATTTTCAAGCATCTCAGACATTCAAGCTGCTGTTACCAAAGAACTCAAGACAGTCTCAAAGGAGGACTTTTTCAGAAGTTTCAAGAACTTGTACGAACGTTGTCAGAAGTGTATTGTAGACGGCGGGAACTACTTTGAAGGACAGTGATGTATTTAACTGCAAATATATAATACAGTGATTATTATGACATCAGTCACCTTACTTTTTTGGTCTTGCCTTGTATAATAAGATCCATAGGCCCCTATTATACAGAGCCTCTTCTGCGGCGAACGCGTGCCACAGTAAAGACGTCCGGGCTGCATATTACCATTCCCTACTCGCTGTTAGGTCACAGAGGAGAAAAGAGCACTTTCATTGGTTGCTTAGCTGGTGTCGGCAATGATATCACGCAAGTCACTGACTCACTGTCCTCTCTCTTTCTCCCTTTCGTGTTCAATTTCGTTCGCTTTTGTTTCATTTCACGCTGACTAAAAATTACTATTCATCAAGTGCTAATATTATTAGCACTTTATAATAATAATTTTTAATATGAATTTTTAATTGATATTATTATAATATCAAACTGCTACTTTGGGGTGCTTTTATTCAACATAAAAAGTATATATTTTAATAATTACATTGGTAAATATACCATTGTCCGATAAAAGTAACGTATTTAGGAGACACATGCGCATCTATAAGAAGGCAATATAAATGAAGCCATCAGAAATAGCAGCATGTTATCAGTCTAGATATTGTTATACAAGGATATAACTCGTGCGCAAAGATATGATTGCGAAAAGTTTCTTTATGACTGCTTTATTAATTTTTCTACAAATGACTATCAGTTACCTAATTTGTACAAAAACCAATATAAATAATCGAATACACAAAAAAATTATATTTAATAGGAATTTATTAAAAATATTAATAGACTAAAATACATTCAATATAAAGCAAATACATAATATACAATTAATAAAACTATATATATATATATATATATATATATATATATATATATATATATATATATATATATATATATATATATATATATATATATATATAAAGTACTTGGATGATATTTCGCAATTTTGTTTAATATTGTGATAACTTTTGTTATTTTTAGAAGAAAAAATTATTTTTTAAACCAAAAAAAAAAAAAAAAAATAGGCGTAAAAGTTATTTCCAAACATATTTTGATACTCACTGTAATACTCATTTATTGCCCATTCATTAACATAAGTCGAAAAACGGAAACATTCGAAAATAACTTTCTGAACCATTCATAATTTTCTTCTTTAGAAAACAATTATTTTAAGCATATAAACAAAACGAATTATTTCTTTTAAACGGTTCTTAAGTTCTAAATACTTTCCTTTTCAGCAGAATTGAAAAAATAATGTATTCAATGTTTTTAATTAAAAGAAGAGTAAATCCCAATTTTGAAATATCTTGCAAAGTTTCCGAATGGTAAAGAAATCCAAAAAAAGTTTCGCAATCGACGGATATGCAACCGACTTAAATCCCTCCACCTCGCAGGTGACGTCATTGCCGACACCTGCTAAATAACCAATGAAAGTGCTCCTTTCCCCTCTGTGACCCAACAGCGAGTAGGGAATGGTAATATGCGTCCGGGCTGACCACAGCTGTGGCTCGGTATAATAAGCTCCATATGACTGCATATATTGCTTAGAGTCTGAGCTCTACAAGTGACAGACGAACCTCTAGCCACAGCTGTAGCTTGTCCGAGCGTCTTGAAAGTGCGGCGAGCGCGCGCCACTACAGTGGCTCTGTTTAAAAAGGACCTAGGAGAAGCGTACAATCCTATGGAGCTTATTATACTGTACCACAGCTTTGGCTTACTGTGGCGCGCTTTCGCCACACAGGAGTGGCTTTGTATAAAGGGCCTCTCGTGCTCACTCTAATTCTACATAAAACTCCATTCGACTGTTTATTTGTATTTTAACTGATGTGTGAAAGCCTATGTTTTCTGTGGTTTAAGTTTCGCAAGTAAGGAATCGATATAATAAATGTGGTATTCAAAGATAAATATAACGTTAAGTTAAACTATGTTTCTAATCATCACCAGAATCTGTTATCATCACCATCACTATCATTACAATAATTAACATCACTATCATTGTAATAATCTTCATCATCTTTATCATCACAACCATCATCATCCTCACAATTATGACAATCATCATCATCACTATTATTACATACATTATCATCACCACTATTATTATTATCATCACTATTATTATAATCATTGTTATCATCACTATTACTGTGATCATTAATTGTTATCATCGCTATTACTGTGATCATTAATTGTTATCACTATTATTATTACAATTGTTGTTGCTTTTTACAAAACTGCAAAAATATTAACTTGTCAACTCCAGAGGGACCGGGATCTAATAATCTGTTTTAATTTTTGCGACTTCAATTTTTAAGAAAACAAGTTGCCTGTTTCTGTAAACCCGACAGAAAATGTAGTCACTTCAAATGTCATGAAGATACAAATCTATTTTATTGATTAAAATTTCTTAAAGAATGAACCTAAATAGTATAACCCATAAAGACAGAGATTTTTAATATAAATCCTTTTCATGCATTGTCAATTTTTACGTGCCGTTGTAACTTCTTAAACTCGGATAGAGTTTTCATAGTGTTTGACCACTAAGAACAAAAGATCCATTTCGAACTATTTACTAACCTTTCCCCCCCAAAACTTGATTGAATATATTATCGATCTACGAAAGCTGATAAGTCTGACGTAAGGCAATAAAAACACATATCTTTTATTTATTTTAATTAAACAAATTTTGACAACAGGAAAGAGCTTCCACAAGGATCGGTTAAAATTATTTGACTTATATCGTTTCCACGCAACGTAATGTTTAATCGTCTGTTCTTCATTTCATAAGGAATTTATGTATTCACGCTCAATTATTTTTTTATTTATTTTGATTAAAACAGTTTTGGCAACAGGAAAGAGTTTCAACGAATGATCGGTTAAATGGGATTTATTAGTATTCCGAAGCTATTATAGAAGCGTGGGTAAAAGCGACCTTTTTAGTGAGAGTTGCAGCCCCAAAATTTGATAGAATGCAGTATAATCGGAATCGAATCTATCTGCCAAGTTTGAGACCGATTGGATGACGGCAAGGGGTTTAATTAGATCTCCTCAGATTTGCCACCATCGACAAATATACCCATTAACACACAAAAGCGAAGGTACTACAAAGAATTTAAAAAAATGAAACGAAAGATCAACACTCGAGTCCCACCACATACGTTTCAGCTGTTCAGTTCTTTTTAAACAGTTCATTCCCTCAAGAAATGTTTCTAATTCCAGTAATTGAACAAGATAAAAAAAAAAAAAGTTAAAAAAAAACAAAACAAAAAAAACACTTTGACCAAACGATAATTTTACTGAATCGTGAAAACCCAAACTTTTCATGCAAGTTCTTAATGAAGCATGCAAATCGAATAAGCATGAACTGATCGATTGACAATCTCGTTTAAGCCACCATTTCACTTAGTGGATTTTTAAGAAAAAGCAACTGCTCTAGCACTGGTGAAACAAAATATTCAACTTGCCTCGTACATAATTTTATTCAGACAAAATTCGCATGCATTATGCAGCAGAAAAAGCCCACGCAGTGTTTTCGAAAACATATGTTAATGCTTTTACACGATGTTTATGGCAAGAGAAAAGGATCTTTTAAAAATTGCACCAAACAAAATAAACTTCGCTAGCGTTTTATTCTTTTTTAATATTCCGTTTCGCGAGCGATTTACGGATTTTTTTATTTATTCTTCTACCTTTATTACAGCTGCGTTTTAGTAAAAAAAAAAAAAAATTCCTCCTGTATTAGAATCAGAGTAATATTTCACTTTTGGCATTCAGTCAACTCAACTCCGAAATTGGAAGCAAATAAAACGATGTCGTTTGGAATTTTTCTTCATCGTAGTTTTATAAAGCGTACAGTTTGTTAAAAATTTTGCATGTCCTGTTGTTAAAACCATGTTTTCATTCTTACCATACAGGTCAGTTGATGAATATAAACTTTTGTTATAGAACGTCTTTTTAAATACTTTATATTAGCTTCGATTTTGTGTTGTGGGTGGGGGTTGGCTGTGAATGCAGATGCAGAGGAAATTTAAGGAGGCCTAATCAACCTCCTTTCCGTCATCCAATCGGCCTGAAACTTGGCAGGTAGATTCGATGTCTATGACAGTGCATTCTATCAAATTTAGGAGACTGTCACTAAAAGGTCGCTTTAATGAAATACTAATAAATCAACTTGCCGTCAGACGAACGCGCTGACATAGCATTTAACCGATCATTGAAGAAACTTTCTTGTTGCCACAATTGTTTTAATAAATAAATAATAAAATTGTTTTAATCAGAATAAATAAAAGATATTTGGAAATGAGTGCATAAATTCAAATTTGAAAAGTTGTTTACTGCATATTTTGCTGATAGAGATGTTTTTAATTTTTAAAATTATATGCCAAGTTAATGAATATAAAAATTGGCGCATATAATGGATTTATATTAAAAACTTTTTGCATGAGCTATATTATTGCTTTCCATTACCGCCATGTTTACATATAAGGTAATGAAAGTATTGCATTAAAAAAAAGAAAAGATTTTTGTTTTTGTATTTCTACATGTTTTGGAATATGCTGAGTTCAAAAAAGTGGGGAAAAAAATGAATGTGTCTCCATGGTAAGCATTACCTCCCTAACGGATTGACCTGCATACGGGTTAGTGGTAGCCGTGGGACTTTCATTAAGGTTTTCGTCAACATTGCGCATGCGCATAGAGTAGCTGCCATTGAAAAATTCATGTTTTCAGCAGTTTCTAAAAAACAGTTCAACGACTGTTATTTTCTTGTTAGTGAAAACTTATAAGAAAATTTAATGTAACATTTATCGAAAAACATATCGCGATTTTTGCCATTTTGTCATACTTTTTATAAGTATTAAGTGCAATTGAAAGTTTTTTGATGTTTCATACCTCTAATTAAAGAATATATGAAAAATAAAAAAAACAGTAATACAAAAAACAGTAATAAAAAAAAAATCTATGACATATATAAACGCAGTGATCAGTATTCAGTGTAATTGAAAGTTGTGCGATGTTTCACTCCCCTAATATTATTATCGTTGAAAACGGTTGAATGAAAATATTTGATCACTAAACATAATAGCTAAGAAATTTAAATCCCATAGCACGAAAGAAAATATTGCATGAAATTCCTCACTAAAGGTCGATGAACATGTTACCAGTTGTTGGGCCAGCGGAAGTCACCGGTCACTAGATGCCAGTTACTAGCATCATGTAAAATTTTCATGCCAGTCAATGGAGAACATAGTTTTTCGCTGGCATTCATATGGTTTCATGAATCCAAATAAAATACAATTTCATCAATCTCTAATTGTTAAAATATATAAAGAATTTTTTTTTATTGGTATTCAGCCATAGTCCAAGACAACTTATCATGACCTCATGGAATACGCTACAGTAATGTGCGATCCGGTTTTACTACGCGCTGATTGGCTGCGCAGTAATCTTACACGTGACGTCTTGAACTGAGAGGAGACAGGGTTGGCCAATAGTGATTCGCCAAGTGCTCGGTCAAAGCCATATGATTTGTTAAAACTCTTATAGTAACCGTGGTTAGAAAAGTAAAGTATTAAGTAAAATTAAAGTTTAAAAGAGCTTATTTTCTTTTTGTTATCAACATAGATTGAAGTTTAATACAAAACTACGTGCGTGGGTTATCGCTATTACTATATAAGTGGTGATTTGCTTTGAACTATATCTTTTCCGCGGAAGGATCCTTCTTACCGAGTATGTAATGAGGTCAGGAAAAATTGTCTTAGACATTAGCGCGAAACACTATTATGCGTATCTTTAACCGATTTAAAACTGTCTCAAATTTTCCAGGTCATGGATTTCTATTCTGTTATTTTTAGTATGCGGGAGTGGGTATTAGTATAATAGTTCAAAAAAAGAAAACCTTTACAAATAGTATGAGCGATTTTTTTTTTATAACCTTTTACCGTCCGTTATATCTTTCTCTTGCACGAAACTCGGATTTAAAAACACACAAAAAAAAAAAAAAAAAGCAAACACCCACGCACAACAAAAAAAACCCTTAATAATCCTATCACATAGCAAATGTCCATCTTACAACTTAAAAGAAATATGCCTGTAGAAAACTTTTTTAACTGATAATCTCATAAAATGTCGTCTAATCCTAATGTCGTGTTAGGCAATTACTACACACTACTGGTCAAATGCGAGCCATAACTCTTGATTAGACCTAGACGGTTCACAATCGTAAAATTTGTTTCTTTCCGTACCGGCTAGGTTTCTTCTAAAATATCTTTTATTAACAAGTTGAAAGGGGTCACCTAAAGAGTAAATCTTATGTTATTTTAACAATTTGAAAATTTTTAGTTTCTTCCTCTGTCCTTTAAAGCTCCATTTATTTAAAAATGAGGGAACGATTTTGGATAATAACATACGTTATAACTTTTCCTTATAGACTGAGAGGCGACTGCAATTTTTGGACCCCATCGAACATCATTCTGAATTTTTTATAGAAATTGGAGAAAAGTGAGTAGATTACGAACCCACTGGTCTGCCGTGGCAAAAATGGCCGAAACTAGTCAGAAATCGACTTTTAATAAGTTGAACTAAATCCAATTGCCAAATGCGCCATAACTTGCAAAATAATGAGCATTTTTTTTTATTTGGTAACCCTCACTCTTTAATTTTCAATTAAGAAGGTTGCAGACGATTCAGATGTGTGGCTATGGATCACTTGCATCTTTCACAAATGAACCAAATTGGCAATAAACATTACGTCACTGATGACGTAACTGATGTCGCCAATTTGGCTTACTTTTAAAAGATACAAGTTTTCCGAGCCAGAGATAAGAAATCGTTTGCGCTTTTTCTCATTGAAAATCAAAATGCAGTGAGTTGCCAGACGAAAAAGTTTATTCTCTATTTGTCAAGTTATGACATATTTGGCAATCGGATTTTAGTTCAACTCATTCCAAGTCGATTTTTGATCAGTTTCGGCCATTTTTGCCACGGCAGACCAGTGGATTCGTAATCTACTCACTTTTCTCAATTTCTATAAAAAAATTCAGAATGATGTTCGATGGGGCCCAAAAATTGCAGTCGCCTCACGTACTATTAAGAAATAAATAAAATATTTCATATTTTTGAACGTTCGAATTTTTATCTGCCCCGGGAGTAGTTTTTTTTATTTTAATTAAATCTCAAAAGTCTGTTTTTTATATTTCTATTTATTTTAAGAGATCCAAAGAAGGAGAATTCACAATAGGGTGGAGCGAAAAATTAAAAAGTCGGGAAAATGATTCGGCAGGGGAATGTAAAAGTTGTATTTTGCATTTTCAAATAGATATAGCACCGACTTATTTTAATTTTAAATGATATCTTCCGGTGCCCCAAGGCACTTTAATTCTCAGTAAATGGACATTTTTCAGCAAATTTAATTTAAAAATTTAAAAAATAACTATAAATAACAATAAATCGGCAAGGAGGTGCAAAATACATAATTTAAGTTTGTTAATATACACGCTAAATTCTTTCAATTTTAAATAATATCTTCCGGTGCCCCAAAACACTTGAAAACTGTCCAAAAGTCACATTTTATGCAAATTTTATCTCTAAAATACGCTTTTTCTTTATAATCTTTAAGTAAACCATGTCTGTGGGAAAGAAAGCCATGAAAACGAGGCGAGATTATTTGCGTCCTTCCTTTGGTACCCTCACAACTTGATAAACGATAGCTACCACCAGTTTGTGACGTTTTAAGATATTATCTATTTGTAAGAACAGAAATGAAAATAAACGAAACGAGTCCCGAGCCAACAGTAGCTGAAATATCTGAAGTGGTGGCCCAAAAAGTTAAATTGATATCACACATTTCACATCAGAGAGTTCTGTAAAAAAATAAGAATCTACCACGACAAATATAGAAATGTGGTGAAGCCATTTAGAAACCGCAAGCAAGAACTATACTTTCCAACAAAAATCGAAGCATTTAAAAATGAATTTTTTTTTATATTGCTTCTTGCAAGTGTCTGAAAAGTATGAGATGCAAATGTGACAAAAGTATGAAAATTCCTTTTGCTTAAAGACCATTCATACAAGATCAACTTTCAGATAGAAAAAAAAAAATGATAATTGGTGGAATTGATTCAAAAACAACAAAACAGATTTTGAAAGTTTTGAAAAGAAACTATAAGGAAGAAGCAAGCCGTGAAAGTAAAATAAGTCGGAAAATCAAAATTCAACAATACTGGCTGAGCAACAAATTTCAATGTCTTTGACCACAAATATTATTTTCTCAATGGATCAATCTCGAAATCGTTTAAATTTACCTTCTCTAGCCCGAGAATGCGATAGATTTGTAATTTTTGATCGATGTGCCTTCAATGCAGGTCACAAAGGAAGAGTAATTTGTTCGCTGGTGCTTGGGAGACCATTACAATAGTGCATTTTCTTGCTCACATTAACGGACTGCCCTTACGACACCTGTTATGAGCATTGGATGGTGCCACAGGTGGACAGGTGGTCCCAAAGCATTTTCCGGGCCAATTGGCAAAGCCATTAAAACCTGCGAGAAGCTCACTATAAAGAAATTTGTCTCAATAAGTTTAGAGAATATGCCGAATATAGATAATTATTCTGGCCATTAATTATCATTAATGGCCAGAAATATTTATATGATATTTGTGATATTTGTCCAGCTGTATCACTTGGTGTATGTTCTTCAGATCTATCATTGAAAAAACCTGGTCTTGTTTCACACTCGAGATGGCTAACTGCAAGCCGTATTTTGAGATTGTATGTAGGTACAGAAAATCCATCAGAAAATTTGATATCGCTTACCAAGTATACTATGAAAGTATATGCACCTTTATGATTTCATATAAAAATAAATAGCTCTCTTATACACGTCATATATGGAGACTTATATCATTTTCTCGATATGTGGTACCGGATATCTGAGTTGAAGAGGATGATGTTATTCAGCAAAACAGTTTTTTTTGTTTTTTTTTTTTGTTTTTTTTTTTTTTGTCTTCCCGAAAATATGCTAATGGCTATGCTCACAGATGAAAAAGAGCATAAAAGGTTCCTTGCAATTAAATGAATATTAATTGCTAAAAGTCAAAAGAAAAAAACCCTTAAACATTCGAATTTTTTAAGTACCAAAACTTGACTTCAAATCAGAGGATAACACTGAACTTATTAATTGGCAAACAGTTTGTGGCTATGATCGTTCTGTAATGAGTAATATCCCAACATGAGATGAAATTGAGAGTGCCGTGAATAGAGGGAAAGCAGTAAAATGGGCGACATATCCTTGCCACACTGAAGCAGTTGAACGTGGAGTCCAACTTGTCTCTGAAGCATCATAAAGTGTGCGGAGAAATGAAGCGACATAGTTTCATATTAAATAGACTAAAATCAAGATTCTTAGTAAAAATTTTCAACATTAAGTCAGAATATATGATTTCAAATGAACTTTAATTTGGATTAATTAGTAGAGAATCTTTCATTAATGATGATTGTAACAAGCTAAATTTAAACCCAAGTAAATGATTAATCTCCTTATAAAGAAGTTGGAAATGTAAATATCTTTCACAGATGGAATATTATAATAAAATCTGGTAAGTTTACTTTTATATAGTCTTAAATTTTTATATTATATTCTTCGAACTTGGACAAACTTTTTTAGAAAATAATTTGATTTTTTGGCATGATTTCAGAAGGCTTGGGGCATCGCAAAATATAAAGCAAATTTAAAATACCTTTTTCTATATTTTCTATATCCATCTAAATTATAGCATTTAAATTTTACGAAATGTTTCCTTGAGGATACTTTTTCCTAAAAAATCACTTTTTAGAAAATTGTCAGGGGGGATTGTTGGCACCGGAAGAAATTAACGAATTTAGATCAAACTTTTACGATGATATAATGAACCCAAAATACAACTTTTGCACCCCTTGCCGATTGGAATCTCCAAAAAAAAAAGTCCACTCTAATTCACAATCACTTTTGGGTGTCACTTCCGTACGAACATTCCGTCAATGCACATTTCTGAACCATAGTTCCGAATCACACTGCATACACAGTTCAGGCATAATATCAACGTTAGAAGCAGATTTATACGGTTTTCCCGATTAGTCATTTTCACAACTTTCAATTCCACTTAATATTGCACTGCATTCGCATTTGAAACGGATTGGTATAATTTACCGTTTTCGTTTTCATATTTTCATTAATTAAAAAAAAAAAAATTGCCAGTTTGGCAAGAACTATTACATTGGCGAAAAAAAAAAAAATGTCCTCAAAAGCTTGAAAAATAGGTTTGATTGTATCCTCCAACCTTGAGAATGCGACATACGATTTCCCCGCCAGCGTGTAAACAAGTTACGTCTGGCTACGTATATGTTGCAGCAACTTGTCCGTATTTTGTTGCTTGTTTTCCGGCTGCGTTTCTGCCTGAAAAAACGCTCGCCTGTCCTTAGCCCGTATGTGCTATCTTGTATACCGAGATAAATAACATATTAAAGGGAAGTCCTAGTAAGGATCGTTCTTCATACTCGCTATGTTACAATCTTCTAGCCCAGTGCATTTAGAAACTACTTTCTATAACCACCTTGAAGTTTGGTGAGTAGGTACAAATAATTAATAGTTTAAAAAACTAAAAAACACGCTTTAATAAAAAAGGGAACTAAAAAGTATAAAATAATTTTAAATAAGTTTGAAATAAGAATAGAGTGATTAACAAGAAATATTTATTTTATCGTAAAAAAGCGTGGGGTGCTTTTTAAGATATTTTCATAATGGCCTCTACTTTTACCAATATCTGTCATTTAATATTTACAACAATTGACATCAAGCACCCCACGCTTATAGCCCTCGTGTTGCTGACGGCGCCAGATAATCTGAATACAACCAACCAAGCACCCCACGCTTTTTTAGGATAAAATAAATATTTCTTGTTAATCATTCTATTCTTATTTCAAACTTATTTAAAATTATTTTCTACTTTTTAGTTCACTTTTCTATTAAAGCGTGTTTTTTAGTTTTTTAAACTATTAATTATTTTTTCTGTAAACTATACTGTTCCTGCCAATAATCACATACTTGTCTCAAATTTAAGTCATGTGTATGCCTTAGTACACGCCGTATTACTTGGCACAAAACACTACCTTGTCTCTGAATATGAAAAATCACTAATCCTGAAGATCAGGATAATGCAACTAAAAAAATACGCTTTGTATAACCGTCGTTCCCACGACAAATCTTTCAAATGTCTGCCTTATCAATTGTCGATGATAGGTTCTGTGATTACTGGGATTGCACACCAAGGTTCGATTCCGGAGAAGGTTGGTTGGTTGGAATTTAACGGCGAAAGGGCAACACGAGCTAATCCTTGTGATAAAGCGACAAACTTATTGAATTATTGTATTGTCATCGGTCTTTGACAAGTGTGCAATGTTTGAATCAAATATGATCGCTCAAAGTAGTGCAAAATCGAGCCCAAAATAGTAGGTTACAAGCAAACATACAGGTAAAACTAATAAAAGCGTGTTAAAAAGATCACTTAACGAAATGGCATCAATTGTTTTCATTTAAAGTCGATCAATTATAAATGAAAATTAAAATAGTAAATTACCAAACCGGTTGGAGTCGCTGTATATGCATTGGAGTTCGGTTTTCTAATATTAAAATAAAACATATTAGTCGTTATTTTCGAGTTTTTTTAATTTATGTTATTTCATGAAGTGTTCATTTTTCGTACCTACTCGCCAAATGTCAAGGTTTTATACAAAGTAGTTTCTAAATGCACTGGGCTAGAAGGTTGTAACGTAGCGAGTATAGTGAACGATCCTCACTAGATCTTCCTCTTTATGTCTACGGCTTTGTCAACGCAATAGATGACCAGCCATAGTTAAAAAAAAAAAAAAAAAAAAAAAATTCCGATTCCAAACTCCTCCCCCCCCCCCCCTAAAAAAAAAGATAATTTCCTCTGCTTGTAAATCCCGACGAAACCATCACGTACTTGGAGAAACTTTTGACATGCTTCTTAATAAAAGCTAAAGTGGACAAAACCGGGAAAAAACGGGAGCGGACTCATTGTCAGTCAATGGCTCCCGTGGTCAGTTAAGACCGGGAAAATAAGTTGTCCGGATCTCTTAGAGGGGATTGATTGCATTTTTGGCCTTGGATGTTTTCTTATATCTTGGAATTCTTTTCTCGATTCTGCCATCAAGAATAAGATAGACGGGAAACACGAAGAAATATTGTATAAAAATGTGATAGTTAGCTCGGATTACCTGAGCAGGGTGTTAAATAGATTGGTTTGTGATGCTGTAACTTTAAATAGCGTTTCGGTTTGACTGAAGATCTATAAAAGGTTAAATACCATTCAAGGCAGTCTATAAACGTTAAACACCATTCAAGTAGACTGTAAGGCAGTCTATAAATGCTAAATACCATTCAAGGCAGTATATAAACGTTAAATACCATTCAAGGAAGTCTATAAACGTTAAACACCATTCAAGTAGACTGTAAGGCAGTCTATAAATGCTAAATACCATTAAAGGCAGTTTATAAACGTTAAATACCATCCAAGGCAGCCTATAAAGCAGTCTATAAACGCTAAATACCATTCAAGACAGTCTATAAACGTTAAATACCATTCAAGGAAGTCTATAAACGTTAAACACCATTCAAGTAGACTGTAAGGCAGTCTATAAATGCTAAATACCATTCAAGGCAGTATATAAACGTTAAATACCATTCAAGGAAGTCTATAAACGTTAAACACCATTCAAGTAGACTGTAAGGCAGTCTATAAATGCTAAATACCATTCAAGGCAGTTTATAAACGTTAAATACCATTCAAGGCAGCCTATAAAGCAGTATATAAACGCTAAATACCATTCAAGACAGTCTATAAACGTTAAATACCATTCAAGGAAGTCTATAAACGTTAAGCACCATTCAAGTAGACTGTAAGGCAGTCTATAAATGCTAAATACCATTCAAGGCAGTTTATAAACGTTAAATACCATTCAAGGCAGCCTATAAAGCAGTATATAAACGCTAAATACCATTCAAGACAGTCTATAAACGTTAAATACCATTCAAGGTAGTCTATAAACGTTAAACACCATTCAAGTAGACTGTAAGGCAGTCTATAAATGCTAAATACCATTCAAGGCAGTATATAAACGTTAAATACCATTCAAGGAAGTCTATAAACGTTAAACACCATTCAAGTAGACTGTAAGGCAGTCTATAAATGCTAAATACCATTCAAGGCAGTTTATAAACGTTAAATACCATTCAAGGCAGCCTATAAAGCAGTCTATAAACGTTAAATACCATTCAAGTCAGTATATAAACGCTAAATACCATTCAAGACAGTCTATAAACGTTAAACACCATTCAAGTAGACTGTAAGGCAGTCTATAAATGCTAAATACCATTCAAGGCAGTATATAAACGTTAAATACCATTCAAGGAAGTCTATAAACCTTAAACACCATTCAAGTAGACTGTAAGGCAGTCTATAAATGCTAAATACCATTCAAGGCAGTATATAAACGTTAAATACCATTCAAGGAAGTCTATAAACGTTAAACACCATTCAAGTAGACTGTAAGGCAGTCTATAAATGCTAAATACCATTAAAGGCAGTTTATAAACGTTAAATACCATCCAAGGCAGCCTATAAAGCAGTCTATAAACGCTAAATACCATTCAAGACAGTCTATAAACGTTAAATACCATTCAAGGAAGTCTATAAACGTTAAACACCATTCAAGTAGACTGTAAGGCAGTCTATAAATGCTAAATACCATTCAAGGCAGTATATAAACGTTAAATACCATTCAAGGAAGTCTATAAACGTTAAACACCATTCAAGTAGACTGTAAGGCAGTCTATAAATGCTAAATACCATTCAAGGCAGTTTATAAACGTTAAATACCATTCAAGGCAGCCTATAAAGCAGTATATAAACGCTAAATACCATTCAAGACAGTCTATAAACGTTAAATACCATTCAAGGAAGTCTATAAACGTTAAGCACCATTCAAGTCGACTGTAAGGCAGTCTATAAATGCTAAATACCATTCAAGGCAGTTTATAAACGTTAAATACCATTCAAGGCAGCCTATAAAGCAGTATATAAACGCTAAATACCATTCAAGACAGTCTATAAACGTTAAATACCATTCAAGGTAGTCTATAAACGTTAAACACCATTCAAGTAGACTGTAAGGCAGTCTATAAATGCTAAATACCATTCAAGGCAGTATATAAACGTTAAATACCATTCAAGGAAGTCTATAAACGTTAAACACCATTCAAGTAGACTGTAAGGCAGTCTATAAATGCTAAATACCATTCAAGGCAGTTTATAAACGTTAAATACCATTCAAGGCAGCCTATAAAGCAGTCTATAAACGTTAAATACCATTCAAGTCAGTATATAAACGCTAAATACCATTCAAGACAGTCTATAAACGTTAAACACCATTCAAGTAGACTGTAAGGCAGTCTATAAATGCTAAATACCATTCAAGGCAGTTTATAAAAGTTAAATACCATTCAAGGCAGCCTATAAAGCAGTATATAAACTCTAAATACCATTCAAGACAGTCTATAAACGTTAAATACCATTCAAGGAAGTCTATAAACGTTAAACACCATTCAAGTAGACTGTAAGGCAGTCTATAAATGCTAAATACCATTCAAGACAGTCTATAAACGTTAAATACCATTCAAGGAAGTCTATAAACGTTAAACATCATTCAAGTAGACTGTAAGGCAGTCTATAAATGCTAAATACCATTCAAGGCAGTTTATAAACGTTAAATACCATTCAAGGCAGCCTATAAAGCAGTATATAAACTCTAAATACCATTCAAGACAGTCTATAAACGTTAAATACCATTCAAGGAAGTCTATAAACGTTAAGCACCATTCAAGTAGACTGTAAGGCAGTCTATAAATGCTAAATACCATTCAAGGCAGTTTATAAACGTTAAATACCATTCAAGGCAGCCTATAAAGCAGTATATAAACGCTAAATACCATTCAAGACAGTCTATAAACGTTAAATACCATTCAAGGAAGTCTATAAACGTTAAACACCATTCAAGTAGACTATAAGGCAGTCTATAAATGCTAAATACCATTCAAGGCAGTATATAAACGTTAAATACCATTCAAGGAAGTCTATAAACGTTAAATACCATTCAAGTAGACTGTAAGGCAGTCTATAAATGCTAAATACCATTCAAGGCAGTTTATAAACGTTAAATACCATTCAAGGCAGCCTATAAAGCAGTATATAAACGCTAAATACCATTCAAGACAGTCTATAAACGTTAAATACCATTCAAGGAAGTCTATAAACGTTAAACACCATTCAAGTAGACTGTAAGGCAGTCTATAAATGCTAAATACCATTCAAGGCAGTTTATAAACGTTAAATACCATTCAAGGAAGTCTATAAACGTTAAACACCATTCAAGTAGACTGTAAGGCAGTCTATAAATGCTAAATACCATTCAAGGCAGTATATAAACGTTAAATACCATTCAAGGAAGTCTATAAACGTTAAACACCATTCAAGTAGACTGTAAGGCAGTCTATAAATGCTAAATACCATTCAAGGCAGTTTATAAACGTTAAATACCATTCAAGGCAGCCTATAAAGCAGTCTATAAACGTTAAATACCATTCAAGACAGTCTATAAACGTTAAATACCATTCAAGGAAGTCTATAAACGTTAAACACCATTCAAGTAGACTGTAAGGCAGTCTATAAATGCTAAATACCATTCAAGGCAGTTTATAAACGTTAAATACCATTCAAGACAGTCTATAAACGTTAAATACCATTCAAGGAAGTATATAAACGTTAAACACCATTCAAGTAGACTGTAAGGCAGTCTATAAATGCTAAATACCATTCAAGGCAGTATATAAACGTTAAATATCATTCAAGGAAGTCTATAAACGTTAAACACCATTCAAGTAGACTGTAAGGCAGTCTATAAATGCTAAATACCATTCAAGGCAGTTTATAAACGTTAAATACCATCCAAGGCAGCCTATAAAGCAGTCTATAAACGCTAAATACCATTCAAGACAGTCTATAAACGTTAAATACCATTCAAGGAAGTCTATAAACGTTAAACACCATTCAAGTAGACTGTAAGGCAGTCTATAAATGCTAAATACCATTCAAGGCAGTATATAAACGTTAAATACCATTCAAGGAAGTCTATAAACGTTAAACACCATTCAAGTAGACTGTAAGGCAGTCTATAAATGCTAAATACCATTCAAGGCAGTTTATAAACGTTAAATACCATTCAAGGCAGCCTATAAAGCAGTATATAAACGCTAAATACCATTCAAGACAGTCTATAAACGTTAAATACCATTCAAGGAAGTCTATAAACGTTAAGCACCATTCAAGTAGACTGTAAGGCAGTCTATAAATGCTAAATACCATTCAAGGCAGTTTATAAACGTTAAATACCATTCAAGGCAGCCTATAAAGCAGTATATAAACGCTAAATACCATTCAAGACAGTCTATAAACGTTAAATACCATTCAAGGTAGTCTATAAACGTTAAACACCATTCAAGTAGACTGTAAGGCAGTCTATAAATGCTAAATACCATTCAAGGCAGTATATAAACGTTAAATACCATTCAAGGAAGTCTATAAACGTTAAACACCATTCAAGTAGACTGTAACGCAGTCTATCAATGCTAAATACCATTCAAGGCAGTTTATAAACGTTAAATACCATTCAAGGCAGCCTATAAAGCAGTCTATAAACGTTAAATACCATTCAAGTCAGTATATAAACGCTAAATACCATTCAAGACAGTCTATAAACGTTAAACACCATTCAAGTAGACTGTAAGGCAGTCTATAAATGCTAAATACCATTCAAGGCAATATATAAACGTTAAATACCATTCAAGGAAGTCTATAAACGTTAAACACCATTCAAGTAGACTGTAAGGCAGTCTATAAATGCTAAATACCATTCAAGGCAGTTTATAAAAGTTAAATACCATTCAAGGCAGCCTATAAAGCAGTATATAAACTCTAAATACCATTCAAGACAGTCTATAAACGTTAAATACCATTCAAGGAAGTCTATAAACGTTAAACACCATTCAAGTAGACTGTAAGGCAGTCTATAAATGCTAAATACCATTCAAGACAGTCTATAAACGTTAAATACCATTCAAGGAAGTCTATAAACGTTAAACATCATTCAAGTAGACTGTAAGGCAGTCTATAAATGCTAAATACCATTCAAGGCAGTTTATAAACGTTAAATACCATTCAAGGCAGCCTATAAAGCAGTATATAAACTCTAAATACCATTCAAGACAGTCTATAAACGTTAAATACCATTCAAGGAAGTCTATAAACGTTAAGCACCATTCAAGTAGACTGTAAGGCAGTCTATAAATGCTAAATACCATTCAAGGCAGTTTATAAACGTTAAATACCATTCAAGGCAGCCTATAAAGCAGTATATAAACGCTAAATACCATTCAAGACAGTCTATAAACGTTAAATACCATTCAAGGAAGTCTATAAACGTTAAACACCATTCAAGTAGACTGTAAGGCAGTCTATAAATGCTAAATACCATTCAAGGCAGTATATAAACGTTAAATACCATTCAAGGAAGTCTATAAACGTTAAACACCATTCAAGTAGACTGTAAGGCAGTCTATAAATGCTAAATACCATTCAAGGCAGTATATAAACGTTAAATACCATTCAAGGAAGTCTATAAACGTTAAACACCATTCAAGTAGACTGTAAGGCAGTCTATAAATGCTAAATACCATTCAAGGCAGTTTATAAACGTTAAATACCATTCAAGGCAGCCTATAAAGCAGTCTATAAACGTTAAATACCATTCAAGACAGTCTATAAACGTTAAATACCATTCAAGGAAGTCTATAAACGTTAAACACCATTCAAGTAGACTGTAAGGCAGTCTATAAATGCTAAATACCATTCAAGACAGTCTATAAACGTTAAATACCATTCAAGGAAGTCTATAAACGTTAAACATCATTCAAGTAGACTGTAAGGCAGTCTATAAATGCTAAATACCATTCAAGGCAGTTTATAAACGTTAAATACCATTCAAGGCAGCCTATAAAGCAGTATATAAACTCTAAATACCATTCAAGACAGTCTATAAACGTTAAATACCATTCAAGGAAGTCTATAAACGTTAAGCACCATTCAAGTAGACTGTAAGGCAGTCTATAAATGCTAAATACCATTCAAGGCAGTTTATAAACGTTAAATACCATTCAAGGCAGCCTATAAAGCAGTATATAAACGCTAAATACCATTCAAGACAGTCTATAAACGTTAAATACCATTCAAGGAAGTCTATAAACGTTAAACACCATTCAAGTAGACTATAAGGCAGTCTATAAATGCTAAATACCATTCAAGGCAGTATATAAACGTTAAATACCATTCAAGGAAGTCTATAAACGTTAAATACCATTCAAGTAGACTGTAAGGCAGTCTATAAATGCTAAATACCATTCAAGGCAGTTTATAAACGTTAAATACCATTCAAGGCAGCCTATAAAGCAGTATATAAACGCTAAATACCATTCAAGACAGTCTATAAACGTTAAATACCATTCAAGGAAGTCTATAAACGTTAAACACCATTCAAGTAGACTGTAAGGCAGTCTATAAATGCTAAATACCATTCAAGGCAGTATATAAACGTTAAATACCATTCAAGGAAGTCTATAAACGTTAAACACCATTCAAGTAGACTGTAAGGCAGTCTATAAATGCTAAATACCATTCAAGGCAGTATATAAACGTTAAATACCATTCAAGGAAGTCTATAAACGTTAAACACCATTCAAGTAGACTGTAAGGCAGTCTATAAATGCTAAATACCATTCAAGGCAGTTTATAAACGTTAAATACCATTCAAGGCAGCCTATAAAGCAGTCTATAAACGTTAAATACCATTCAAGACAGTCTATAAACGTTAAATACCATTCAAGGAAGTCTATAAACGTTAAACACCATTCAAGTAGACTGTAAGGCAGTCTATAAATGCTAAATACCATTCAAGGCAGTTTATAAACGTTAAATACCATTCAAGACAGTCTATAAACGTTAAATACCATTCAAGGAAGTATATAAACGTTAAACACCATTCAAGTAGACTGTAAGGCAGTCTATAAATGCTAAATACCATTCAAGGCAGTATATAAACGTTAAATATCATTCAAGGAAGTCTATAAACGTTAAACACCATTCAAGTAGACTGTAAGGCAGTCTATAAATGCTAAATACCATTCAAGGCAGTTTATAAACGTTAAATACCATCCAAGGCAGCCTATAAAGCAGTCTATAAACGCTAAATACCATTCAAGACAGTCTATAAACGTTAAATACCATTCAAGGAAGTCTATAAACGTTAAACACCATTCAAGTAGACTGTAAGGCAGTCTATAAATGCTAAATACCATTCAAGGCAGTATATAAACGTTAAATACCATTCAAGGAAGTCTATAAACGTTAAACACCATTCAAGTAGACTGTAAGGCAGTCTATAAATGCTAAATACCATTCAAGGCAGTTTATAAACGTTAAATACCATTCAAGGCAGCCTATAAAGCAGTATATAAACGCTAAATACCATTCAAGACAGTCTATAAACGTTAAATACCATTCAAGGAAGTCTATAAACGTTAAGCACCATTCAAGTAGACTGTAAGGCAGTCTATAAATGCTAAATACCATTCAAGGCAGTTTATAAACGTTAAATACCATTCAAGGCAGCCTATAAAGCAGTATATAAACGCTAAATACCATTCAAGACAGTCTATAAACGTTAAATACCATTCAAGGTAGTCTATAAACGTTAAACACCATTCAAGTAGACTGTAAGGCAGTCTATAAATGCTAAATACCATTCAAGGCAGTATATAAACGTTAAATATCATTCAAGGAAGTCTATAAACGTTAAACACCATTCAAGTAGACTGTAAGGCAGTCTATAAATGCTAAATACCATTCAAGGCAGTTTATAAACGTTAAATACCATCCAAGGCAGCCTATAAAGCAGTCTATAAACGCTAAATACCATTCAAGACAGTCTATAAACGTTAAATACCATTCAAGGAAGTCTATAAACGTTAAACACCATTCAAGTAGACTGTAAGGCAGTCTATAAATGCTAAATACCATTCAAGGCAGTATATAAACGTTAAATACCATTCAAGGAAGTCTATAAACGTTAAACACCATTCAAGTAGACTGTAAGGCAGTCTATAAATGCTAAATACCATTCAAGGCAGTTTATAAACGTTAAATACCATTCAAGGCAGCCTATAAAGCAGTATATAAACGCTAAATACCATTCAAGACAGTCTATAAACGTTAAATACCATTCAAGGAAGTCTATAAACGTTAAGCACCATTCAAGTAGACTGTAAGGCAGTCTATAAATGCTAAATACCATTCAAGGCAGTTTATAAACGTTAAATACCATTCAAGGCAGCCTATAAAGCAGTATATAAACGCTAAATACCATTCAAGACAGTCTATAAACGTTAAATACCATTCAAGGTAGTCTATAAACGTTAAACACCATTCAAGTAGACTGTAAGGCAGTCTATAAATGCTAAATACCATTCAAGGCAGTATATAAACGTTAAATACCATTCAAGGAAGTCTATAAACGTTAAACACCATTCAAGTAGACTGTAACGCAGTCTATAAATGCTAAATACCATTCAAGGCAGTTTATAAACGTTAAATACCATTCAAGGCAGCCTATAAAGCAGTCTATAAACGTTAAATACCATTCAAGTCAGTATATAAACGCTAAATACCATTCAAGACAGTCTATAAACGTTAAACACCATTCAAGTAGACTGTAAGGCAGTCTATAAATGCTAAATACCATTCAAGGCAATATATAAACGTTAAATACCATTCAAGGAAGTCTATAAACGTTAAACACCATTCAAGTAGACTGTAAGGCAGTCTATAAATGCTAAATACCATTCAAGGCAGTTTATAAAAGTTAAATACCATTCAAGGCAGCCTATAAAGCAGTATATAAACTCTAAATACCATTCAAGACAGTCTATAAACGTTAAATACCATTCAAGGAAGTCTATAAACGTTAAACACCATTCAAGTAGACTGTAAGGCAGTCTATAAATGCTAAATACCATTCAAGACAGTCTATAAACGTTAAATACCATTCAAGGAAGTCTATAAACGTTAAACATCATTCAAGTAGACTGTAAGGCAGTCTATAAATGCTAAATACCATTCAAGGCAGTTTATAAACGTTAAATACCATTCAAGGCAGCCTATAAAGCAGTATATAAACTCTAAATACCATTCAAGACAGTCTATAAACGTTAAATACCATTCAAGGAAGTCTATAAACGTTAAGCACCATTCAAGTAGACTGTAAGGCAGTCTATAAATGCTAAATACCATTCAAGGCAGTTTATAAACGTTAAATACCATTCAAGGCAGCCTATAAAGCAGTATATAAACGCTAAATACCATTCAAGACAGTCTATAAACGTTAAATACCATTCAAGGAAGTCTATAAACGTTAAACACCATTCAAGTAGACTGTAAGGCAGTCTATAAATGCTAAATACCATTCAAGGCAGTATATAAACGTTAAATACCATTCAAGGAAGTCTATAAACGTTAAACACCATTCAAGTAGACTGTAAGGCAGTCTATAAATGCTAAATACCATTCAAGGCAGTATATAAACGTTAAATACCATTCAAGGAAGTCTATAAACGTTAAACACCATTCAAGTAGACTGTAAGGCAGTCTATAAATGCTAAATACCATTCAAGGCAGTTTATAAACGTTAAATACCATTCAAGACAGTCTATAAACGTTAAATACCATTCAAGGAAGTCTATAAACGTTAAACACCATTCAAGTAGACTGTAAGGCAGTCTATAAATGCTAAATACCATTCAAGGCAGTATATAAACGTTAAATACCATTCAAGGAAGTCTATAAACGTTAAACACCATTCAAGTAGACTGTAAGGCAGTCTATAAATGCTAAATACCATTCAAGGCAGTTTATAAACGTTAAATACCATTCAAGGCAGCCTATAAAGCAGTATATAAACGCTAAATACCATTCAAGACAGTCTATAAACGTTAAATACCATTCAAGGAAGTCTATAAACGTTAAGCACCATTCAAGTAGACTGTAAGGCAGTCTATAAATGCTAAATACCATTCAAGGCAGTTTATAAACGTTAAATACCATTCAAGGCAGCCTATAAAGCAGTATATAAACGCTAAATACCATTCAAGACAGTCTATAAACGTTAAATACCATTCAAGGTAGTCTATAAACGTTAAACACCATTCAAGTAGACTGTAAGGCAGTCTATAAATGCTAAATACCATTCAAGGCAGTATATAAACGTTAAATACCATTCAAGGAAGTCTATAAACGTTAAACACCATTCAAGTAGACTGTAAGGCAGTCTATAAATGCTAAATACCATTCAAGGCAGTATATAAACGTTAAATACCATTCAAGGAAGTCTATAAACGTTAAACACCATTCAAGTAGACTGTAAGGCAGTCTATAAATGCTAAATACCATTCAAGGCAGTTTATAAAAGTTAAATACCATTCAAGGCAGCCTATAAAGCAGTATATAAACTCTAAATACCATTCAAGACAGTCTATAAACGTTAAATACCATTCAAGGAAGTCTATAAACGTTAAACACCATTCAAGTAGACTGTAAGGCAGTCTATAAATGCTAAATACCATTCAAGACAGTCTATAAACGTTAAATACCATTCAAGGAAGTCTATAAACGTTAAACATCATTCAAGTAGACTGTAAGGCAGTCTATAAATGCTAAATACCATTCAAGGCAGTTTATAAACGTTAAATACCATTCAAGGCAGCCTATAAAGCAGTATATAAACTCTAAATACCATTCAAGACAGTCTATAAACGTTAAATACCATTCAAGGAAGTCTATAAACGTTAAGCACCATTCAAGTAGACTGTAAGGCAGTCTATAAATGCTAAATACCATTCAAGGCAGTTTATAAACGTTAAATACCATTCAAGGCAGCCTATAAAGCAGTATATAAACGCTAAATACCATTCAAGACAGTCTATAAACGTTAAATACCATTCAAGGAAGTCTATAAACGTTAAACACCATTCAAGTAGACTATAAGGCAGTCTATAAATGCTAAATACCATTCAAGGCAGTATATAAACGTTAAATACCATTCAAGGAAGTCTATAAACGTTAAATACCATTCAAGTAGACTGTAAGGCAGTCTATAAATGCTAAATACCATTCAAGGCAGTTTATAAACGTTAAATACCATTCAAGGCAGCCTATAAAGCAGTCTATAAACGTTAAATACCATTCAAGACAGTCTATAAACGTTAAATACCATTCAAGGAAGTCTATAAACGTTAAACATCATTCAAGTAGACTGTAAGGCAGTCTATAAATGCTAAATACCATTCAAGGCAGTTTATAAACGTTAAATACCATTCAAGACAGTCTATAAACGTTAAATACCATTCAAGGAAGTATATAAACGTTAAACACCATTCAAGTAGACTGTAAGGCAGTCTATAAATGCTAAATACCATTCAAGGCAGTATATAAACGTTAAATATCATTCAAGGAAGTCTATAAACGTTAAACACCATTCAAGTAGACTGTAAGGCAGTCTATAAATGCTAAATACCATTCAAGGCAGTTTATAAACGTTAAATACCATTCAAGGCAGCCTATAAAGCAGTATATAAACGCTAAATACCATTCAAGACAGTCTATAAACGTTAAATACCATTCAAGGAAGTCTATAAACGTTAAACACCATTCAAGTAGACTGTAAGGCAGTCTATAAATGCTAAATACCATTCAAGGCAGTTTATAAACGTTAAATACCATTCAAGGCAGCCTATAAAGCAGTATATAAACGCTAAATACCATTAAAGACAGTCTATAAACGTTAAATACCATTCAAGGAAGTCTATAAACGTTAAACACCATTCAAGTAGACTGTAAGGCAGTCTATAAATGCTAAATACCATTCAAGGCAGTTTATAAACGTTAAATACCATTCAAGGCAGCCTATAAAGCAGTATATAAACGCTAAATACCATTCAAGACAGTCTATAAACGTTAAATACCATTCAAGGAAGTCTATAAACGTTAAACACCATTCAAGTAGACTGTAAGGCAGTCTATAAATGCTAAATACCATTCAAGGCAGTTTATAAACGTTAAATACCGTTCAAGGCAGCCTATAAAGCAGTATATAAACGCTAAATACCATTCAAGACAGTCTATAAACGTTAAATACCATTCAAGGAAGTCTATAAACGTTAAACACCATTCAAGTAGACTGTAAGGCAGTCTATAAATGCTAAATACCATTCAAGGCAGTTTATAAACGTTAAATACCATTCAAGGCAGCCTATAAAGCAGTCTATAAACGCTAAATACCATTCAAGACAGTATATAAACGTTAAATACCATTCAAGGAAGTCTATAAACGTTAAACACCATTCAAGTAGACTGTAAGGCAGTCTATAAATGCTAAATACCATTCAAGGCAGTTTATAAACGTTAAATACCATTCAAGGAAGTCTATAAACGTTAAACACCATTCAAGTAGACTGTAAGGCAGTCTATAAATGCTAAATACCATTCAAGGCAGTTTATAAACGTTAAATACCATTCAAGGCAGCCTATAAAGCAGTCTATAAACGCTAAATACCATTCAAGACAGTATATAAACGTTAAATACCATTCAAGGAAGTCTATAAACGTTAAACACCATTCAAGTAGACTGTAAGGCAGTCTATAAATGCTAAATACCATTCAAGGCAGTATATAAACGTTAAATACCATTCAAGGAAGTCTATAAACGTTAAACACCATTCAAGTAGACTGTAAGGCAGTCTATAAATGCTAAATACCATTCAAGGCAGTTTATAAACGTTAAATACCATTCAAGGCAGCCTATAAAGCAGTCTATAAACGTTAAATACCATTCAAGTCAGTATATAAACGCTAAATACCATTCAAGACAGTCTATAAACGTTAAATACCATTCAAGGCAGTATATAAGGCAGTCTATAAACGTTAAATACCATTCAAGGCAGTATATAAGGCAGTCTATAAACGCTAAATACCATTCAAGGCAGTATATAAGGCAGTCTATAAACGCTAAATACCATTCAAGGCAGTATATAAGGCAGTCTATAAACGTTAAATACCATTCAAGGCAGTATATAAGGCAGTCTATAAACGTTAAATACCATTCAAGGCAGTATATAAGGCAGTCTATAAACGTTAAATACCATTCAAGGCAGTATATAAGGCAGTCTATAAACGTTAAATACCATTCAAGGCAGTATATAAGGCAGTCTATAAACGTTAAATACCATTCAAGGCAGTATATAAGGCAGTCTATAAACGTTAAATACCATTCAAGGCAGTATATAAGGCAGTCTATAAACGCTAAATACCATTCAAGGCAGTATATAAGGCAGTCTATAAACGTTAAATACCATTCAAGGCAGTATATAAGGCAGTCTATAAACGTTAAATACCATTCAAGGCAGTATATAAGGCAGTCTATAAACGCTAAATACCATTCAAGGCAGTATATAAACGTTAATTACCATTCTTTACTCCAATTCAGGGATTAAGCTGTGGGTGTTTTTTTTATAGCAAAATGCTAAAGAACTGTCTTAAATGCTAAAATTAGAAATTGTGATTTAGCTTTTTCACTAAAACTTTCAGCCGCGAAATTTGCAAATTTTTGTTACCCAAAGATTAGACATTAGACTAAGAAAACAATGTAGTGGTTGGTTTGTGCGCTCAACGACCTATACTTGTGCACAATAATGGCTAATCAAGCTGGGACCTACAGCTTAACGTGGATTCCGAACCACAACGAAAATTCATACCTAACCCGGAACCACGTGAAGCCAGAGCTCTAACCACACAACCAACAGGTGGGCAAAAGAACAATTTAAATTGAAGATTGAAAAGTATTTTTTCAGTTGATGCTTTATGTAAAACAGTTTAATATTTAAAGTTCCTAATGATTTTAAAGTAAAAAAGTTACTTAATTATTTTTAGATAAAATACCGAGAGTGATGGAACATAACCATTTTAGCATTTTGCTAAAAAGAAAATTGGGACTTTAGCTTTTTTGCTAAAGAAATGTTACATGCCAGCTCAAATTCTGCTCCAATTACCCATTTGTTAAGGAGACATGGTAATCAAAAAATTATTTTCAGAAAATGCATCACTAAAATTTAAATAATAGTTATTTTACATTGTGTTGATGGTAAATAAACATAATTTAACCTGCAAAAATATTTTGAATAAATAATTTTTGATTAATTCAATTTATTTAAATTTTTTAAAACTGTTTTCGAAACTTCCTTACACAATTTTAAGTATTTTTCCATGAAATTTTTACAATATATTCGTTTTATAATTGTTAACAATAGTTAGTATGGATTTGAAGATGCAAGCCATGGAAAAGGTTTTATGTTTTTACACTAAAAACAGCAGAAAAGTCACGTTTTCTTTCAAGTTTTCAACTTTTTAATTAAAAAAAAAAACTAAACCTACCTTATTCACACCTTATTCATACACCTTATTCCATACTAACTTTTGTTTATCAGATATGTATAATTACACTTTTAAAAATTTCCCAATCCTAACTAAATTTAGAAAAAAGCCTTAGGGATTTAAACAACACTCCAACTGAAAAATAACGAACTGAGAAAAACAGTGTTAAAGATTTCTTCTTCAGCTTTGATAGTGTGAGAGGCTTTAGAAAATACAATATAACTTTTTATCTATTAAAGGAACAGTACCCAAAAAAATCAAAAATCAGAACGATGGCTATATCTTGTGCTTTAATTCTTGAAATAACAAACAAAAGGTACCGTTGTAAATCGTGAAAGGTTTTTAATAATTGCATGTAGTTTTTTTTGTCATGAGAGGTCATCTACATATTAAAACAGAACCAAACTTTAAAAAAAGTTCAATAGCAACCTTATAATATTATCCCATATTCAGCATCCAAAAAAATGTCGAAATACAAAAATTCGTAATTTTCTAATGAATGGTTTGTAATTTAAATGATAAAAAGAAAATGATAAATTAATGTTAAATAAAAAATTAGGTTTTTTGGCCATAAATACTCAAATAATTAATATATTTCAGTAATGTTTTTTTCAAAAGATAGTTTGTAAATGACCAAACATAAATAACAAGCAACTTTTGCATCAATTTCTTTTTTAATAATTAATTATTAATTAATAAAACAATTTTAAATTTTTTTTAATAGAAACATATATATATTTTTGTTTTCATTAGATTGACCATGGTCTGAAACGCCCCCACAATTTTTTCTTTTCATTTTGACTTTTAGTTCTCGATTTTTTAGCGAAAATGTAAAAAACGCTCACTTTAAGGGACCGTATAGTAGACGACTTTTGAAAACTATCAAAGATTAATTCAAGGTAAACTAGAGGTGTGGAAAATCGCACAACGTTCAATTATCGTAAAATGGGGTGAATAGGAACAGCGGGGTGAATCGGAACAAAATTTCTTGAAATTACAGAAAAAAAAGAAAAAAAAAAAAAAAATATATATATATATATATATATATATATATATATATATATATATATATATATATATATATTATTTTATACAAACAAAGCAGTTTTATTTTTTGTATATATTGTTACGAATTTTTGTACATTTGTAAATATTTCGTAGTGTTAATTTTGTAAATAGTAATTTATGTACATTTCGCATAAGGCAGTGCAATAGCTCGTCGTTAAATTGGCTTCCCTGCAGTGAGCATCTCAATGCTTGATAACGGGTTTTACAGAGGTAACTCTGGGAAGCGAGTTTTAAGGAGCAAGGCATTTAACATTATGGTAATGGCAATCTCGCCAAATTGGCGAGATAGAGCCAAGTTGGCGATGGTTTTGGCGACTAATTTTTGTCGCCAAATTTGGTGATAAATCGCCAAACGTCGCCAAACTTGGCGACATTTTCGGTCCCCATGTACATGTATGGGACTTCTCGACTACGATCTGGAAAGTTCTCCAAATATCTACTTCAAGAAGTTTTGACTCCTATATAAGTCGGCCGAGGAGGTTAATCAGTTCAGTTCTTGGATTTTGAGTCACTGAGTTAGTTGACTGGAATTACTGAGTAGTTCTAAAGCGAACTGTATTGCATTGTCTTTTGCGGCGATTTAGCAGTTGTTGTCAAGTTTTTAACTGCTGTTTTGTGTTCTATTGAGGTGAAAAGAGCTGTATTGTGTCTACTAGAACGAGAAGTTCTGGAGCTGTAAGAGAACTGTGAAGAGTTATTTTGGAATAAATTTCTACAAGTTTTGATCTTCAAATCTTTCGAACCCGTCCCACGCAACAATATATTTTTAATCTGTCTAACGTGTTTGGAATCGTGGAAAATATGTTTTGTGTGGTTTTCAACAAAAATCCTTTTTTAAAAAAAATGTACTTCCTTAAATTACATTGATTTAAAACAACATTTTTTAAAGCAATTTCACATGATTCAGTAAAATTTTTAAAGGATGACTTATGTTATCCTTTAAAAATTTTACTGAATAATGTGCTTTTTTCATTTTATAAATAATTTCAACGATCAAGTTACATTTGTGTTTACAGTGAAACGTGTCTGTAAAATAATCACGCTTTGCTGAATACTGTTTACTAATGCCTACATTTTATATTTATTAATTTTCTAATTATCAGTAGTATACGTTATACTTCTGCAAGTACAGTTTTCGATATTTTATTTATTTCGTGTGAAGAATGCACATCTTTACTGTTGTAAATAAATTATGTTACTTTTGCGTTTACTTTCTATTTTTGTATTAATCTTATACATGACACTTTAAATCCAAGTAGTTTCTATGCAGTTTTAGACTAATAGTTGTATTTTATAACGTCGTGAAACGCCGCACTGACCGTTCGATTTCTCCCGCTGTGAAGTAGAACCTTAAAAATACCTTCCGTTTTATGGAAATTCTCCCTGAAGATCGGTCAAAAAATGGTCGAAACATTTTCGCTCATAAGTGACGTGTTTTTCAACATAATGCATTGAAATTTGGTATAATAGAGTAAATGATGTATTCTGAAACGAATGAAATGATAAAATATACGGGTTCGTATTGAAATTTTCGAAGATAGCGTTACTTTTACTTAGTAAACGGTTCCTCATGAAAAAAAAAAAAAAAAGAAAGAAAGAAAAAAAGAAAGAAAAAAATATTACATCAGATATATAGAAAATCGCAAGCAAAACATTTTGGTGCGAACCATAAGATTCTACGATAATTAGAGCCGAAGATATAGCCATCGTTCTGATTTTTTTTTTTGGGAGGGTCTGTACAAATAGAAATTTTTGCACAACTATTCAGAAAGATATTCTCCACATTATGGGATAAAAATTAAAAAGTGACTTTTCTTAATTTTCGAGAAAACACATTTTTTAAAGTTTCGTATTTATATTTAATTCTGTGAAAACTAGTGAGATCTTTATCCCAGGTATCTTTATACCAGAGGTTAGTATTTGAACAACAAATAATTTCCATATAAATTTAATATAAATAAAAAAACTTTAATGTGAATTTTCTCATAATTTAAGAAAAGTTATTTGGATCCCTTTGCTTCTCAGACCCTCGAATTTATTTTTCTTTCAAAATGGTATATGTAAACAAGCCTTGGATCAAAAGACACGTTTTTGCATTTTCCGATTAGAAAGAATCTTATGCCGTGATTAAACTTTATGAAACGCATAGCATAAAAATGACTGAGTACAAAATAAGCAATTTTATTAATCGAAAAGGGTATAAGGATAGTATGGAAATGGATATAACGTAAAGAAGTGTGAAAATAAAAAATTTTAGTGTTAATTGTAATTCCCGCACTGCATATAAAATTATGTTTATCTTTTTATAAAAGTTGATTTAATTAAAGAATTAATAAACGAAACTTAATTTGAAGCAATTTATTTACAAAGTGAAATATGTACTCTTCATAATTTGTGAAATTACGTGACGAATTATTTAATTTTAGCCCGAGATTATTTGAAACGTAATCTATTTCTTTACGATATTCGTTACGTCATGACATTATTAAAAATTCCCCGAAAACATCGCATTAACTCTTATTAATTCATTCATTTGAAATTAAATGTATTTAAAAACTGTCTCGCCATTTATGACGTAGGAATTATGTTTAATTGTAATGTAATTGTGTTTAAGAATTACGTTGGCTGCACATCTAGGCAAGGGGATATCAATTAAACTTTGACTGGCACATGATAAAATGACACTGTGCTTTCAATCTCTGTAAAGTACACAGTTTGTTAAGCTCATGAAATGAGGAAAATGTCAAATAAAATATAAAACCAGTACGAATTGATAAAACGGTGTATTTACATTGTATGTATGCTAAATTTTATTTTTTGTTCTTTTGTATATGATTTTTTCATTAGTAAATTACATTTAAGTTTGTGAACTACATTTCACAGAGGAATTTATACTATGCTGTTACAAAATGATTTTTGTAAATTTTAAGAGCCAATGGAGATAGTTCTGAAATATTTTTTGAAAATTTATAGGAACAACAAATTTAATCTTTTTTTTAGTTGTTACTCGATTCGTAAAATTAAAAAGCGCAAACCTTTTGCATTCATACTAAGCCAAGTTTATATATATACTTACGATACAAATGCATGTTAAAATCAGAATATCAAATTAAGCCCCCAAAAAATACTTTTGCATATCCAAAAAGCGTTTTTCCCTTTATTAAATGTCAGTCTCATAACTCAGATGTCTTCTCTAAAGTAGCAAACGGTAATAATAATAATAAAAAAAAAAATTCACTGGCACGCTGTGTCGTCATGGGAACCGAGACCCAGAACATGACTGTAACTGACAAAATCTCTTGAGAAAGAATTTCATAACTGCAACCTGTCCGAAAAACTGAAAAGGGGGAAAAAAAAAAAAAAAAAAAATACAAATAAATAACAGTTTTGTTTGGCACTGACAACTGACCAAAAGACTTAGCTTGATATTGGAGTTTTTATGAAAGAAGTTTTTTTTTTTTTCATCTTTCAAAGTTAGACAGGATATAGAAAGGAAATGGCAACAATTCAAATGAACTGAAGCCAAGCTGGACTGTCAGTCAATTGGATGGGGCAGCAAACATCAAAAGATATTTCATAAAAAAAGCTATTTGATTATGATTTGAATACATTTTGAGTAGTTTTAACGGGTCAATAAATACGAATCACGAATACAAAATTGATTCAAACCGTTAAGGAATTATAATTAAAAAATTTAAATATTTTTATGACCATCATCTATGTGATAATGTGTATTTTAACTTTTATTGCTCGTTTTATATATATATATATAAGAAAATAATATAACACATAAAAAAGTTTTTAATATAAATCCTTTATATGCGTTGTCAATTTTTATATTCATTAACACAGCGCCGTTTCTGTTGTCAGCGTGTGCCTGGTGTTGGCATCTAATTTTAAATATTATAAACAACTCTATCAGCAATATATGCTTTAGACTACATTTCAAAATTTATTCATTAAAAATGAATGTGAATTTATGCATTCAAATCCAAATATATATTTTATTTATTCTGATTAAAAGAATTTTATTATTTATTAAAACAATTTTGGCAACCAGAAGAGGGTTTTTTAAAATCGGTTAAATGCTATTTCAGTACAATTGAGTGACGGCGAGTTCGTTTACGTAAAAGCAACTTTTTAGTGACAGTGACAACCACCAAAATTTGATTAAATGGCATTGTTATCGACATGGAATCTATCTGCCAAGTTTTAGCCCTATCGGATGACGGTTAGGAGGTAAATAAGGCTTTTACAGTTTTGCCCTACATACACAGAAGGATGGTTCGAAAAAAAAAATTTAAAAAAAAAAAAAAATATTTTTGAAACGTATGAGGTGAAAAAAGTTGATAGACATCTTAGTAAGAAAAACTGTAAAAAAAAAAAAAAAAAAAAAAAAATCTGCCGATCGCGCATTCACCTCAAAGTTTGGAGAAAATACAAAAAATAACTATTTTTCCTAAATTTTTTAAAATTTATAAAGTTATATATTTGAAAGGCAATAGTTTGCAGTGAGTGGTGAAAGGGTGGTATAACACAGGAAAACACTATTCTATGAATTTTTAAAACATATATTAATAATTAAAAATATTCAAAAATAACTTTTTTTTTGTTAAAAAAATTATTTTTCTATAAAATGCATACTAACGTTATTTCTTTTACATATTTTTGTTAAAATTGTTTTATTTACTTCAAGCATTCACTTCAAAGTTTTGAATAAATACAAAAAATAAAATTTTTCCAACTATTTGTAGAGTACACCAATCACTAAATTATCGAGGTACTTTAGTTTGTATTGTGTGGAATGAAGTAGATAGAACTTGGAATAAAATACAATTAATAATTATTCAATAATAATCGTTCGCGCATAACCTTTGAAACATTGATAAAAACTGTGTTTTGGCGGGTTTCAATCTGGGTGGCCTTTCTTGTGGTGCCTTCTCTTTCTTTGAAGCTCATAAACTTACTTGCTTATTCATTGGATCATAGCGCTCGCGGCTGTGATTGGGACTGCCATTAATACTGGCTGGAAATAATCTGACAGATCAAATTGCATGTTGGAAGACCACTACATTGAGATAGATGCCTCCTATACTCCAATAAACTACCATTCAGACGCCTATTTAAACACGTAGATAGTACTACAACAGGGCCAACATCTTTCAGCGAGATAAAAAGTTGAAGATTCATAGATCAAAAATTGAAGAACTGTGAAAAATTTCCCTCGACTGATTTTTTACGTGTTGATGTTCAATTCCTCCATCTGAGATGAAAGTACTGAGCACAGATCAGTTGTATCTTTTAGACATTTTTGCAGCGATTAGATCAGGCCAATGACTTGGCAGTTCGCAAACTAAATCCCCTTTCACACTCCATATGGCTAACAATAGAAAGCAGAGAACTTATAGCATATGCGAGTGAAAGTAAACCATCGGATGAATTCAAGCAAGTGTTATTCTTTATTTTAAATTGTTACGTGCCACATTTATTTCGAATTAAAAAAAAAAGAGTTAATTTTCTGAAGGACCCAAGGACATACACGAGGCAATTCGATTGTCTCGTTACCTACCTGAATATTTACTGGAAGTTTTAAACTCAGTTACTGAACGAAATGCTTCCTTCCCTCACTAAAATTGTTTTATTTCGGCAATGAGTTGGTACTAAAGGAGAGATGTAAGAGAACTGAGGTGTCGGGTTATGAAACTTGGAGAACTTTCTTAGAGAAAGACAATCAAGCATTTCAAGGCAATTATTGGACATAATTAATTGGAATGATTGTAATAGGACTACTCCTTTGTTAAGAGTAACAAACGAACATTAGTTCGTAAAGACAGGCGCATCCGAGGTAACACTGCTGCATTGGAAGGAACAGGGAAAGACTGGCTAGTCTGGTCGATCATAGTTCCAAAATACACGATTTTTCAACAAACAAACAAGTCAAAACCACCACATAGTTTTGTTTCTCATAAATACAATATCCCATGTTTAAAACTGTGCATTGGCGTATCAAAACCTCTTCTATATTTTATCCAGAATTGGGCGAGATTGGCTAATGTTGTTCCCAATGACGGATTCACAACTTTCTGCATCAGGATTGGCCTATGTCTGACGAAATTGGCCAGCTTTTCTATGCTACTAAGGACCATTGAAATCAGACTTCAACTCGTTTCCTTGTCACATACCAGCTGTGGAACGCTTATGTGGAGAGACAAGACAAAAAGAGGGTGGCGCTGACGCTAAGGACGTTAGGACAACACTTTTTTTTTTTCAAAGATTCATAATGTTCGACTTTTCTACAAAAGTTTCCTTCAAAGTGCATCAAAACTAGAAAAAAAAGGGAACCGAAGGAATAATAGCATGTTTTTTTAAAAAAAAAAAAAAAAAAAAAAAAAGTATGAAATAACATTAATAGCCATTTTACAGAAAATTATTATTTTTTACAAAATTTTTTACTTTTGAGTATTTTTAATTGTCAATATATTGTTACGAATTTCTGTATATTTGTAAATATTTCGTAGCATTAATTATGTAAAAAGATAAATTTATGTACATTTCGGAAAAGGCAGTGCAATAGTTTGTTTTCCTGCAATGTGTCTCTTGATGCTTGATAACGAGTTTTACAGAGGTAACGCTGGGAAGCGAGTTTTACAAGGAGCAGGACATTTAACATTATGATAATGGCAATCTCTCCAAGTTGGCGAGAAATCGCCAAATGATCGCCAAACTTGGCGACCATTTGGCTTCATTTTCGGTCCCCATGTACATGTATAGGACTTTTCGACTACGATCTGGAAAGTTCTCCAAATATCTATCTCTAGAAGATTCATGAAGGTTCGCCTTTCCTATATAAGCCCAAGAGAGCGGGTGATGGAGTTAATTGAGTCAGTTAGTTGAGTCCGTTTGTCAGTTGAGTCCTGTAGTGGACTGGTATTACTGAGCTGAGATACTGAGTTAGCTGTCCCTCAGTGAGCATTCAGAGTAGTTCTAAAGCATTGTCTTTTACGGTGATTTGTTGCAGTTGTGAAGTTTTTTTACTGCTGTTTGAGCTCTATTGTTCTGTAAAGAGCTGTATTGAGTCTTCTAGAACGAGAAGTTCAGGTTTTGTAAAGGAATCTGTGAAGAGTATATCGGAATAAATTTCTGCAAGTGTTAATCTGATTTGGCTTCAAATCTTTTGAACCCATCCACGCAACAATATGTTTTAAAAATGCATAAAATAGTGTTTTCCTGTGTTTTACCATCTTTTCACTACACATTGCAAACTATTGCCCCTTTCAAATATATAACATTTAGAAATTTTAAAATATTTAGGAAAAATAGTTATTTTTTGTACTTTCTCCAAAATTTGAGATGAATGCGCGATCGGAAGATATTACTTTTTTCAATTTTTTTTTTCAGTTTTTCTTATCAAGCTGTGTATCATCTCCCCCCTCCCCCCCTTAATGCGTTTCAAAAATATATTTTTTTTTCGAACCACCGTAATACACAGCCCCTACACACTCAAAATCGAAGCTAATACAAAGGATGTAAAAATATCAAATATTTATGTATATTTAAAATTTATTGCACGTTTTGTAAAGAGAAAGGAAAGTAAGATAAAAATGAAAGTAAAAGGTTAAAAAGAAAACTTTGACCTAAAATGACTTCTTTAAATGGCACTTCGACTTCTTTTATAAAACGCTTCTAAGGAGCTTTATTTTTCAACTAAAACTTGCAGGAAACTTTATTCTATTTTTATACACGAAAACTTTCAAACATAAATGTCGCTAGTAGGAATATATATATTGCTTCAGGGAGTACGTAAGGGGATGCAATTTGTCAAAAGTATGTGTTCGAACCTTAATTTTTCAAAAATACCAATTTATTTTCCTAATGAAATGGCAATTAAAAGCTAGATATAAATTTTCTGTTCAAATGAATAATTTAAAGTCTGTATTGCACTTCTTTATTTTTTAATTAGGTAATTTTATCCACTTTATATGAAATTTTCAAAAAAAGGCGAAGAAATGGGAGCAGGTTGCAAGGTCTCTTTGCACCTACCTGGGGGCTCCTATTCTAACAAAAGTATTGTAAGTAGACATACTTCCATTCCAATTTCAATGGTTAGTTTTAACCCTTTGCGCCCGAACGGCGCCTCTCAGGTGCCACATGATTGGATGCCGCAACACGAGAGGACCACTAGTTTTTATGCTGAAATTCGATGCAAGGCCAATTAGTTTAGTTTCTATAAAGCAAATCCATAACCACGAACTGAACTAAAAATGTCTCGAGTTGCTGGTCTCTCCGAGCGAGAGAGGCCTCGAGTGCAAAGGGTTAACTTTGTACCACTCTACGTTTACAAAACTATTTTGACAAGAGTAGAAGTTAAGTTTATGCACGGCCACGTTACAATCACCCTTGAGATGTACTTTATGGTTGGCTAATTAAACGTGAAAATTCGGATTTTTTTTTAAAGATGTATAGTGATTGGTTACAATCATGTCAAGTGTGTTGCCATAAGGTGGGACCACACTCAAAATAGCTCACGTATAAGGCTTATCAAAAGTAATTTTGGAACGCGGCAGTTCTTCCGTCAATGTATTGCATCTTACTCTGCAGCGTGAAGATCACGTGCATTAACACAAGAGGATAACATATTGCTTTCATGTCCTGTACACGTGATTACGATCTCTGAATTGGAACTGCATAAAAACCCCAAAGAAATGAGCCGCGGCCGTTTGGATGAGCGGAAATCTAAAGATCTCAATTATTATGTTCACTAAGTTAATTTCTTTGTTTTGTTCTATACTAAACTTCAACTTAACTAGACATCACTTAGACGGTAGATCGTGACAGTGCTCATAGGTATTTAATCCATTTTGGCGGAGTGAAGACATAATTCTCGCCAAACCTTATTGCCTTTTTTTCGCTATAGGGTTGTGGTTTGGCGAACATTATGCTTTCATGCCGCCAAAATGGATTAAATATCTATGAGCACTGTGACGATCTACCGTCTAAGTGATGTCTAGTTAAGTTTAAGTTTAGTATAATCTCTAACAGCTGTATGCGGTCTGACAGACCTCGAGTCATTTTTTTTGTACAATGCTTCAACCCCCTAAAGTATTTAATCTTTTATCTTTATATTAACTTTTTGGATACTATGTTTCTTAAATTTTAAACTGATCTTCGCCAATTTGGCTGCCATACCACGTGCTGCCTTTGTGTCAATACGAACAAACCACAGAAGTTAAAATGATTAATACTCGTGTGAAATAAAAACTAGGGGTGTAGAACATCACTTTAATAACACGCAAAACTGGTTACTGCATTTAAATTTGCTATGGATTGGTGTAATTTATAGAGGGAGGACGGAAATTATGAAACAGCGTTTTCATAACACAATATATAGCCAAAAGTTATGCTTACTTAGATTTTTAACATTTCATTGAATTCATGTATGCAAGTTTATTTTAAATAACATGGGTAGCGACAGAATTATTTTCAGGAGGATACACATGTCACCCAAGGGGGTTATTTTTTTGCTTTAATCTGTATTTTTCAATCGGCTATCTTAATGAAATTTTAATTTGTAATTATCCACAGGAGGGGTGGGGGGAAAGTGCTCTTCCTGGTAAGGGGCACTGGCAGGATTATTTGCAAGGGGGTACCTACCCATTTTATTATGTGCTAATCAGTTTTTCACCCATCATAAACTAATTAATAGATCAGTTTTTTTGAATTTTTTTTTTATCCAAAGAACATTTGTTTAAAATCTAAAATGTTTTAATTAAAATTATAATTAAAAGTTTTAAAACTAAAAGTCGCAGAATAAATTTATTGCTATTGCTTCAAATACTGAATCAAAATTATTGCATCTAAAGAATATTTTGGATGTCATTGTAGAACAAAATTTTTTTAGTTCTGCAAATCACAAACAATATAAATTTAGAACACATTTGCATGGATACATTGAAAATGGGAAGATATTTTCTATTTCGGAAGTGTCAAAATCGAAGCTTACCCGTGTTTCTTGGTCTTTTAATATTTCATGCAAATATACTTGTGACGGAAAAATTGAAATAAATATTAATAAGCATGGGGTGTGTTGAAGTCGAAGAAACATTAGAGAGTCCGAATCGGACAAATCTTTCGATTAAATTCAAGATGAAGACAATTTTTTTTTAAATGCAAACTATTTCTTTTCTGTTATTGTTAATGAAAAGTCATGTCATTCAACACAGGGCACCATTGAGGTTTTCTTCGAACTCGCGCATGAGGAGGAAAAATCATGTTTTTTAGAAATTACTAAAAAACGGCTCCAGTGATTTTGATTAAAATCCCTGTGCTAATGCCTCTTAAAGTATGCGTCCTCACCTTTGAAATTCCCGTTAAAATGCTACGAAAGCGTAAAAAGTTGAAAAAAGTGCTTTTAACACAGAGCTTTCTACCCATGAGCATCGCCCATCAACGATTGATTTTTTCTGTTTTACGTATAAGGAAGGACGATATAATGTCTATCAAATAATATCACCAACTTCGCCATCTTGATGATTTTTTCGCTCACTTGAAAATTATTGCCAAAAATATCGCCTAGCAGGCCATTTGTATCTAAATGAGTGACATATGAAAACTGTAAATAACACCATAAGTTTTAACGCAATGACCAATATTATAGTGTAATAGAAAGTTGTGCGATATTCCCATTGCTTTAAAATTTATGGTGTTATTTACGGTTCTCATATTTTTACTTGAAATTTCATAGTTGACTTAAAAGTCATTTGAAGAGGCGAATTGCTATGGCTTAAACAAAATTAAAATAGTTCTTTTTAGAAAAAAGAAAAAAAAACGAAAAAAAAAACCTGTATAAATTACAATCACGACAAGAAGAATTTGATTTTTTAAACAGTTTTCCATTTAGAAACAAACAATACTCAACTAACAATCTAAAGAATGAATTAATTAATATTCCAACAAAAATCCTAATTCTAGAATCGCGAATGAGGCATATTGCCCCTTCAAAGAAGACGGCAAAAAAAAAAAAAAAAAAAAAAAAAAAAAAAAAATTGGAAAATCAAACGATCTCTTTCATTGCCCCATAAAAAGAAGTCTTATATGTTCCAAAAACTATAAAATAAATGTCTCCGTGCCTGCTTCATCAATTACGAAAATTGCTTTCAAAAGTAGTACTAAAAGTGCAGTAGAGTTCAGTAATAAATTAACCAGGCAGTCTTAAAAAAAACAAAAAAAACATACAAACCTTTTCAAGCAGTCTTCCCGAATTTCAGCCATTTTTAAAAAGCGCGGGGAATTACTAGAAACTTAATGTTATGTATTCATTGCTTCTGATTTTAAAGTTTTCTGCTTCGTGGTCGTTGTTTGAGTAATGGAAAAGAGCACCAAACGATTTTAAAATCGTTTCGCAGCTTGGGAGTTTTGTTGATTTTAATTGTGTTTTATGTTTGTTGGCATTCCAGTGGAAAAATATTCCACGCTGATATTCGAATGGTTACACTAGAGAAATGTCTGAGTGAAATGTTTTGTTTTCCTTTTTTCAAAGGGGTGGTAGAGGGGGGGGGGGGGGCATTGAATTATTGTTCTTCGGTGGAATAGGAAGGTAATATTTTTCAGATTAGACATTTTATATATTAGGAATTCAATTTTTCCTTCTAGTTTCACTAGAATTTTTTTTTTTTAATACGAATTTAATGTATTTTGGTTAAAAATGTGCATTTATAATGTTTTCATTTTTTTTTTTTTTTGGTTAAAAAAGAAACCCCCTGAAAGTCAAGATCTGAATTTAGTTTGGCTTTGAATTTAATTTTCAGAAATTCCAGGGTATAAGAGAATTTGTCCTGGAAAATGGAAAGTTATTATTAAGATGGATATATTCTATACATCACTAGTTAAATACCCGTGCTTCGTTACGAAATTTTAACATGTGTAATATTTTAGCTAGCTGGGAGGCCTCGCGTTGCGGAAATCAGTCATTCGTGTATAGGACACAGTTTTTGGCGCTTCGCACGCAGGAAGGTTTATCGCTACGCAAAATCGAGCTCGCTTCGTTAGCTGAAAAGTTCATGGACACATAAACACAGGCTTATTTCACTTGTTAAAAGGTTCATTGCTACGCAAGCATAAGCTCGCTTCACTCACTAAAATTTAATTCCTATGTAAAAACTTAATATTAGAAGCCTCTCCTTTGTCAAGAAAAAAAATTCCCCGTTAATACAATAATACAACAACCCTTTAAGATTATTTTAACACGTGTTTGTGGAAAGCAAAATTAGAGGTTAAAACTACTTATGTTGAAACTTTCAGAGATCTAGGCCTATTCGAAGTCGCTTTTTGTGAAAAATTTAATTGAAAAACAAATTAAAATTTTAACGTTCTTTTTGTCAGTCCAATTAGAAGGCCAAAATTACTTGTGTTTAAAATTTCAGAATTGTAGCCCAATTACAAATAATTTTGTAAAGTATTTGTTAATTAATAAAAAAAAAAAAAAAAAAAAAAAATTCGGTTTTTCAAAAATCCAATTAGAAGGCCACAGCTATTTATGTTGAAAATTTCAAAGCTGTAGCCCTATTTGAAATCGCCGACCAAACGGTATAGTGGTTAGCGTGCTAGCTTCTAGACCGCGAGGTTGCAGGTTCGAGTCCCGTGTTAGTCATGGGTGTTTGTAAATGTATGTTGGCTTGTCTAATGAAAAATGTTTCGGCGCATTATAGCCCTCGTGTTGCTGACGGCGCCAGATAATCTGAATACAACCAACCCTATTTGAAATCGTTTTGTAATTTATATATATTAACTAATTAAAAAAATTAATTAATAACTAACTAAACAAAAATTTTAAATTCTGTTTTTCTAAAGTCCAATTAGAAGGCGAAAACTACTTATGTTGAAAATTTCAGAGCCGTAGCCCTATTAGTAGTCATTTTGTAAAATGTTTATTAATTAATTAAAAAAAAATTAATTAAAAAAGGACAAAATAAAAATTTAAAATTCTGTTTTTTAAAAGTCCAATTAAAAGTCCAAAACTACTTATATTGAAAATTTCAGAACTGTAGCCCTATTAGTAATCGTTTTGTAAAATGTTTATTATTTAATTAGTTAAAAAAATTAAATAAAAGAGAAAAAAATAAAAATTTAAAATTCTGTTTTTTAAAAGTCCGATTAAAAGGCCAAAACTACTTATGTTGAAAATTTCAGATCTGTAGCCCTATTAGATATCGTTTTGTAACATATTTATTAATTAATTAAAAAAGAAGTAATTAAAATTTTAACATTCTGTTTGGGAAGTATACAATAAGAAAGCCAAAATTACTTATGCTGAAAATTTCAGAGCTCCAATTTTAAGTAGGTTTCTATAGATCCACAGGAGCTACAGACAGACAGTAAGACAGACAGACAGCTTGTTTTATTATTATAGTTGGGCTATGACAGGTATATGACTTGTTTCCCACAACTATCGACACTTGAATGAATATGATTTTTAGAGGAAGTCCTAGTAACTATCCTTCCTTATACTATACTCGCTATGTTACAATCTTTTAGCCCAGTGCATTTAGAAACTACTTTCTATAACCACCTTGAGATTTGGTGAGTAGGGGCGAAAAAGATCGCTTAATGAAATGACGCAAATTCTTTTCATTTAATGTGTATCTATAATAAATGAAAATTAAAATACAAAAACAGGTGGAGCCACACTGCATATGCATCATTGATGTAAGGATTTCAAAACTAATATGAAATATATGAGACGCTATTTTCGAGTTTTTAATTTATGTCATTTTTATTACGTGATTATTTTCGTTACCTACCCAGCAAGGTTTCGTAGATAGTAGTTTCTGAATGTACTGGGTTAGAAGATTGTAACATGGCGAGTATATAGGGAATGATCCTTAATAGTAGTTCGAGAGGCGATTGCAATTTTTGAATTGCAGTCGCCTCTCGAATTGGAGTCGCCTCTCAAATTGGAGAAAAGTGAGTAGATTACGAATCCACTGGTCTGCCGTGGCAAAAATGGCCGAAACTGATCAAAAATCGACTTGGAATGAGTTGAACTAAAATCCGATTGCCAAATATTTCATAAGTTGCCAAAAAGAGAACAAACTTTTTCGTCTGGCAACCTACTGCATTTTTATTTTCAATGCGGAAAAGCGCAAACGATTTCTGATCTCTGGCTCGGAAAATTTGTATCTTTTAAAAGTAAGCCAAATTGGCGACATCAGTTACGTCATCAGTGACGTAATGTTCATTGCCAATTTGGCTCATTTGTGAAAAATGCAAGTCAGCCATAGCCACACATCCGAATCGTCTGCAACCTTCTTGAGTGAAAATTAAAGAGTGAGGGTTACCAAATAAAAAAAAAAAATTCTCATTATTTGGCAAGTTATGGCGCATTTGGCAATTGGATTTAGTTCAACTTATTAAAAGTCGATTTTTGACCAGTTTCGGCCATTTTTGCCATGGCAGACCAGTGGATTCGTAATCTACTCACTTTTCTCCAATTTCTAAAAAAAAAATCAGAATGATGTTCGATGGGGTCCAAGTCGCCTCTCAGTCTATAGGATTTCCTTCTAACAAGAAGATTGCATCTATGATGGATACACAACACAGAAGCAACACAACTACCGGACAGCTTTTGTCTTTTAACTCCAGCCTATTCAGTCACCAGGAACAACTCCAAACGATAATCAATTCGATTAAAAGTTGTTCCTTTTTGATCAAGAGTTGTCGGTAACCGTAACCACAATGTTGCGAAACAAAAGACGCAAGTTCTTTTCTGAGCTTGGAAAGTCGCTAAGGCGCCGCCTCGTGTAACCCTTGAATGCAGATAACTTCCGAACATCAATTGATTGCATCGACCAATTAGAGTTACGAGCTTGGTACAGAAATTGACCAATCGGGTGGAACAACGAGGAGTTATACGCAGTCAAACGCACCAATGAGCGCTTTCATCATCGTCATCATCTTCCATAGATGCCGCCATGGAATTTTCTTTCTGTAATAAAACGTTCCTTTAGAAATATAATCTTTATCTGGCAGGATCTGGAATGGAATGAACGAGGTTAAATTGAAAATGGCTAGACATGAATGGAACAGTACCAATAGAAGAATTGTTCTATTTATCATTATTTTTTAATTGAACGCATTCTTCCATAGTTAAGAATCATGGCGCGTTAATTTGTGCAGTGCATTATTAAGTTTATTCCAAAATGAAGAATTGCTTTGTAGCAGAAATATATGCTTAATTAATCCATGATATTATATGCTACTATTTTTAAAAAGCGTTATAATTTAACTGGAAAATATCAAAAACCCATTGCTTTATTGTTACTTCCTTGTCATTATATTTCTAGATATTGTTACGAATTTTTGTATATTTGTAAATATTTCGTAGTGTTAATTTTGTAAATAGGAAAATTTATGTACATTTCGCATAAGGCAGTGCAAGGGTTTGCTTTCCTGCAATGTGTGTCTTAATGCTTGATAACGAGTTTTTCAGAGATAACGCTGGGAAGCGAGTTTTACAAGGAGCAGGGCATTTAACATTATGGTAAGGGCAATCTCGCCAAATTGGCGAGATAGAGACAAGTTGGCGACGGTTTTGGCGACTAATTTTTGTCGCCAAATTCGGCGAGAAATCACTAAATGTCGCCAAACTTGGCGACCATTTGGCGACATTGTCGGTCCCCATGTACATGTATAGGACTTTTCGACTACGATCTGGAAATTTCTCCAAATATCTACCGCTAGAAGTCTCAAGAAGGTTTGACTCCTATATAAGTCGGCCGAGTGAGTTGAGTCATTGAGTTAGGTTAGTCAGTTAGTTGACTTGAATTACTGAGTTGAGATACTGAGTCTCAGTGAGCATTCAGAGTAGTTCCAAAGCGAACTGTATTGCATTGTCTTTTGCAGAGATTTGAGCAGTTGTGTTGTCAAGTTTTTAATCTGCTGTTTTGTGCTCTATTGTTGTGAAAAGAGCTGTATTGTGTCTACTAGAACGAGAAGTTCTGGAGTTGTAAAGGAATCTGTGAAGATTTATATTGGAATAAATTTCTGCAAGTTTTGATCTGCTTTGGCTCCAAATCTTTCAAACCCATTCACGTAACAATATTTACTCTTTAAGAGGAGTTCCTAGACCAGTGCATTTAGAAACTACTTTCTATAAACTACCTTGTGGTGAGTAGGTACGAAAATGATCACTTAATGAAATGACATAAATTAAAAATTCGAAAGTTGCGTCTAATATATTTTATTTTATATTCGGAATCCTTATATCTATGCATCTGCAGTGGCTCCACCTGGTTTTGTCTTTTGCTATTTTAATTCTCCTTTATGATAGATAGGCTTTATATGAAAACAATTTATGTCACTTCATTAAGTGATCATTTTTGTACCTATACTCGCCAAATTTCAAGGTTTTATACAAGGTAGTTTTTAAATGTATTAGATTGTAACATAGCGAGTATAGTGAATCGGTCTTACTATGACCTCCTAAAAAGTGTTTAAAGTGGAGGTAAGGAAATCCACAATTATAAGAAAAATTACTTTATTTTGTATCTATCGTCTGCTTTTTACTTTCAATTACCCATACGTATACATAAGGTAATAGAAGTTTAGGATTCGGCCAAAAAAAAAAAAAATCGCATTTCTCCACGTTTTGGAACGTTCTGATCTCAACTAGGGGTGTGGCATATTGCACAATTTTCACTTACACTATAATACTGACGTGGATTTGTTTCATTTACCGTTTGTATATTTTTATTCTTCATTTTGAATACATGGCCAGTTTGGCGATATTTTTTGCGATAAATCAGGTATGGGTCTTAGAAAAAAAAAAAAAAATATCGCCAAAATGGTGATTTTGGCGATATACTTTTCGATAAACCTTTTATTATCCTTTACTATAAGCGAAATTGAGAGAAGAAGAAAAAACGATCGTTGATGCTCAAGGAAAGAGAACTCTGTGGTGAAGGCATTCATTTTTCAACTTTTTACGCCATTAAAACATTTTTACGCGAATTTCTGAGATGAGGATGTTTAGAACACCTTAAGATGCATTACCACAGCGATTTTTATCAAAATCGTTAAAGCCGTTTTTTAGCAACCAATGAAAGGCATGATTTTTTCAATGGCAGCCAGGGACGGAACTAGGTCACTTTTTACCCGGGGCAAGAATTCATTTTGGCGCCCCCACACAATAATTTTTTAGATTTGAAGCTAACTATATATACATTGAAAATTAACAAAGGTTTTTCCTTTGTAAAATTCTGTTTTGAAACAAACAATAAAAAAATTAATTAATTGAAATTTTAAATAAATATATTTGACAAGCCCTTATTAATGACCAGGGTTCATTCTGCTTGCATAAAGATTTGCATAAAGACAAAAAAACAACTAATGAATCAATACAAATAATGTCAGTTACAATGAAATAAAAGAACATAGTTGAATGATATGTAACACTTTTTAACACAAAATCTGGTTAACCTGGTTTCAAAACGTCTTAGATCATAAACAATTAAGCTGTTTTACATTTCAAAAAATATTTTCTTCTGTAAAATACTAATACAAAAATTAAAAAAGCTTCCGAATATTACCAGAACTCATTTGAACACAAAAGCAAATTAATTTAATGACTTGTCTACAAAAATCATTGACTAGTTGGTAAACACATAAATGTTTATTTTAGAACAATTAATTTAAACTTATTGAAACTCATTTTAATAATAGAATGAATAATATATTACTTACTGTGCTATGTGTGAGTTCTCCATTTTCTTGGAGAATTTAAAATTCTCACCAATGCAATGGACAAAATTTGACGAACATGACATCTGTTTGGTGAAAAATATTGCCGTCAAAATGACAATATAACTCACGCTGAAAATTGGCGCCTTTTTCTCGTAGCCTGGAGACTGGATTCTTTTTATTTTATTTATCACTTCCTGGAAAATACTTTCTTTTTCGTTATTTTTTATGAAAAATAAGGCCTTGAGATCTATTTTTAGAATTCATGCCTTGATGTTTTATTATTTTTTCATTATTTAGGAATAGATAAAATGTTACACTTAGGCACTTTTATGCTTCCGTTTTCTCTGTTTACGAAACATGTTTGAATGCTTGTGTATGATCAAAAAAGAAAAGTAGGAGTGTTAATAATTTAACCTGTAAAAAACAAACTTTTTAATCAAATCCCTTATAAGAATTATCAATTTATTAACAATAAAAGTATTTTTTTTAAAAATGATTTATTAAAATGCTTTCGAAACTCCGCGTCGATTAAAAAAAAAAAAAAAACTTAATATGGGATTTATCCCCGAACAATTATTTATCTTAATTGAAAAAATACTGGCAACAAGACTTCATCCAGTGGTAAATTCCTAGTTCACGTTTATGAGTTGGCGCACTTTTGAAAAGTTGGCGACAAAGCCAGAATGTCGCCAATTCGGAATTCCAATATGAAAAATTGAGAAACGAACCAGCTCCATGATTTGTAGTATAGGAAGGTTGAAGCCAAAGCGCGTCAATAAAAAAAATGGGATTGCCAAATTTAGAACTGTACCTACAAAACAGCGCCAAATCGGCTTGGCGATATTTTAACGTCAATTAGGAATAGACCCAATGTATTGTCATGGGCTTTAAGCTAATTGGCCAAGTTTCAGGACGATAGGATGATGGGAAGGGGGTTAATTAAGCATCCGCAGATTTGTACGCCAGGCTCAAACGCACACTCAAACAAAAGTGAAGTTAATATAAGGGATTTAAAAATATATAGTCACATATTTAGTCAGTGCATTTAAATTGAGATTTGGATAGGATGTAATTTACTGTTTTCGTTTTTATTTTTAAAAAATCGATATGTTTTGCGATAAATAGGAATTCTTGTGCTCAATAGGAATTCTTGTGTCAACTTTTTATCCCATAATTTTTTTGCATTTCTTCACGTTTCAGAACATTCTGAATCAAAAAAGTGTTCTAGAAAAAAAGTTTGTGGGTCCGTGTGTTGTCTGTGGTCAGCATTACTTTCAAACGGATTGACCTACTTTGGCCATTTCACCTGGCGTTACGGTTTTTGTCAAAATCGTGCTTGCGCTGTCATTTTTACAGCCAAAATAATTGCTAAATTAAATGAAGGAAACAGTGGGAATTGAAAGTTGTTCAAAGTTCAACACCCCCAGTTTTTTTAAACTCAGCACGATTCAAAATGTGTAAAATGAAAAAAAAATCTGTTTTTAGCTGAAGAAATACTAAATTATTCTCTTAAAGAAAACGTTTCAATCGTTAATTATTTCAATTTTTAATTAACTTTTTGCTAATTAATTTTCATTAGGAATCGAAATGAACCTTTAAAGTTAATGATAATCAACCTCAAAAACAAAAGTAAACGATTTCTAAACAATTCAACATCTTGCAGCCCCCTGTAAAAATTCCTGCGGACTCCTAGATAACAATAAATATATTTGGCAAGAGATATATCCCAAACGTAACCCTTGTCCTTAATACACATCTTCCGAAGTTTATTAGGTTACAAATTTAAAAAAATTCTTACCTTCATTGGTTTCAGTCTCGTGAACTAGCCAAGATGATAAAAGGTTGGGATATTCTTGCAGTTTCTTTTGCTTTTCTGCGATTCTGCGCCCCAGATAATTTCTTCGACATATTTCAATTTACGAAAATTTCAACAGCATTAAATTGTTGTAATGCTAAATTTTATCTAACTACATTGCGACTATATTACCAATGCGATTTTAAATTAGCATTTCTGGCAGCCTGCCATGTAGCACAAACCTATTCTTCATAGGGAGAATTCGTTGTCATTCTTTTGTAAAAGGATAGATTATTACTTTCTTTGTACAGAAATGTACTATTTTTTTTTTCTAGTGGATTTTTTCTTCTGTTGGATATCTTAAAGATCATCCAGAATTTTAAGAAAAAATGAAAATTTATTTATGAAAAATTATCCTTTCGTCCAAATATTAAAATTTATACAACAAATAGTGCTTTGTTGGCTTTTCGGCGCCCCCTCTGGTTAGCGCCCGGGGCAGCTGCCCCGCCTGCCCCCCCTAGTTCCGGCACTGATGGCAGCTATCTTATGCGAATGCGCGATTATGGCGAAAACCATAATGGTAGGTCCCATGGCCGCCCCTAATCCTCCTACTAAATTTGAACATCATAGGTCAATTTGTTCGGGAGTTATGCCGACCACAGACACCCACAGACAGACATTTTTTCTCGATCACTTTTTTTGAAATCAGGATGTTCCATAACGTGGAGAAATGCAAAAAAAAATCGGAATTTTTTTTTTGAACGAATACTATACTTTCATTACCCTATGTATGTATACACATGGGTAGTTGAAAGTAGAAAAGAGATTTTGAAAAAATTTCTGTGTGTGTCCTTGGTCAGCATAACTCCCGAACTAATTGACCTACTGTGTTCAAATCTGGAGTGAGGGTTGGTGATGGCACAGGGACTCACTATTAAGGTTTTCGTCAAAATCGCGCATGCACATAAGGTAGCTGCCATTAAAAAAATCATGTTTTTCATTAATTGCTAAAAAAACGTGTTAAAGATTTGTTGATCAAAATCGCTGTGGTATGCCTCTCAAAGTATTTTAAACGTCCCCACCTCCGAAACTCATGTAAAATGCTTTAATGGCGTAAAAAGTTGAAAAACGAATGCTTTTAACACTTCTCTTTCATTGAGCATACCACATCAACGATCGTTTTTTCTTCTCTCCTCAGTTTCACTTACAAGAAAGGATAATATAAGAATTATCGAAAAGTATATCCATAAAATCATCATTTTGACGGAGTTTTTATTTTTTAATTATTTTTCATTTTTTTAGACTCATTCAAGAATTATGGTAAAAAATATCGCCAAACTGGCCATTTTTGCTAAATGAATGATAAAAATGGAAAATGACACAAATCTACTTCTGTATTATAGTATAAATGAAAGTTGTGCGATGTTCCACACCCCTAGTTGTTTTTTTTATCACATTTATCCAGATATATTGCAGGCTCAACACAATTCTTTCAGATTTTTATTATTAGATTTTTCTTAACCCATTTCCAGTAATTTTGGGACGGTCGTTTTATTTGATTGACGCTGACCTTTAATTTAAATCTGTTTTTTAAATGCAAAAACATCTTTTAAACGACCACGTAAAACAAATCCACACATGCTTCTCACAAGAATGATCAATTTCACAATCCTTTACCCCTATTTAAAGGTTACATAGTCACTAAATAGTATAACCCATGAAAACAAGAGTTTTTAATATAATTCCTTTATAATATGCATTGCCAATTTTTGTATTCATTAACACATTGCCGAATCTGTAAGTAGCATGTGTTTGGTGTTTGCATCTAATTTTAAATATCAAAAACACTTTTATCATCAAAATGTGCAGCAAACTACGTTTCAAAATTTGTTTATTACCCCTTTGCACTCGTAATTATGCTTTAGAAAGTTAGCAAATAACTCGGAAATTTTTTTCATGTTCAATAAAGATGAATTTTTTTGATGGAAATGTGTTCCAATTTAACTTAAAGGTTTACCATCCTTAAATCAAAAATTTAAAAATATGGCTCCAGAATGCACCCCTTGACCTAGGATGGGAATGTGGCCACATATTATTTTATTTTTCAACGTGTCAAAATAATTTATTGAAACTACTAAGAATACTTAAGTATATTACATTGGCCCTTTGCATTCCGCTGTCCCCTCTCAGGGGACATGGTAATCTTGCATATCACTCGGATGTGCCCTCTCAGAGGGGACATTAAAGTTTTTTAGTGATTACTGAGAATTAACTTTTCCAGTACAACTTTTTGAGAAATACATGTTTCCCTGAAGTTTTCTCTTGAAATGGCACAAGAAATCAAATCAAAATACTGTAAAATTACCAAGATACATAAAAAAAAACAAAAAAAACAAAAAAAAAAAAAACATTTCAGTGGCGTTTTGTGTCAAAAGAGAACTTGAGAAGTGTTGGTTCACGACGGTCCGAGCACTTTTCTGTGTCACCTGAAAGAAGCGCCAAGGAGAGTTTGTCGATGGTTAGGTTTGTTGAAATTTACTGGCGCAAGAGCAACACTAGGGCTGAGCTGCTGGTAGCCGTCCAGCATGGTTCGGAGTGCAAAAGGTTAAAAAATCTAAGAAATGTAATAATATGAACAAACTATATAAACAATATTTAGGAGCCGAACGTAATGTCGGCATCTCCACCAAAGCAAGTCAACTTAGAAATACTTCGAACAAAAATTTTTTGGTTAAGTTATCACAGTTTGCCCAATACAGATGCGATGTCCCCTGTACGAGCGCAATGGTAAAACGAGTGATGTCCCCTATACGGGGACATACGAGTGAAAAGGGTTAAAAATGAATGTAAATTTATGCACTCACATCCAAACATCTTTTATTTATTCGAATTAAAACAATCTTATTATTTATTTATTAAAAAAATTTTGGCAACAGGAAAGAGCTTCTTCAATGGTTGATTAAATACTGTTCTATCGCGATTGGATGATTCCGTAAAATCGATCTTTTAGTGACAGTTACAGCCCTAAAATTGAATAGAATGCCTTGTCCTCGACATCGTATCTATCTGGCAAGTTTCAGCCCGATTGGATGACGACAAGGGGGTTAATTAAGCCTCCGCAGATTTGCCCGTCATCGACAAACATAAATACACACACACAAAATTGAAGTTAATATAAAGGATTTAAAAATGTAATGTAAGTCTCCGAACTTCCGAGGCAATCAGTGACTCTTGTGTATTTGCATATTCACACGACGCCTTTGTTGTTAGGCCACGCAGTGTATGCTATAGTGAAAACCCATATTAACACTTCAAAACAAGTCAGTAGTCCGCGTTCTTGTGTAAACGCGTTTTAACTTATGTTTTCAATTTAAAACGCGTTCTAACTCGGAGCAAGAGTTAAAACTCTAGTAAATTCCTATTTCGACAGATTTCGGGTTTTCACTGTAACGTAAACATTTCTTGCATTTAAGTAGCTTTAAGCTCTGTTAGAAGTTGTTTAGAACTCTCTTACAATATTAATGTAGTTGTGTTACGGAATGGCAACACTTCGAGTGTTTCACTAATCGAATCCTTCAGCGCGCTCATTCCATCCTATCCTACCGAAGATAGGCTGACCAAACGGTATAGTGGTTAGCATACCAGCTTTTAGGCCGCGGGTTCGAGTCCCGTGCAAAGCATGGATGTTTGTAAATGTATGTTGGCTTGTCTAATGACGAATGTTTCGGCGCCAGATAATCTGAAAACAACCAACCTACCGAAGAGTGAACCAAAGGACATGTGTTGGTGGTGATTTAACTTATGAGCAGACTACAAACTGTGATATAATCCCTAAAACTGAATATTTAAGTTTAAAAGTCATTTATGTTTAGACGTCTGACATCCAAGTGTGATGCGCTGTTCAAGAACTAAAGCTTGACCGACACCAAAAAAGCGCTGTATTGTGAGTACACTTATCTTCCTACCTTCTATCAACTTGTATTACTATAGTTTTAGCTATTTTCATTTTGATTGCTTAACCCTTTCAGTGCCGTGCAAAAACCATCGATACAGATAAACAACTGGATAGACTGCTCCATTGTCAATGGGGAACCATAAGTGCTAGCTTCTAAACCGCAAGGTTGCGGTTCGAGTCCCGTGTTTGCATGGGTGTTTGTAAATGTATGTTGGTTTGTCTAATGACGAATGTTTTGGCGCATTATAGCCCTCGTGTTGCTGACGGCGCCAGATAATCTGAAAACAACCAAACCAACCATTGTCAATGCAAAGAGAAAAACGCGCCGGGGATTGCGAAGCTGGTGGGATGATTAACCAATCACAGTTCACTTTTATAGTTGGATGGGAATGCGAAAAACCTTGTAAAGTGTTAGAGTATATATTTTTTTGCACATTATTAATAATTAAGGTCTGCTATTTCCATTTCTGCTGTGTACAATCCAAAATTGTATTCTCAATCCTCGGCAATCCGTATTTTTTATCCCACCAATTGCACCTGGCAACGGTTTCATTTTACCAGCGTTAAGCAGTCTATCCAGTTGTTTATCTATATCGATGGCAAAAAAGGATGCATGTGCGAAGATAGCCGGTGGAATTTGACGAATTTACTAGGGGGCTGGAAAAATGCGCATAAAAACCAAACTAAAAATTATATTTAAGAAATCGTAAACATATTGCGATTACGGTGCCAAGAAACTATCCCATGTGGAGATTCTACCTTATCGCTCTTGCGTATACCGTGCTTCGGCACCAATCAGCAGAAAACAAAACAAAAAGTTATAATAAATAATTTTTTAATTGCAGTGCCAAGAATTTGGGCCAGTTATAGCGTTTTATAAAGTTATTTTGAAATACAGAACTCTTGTGATGCGTAATAGGCACCAACGCCGGTAATAGACACCAACTCTTGCGCAACGATATATCGTCGTTGCTACTTTTCGCAAGTGTAGCGAACAATGATATATTGGCGTTCGGCCCTAAAAGGGTTAAACTAGAGTAACTTTGAAATTTAATTTGCGTGGAAATTTTTAGGATGACTTAATGCATTAGCGACCTTTAATTTAAAACAGAAAATAAAATGACTTCGTAAATCAAACAATAAAGCAAATTTGGTAACTTGAATTACTAATATTTCTATTGCGTTTTGGATTTTATTCAAAATATATCACATTTGAATTTCAATCAAAATATTTTATTAAGTTTGCATTTCAATCGGACTATCTTTATTACGCTTTTAATTTTAATCAAAATATTTTTTATTATGTTGGAATTGTAATCGAAACATCCCTATTCCTTTAGAATTTTACGAATCAATGTTTGTCAAGTGACATTAATTTCAAGCGGTGAATTACACATAATTAACAGAAACTCCTTGTACTTTCCTTTAATTTCCCATTATAAATAGGCCGACCAAACGGTATAGTGGTTAGCGTGCTAGCTTCAAGACCGCGAGGTTGCGGGTTCCGAGTCCCGTGTTTGGCATGGGTGTTTGTAAATGTATGTTGACTTATCTAATGACGAATGTTTCGGCGTATTATAGCCCTCGTGTTGCTGACGGCTCCAGATAATTTGAAAACAACCAACCAACCCATTATAAATAGTTCAGCGCAAAACACAGATAACATCAAGAAAATTTCACATAAACAGTACTAAAAAGAAAAGACGACCTTCTTTCATAAAAACAAACAAACCGACAACCCAAACACCTACAATCCCAGAATACCAAGAAGTCCAAAATTTGAAATAATAACAATAAAAAAAAGAACTATATTTAATACGAAAATCCCCCCCCCAGAAGATCACAACACCAGGGGGGGGGCCGAGGCACCCTCGAATAAAAGACCCAGGCGAGTGTAAACGCTCGGAACAAAACTTTTAAGACTAACAAGAAGAGGAAGCATCTTCAGCGTATAAAAGGACATAACAGGGGCTGTCTAGAGAGAGCCCTATATCAAATCTTCCACTCGGCTGCAAGTGCTCAGGGGCGGAGAGAGAAGATATTTTATAAGCGGGGGGGGGGGGGGGCGCTCAGTGCTGCAGAAACTAATTATTTGGATGCCAAGTTTCATGCCCTTTTGGTCTTAACTCGAGGCGAGACACAAATTGTGCGGATGTCGGCTGTTTGCTCAACAGTTTGGATTTAATGGCGGAGGTGGGTGTGTGGAGGCGACGCTTTCCCCTATGGTGTTGGAGGTGGTTGTCTTCTCCTCTGGGACTTTTATGGGGGGTGAGGATTGCTTTGGTTGGTGGACTGGAGGCTGAAGAGAATGGGTTTAAAATGAAAGTGGAATTGCCGTTTTTTAGAATATGTTTTGTTAAGTTATGGGTGTTGATTTACTTGAGTCAGCTGTTGTTGCAAAATAGCTGGGATTTTAATCTCTTGACGTTGCGTTAAGGCGGGGATTGTGTTTGATAATTGACGCGTTAAAAGATATTGTTAATGGTGGGATTTAGTTAAATTACTGGGGGATTATTGGATGGTAAGGTAAAATCATTTTAGCTTTAGTTTTATTTACACGTTATGGTATACATATACAATTGAGATGGTTTTCTTTAATTTTTAGTTAATAATTTCAAACTTTTTGGCAGCATATCATTATTAAAAAGGATGCATTTATGTATGTAAACTTTATTTTTCGGTACATTTTTTTAATCAACTAATTGCAATTAAAGTGACTAATTAGGACATTATTAGAACATATACATAAAAAACTTGTAATTAACTTAGAGGTATGATTTTTACTGCAAATAAAAGATATTATATTGACGCATGTTCCTATGGAGAATTTTGAATTTAGCTGCAATACTTATTTAATTATACATTTTTAAATAAAATGTTTAAAAAAAATACATAGTTTTTAACAAAAAATTAAGATTAAAATATTCATAAAAAATGTGTTCATATCAATATATGTTGGATTCTCCATAGGAAACAAATTCACAACTTGTGTCTTCAGAACAAAATCAGAATTTTGTAAATCGGACAATTTATTACGAAGTTATGACTGTTGGCGTAAAGTCATTTAACAACAAAATGTCATTCTTCAGAAAACACGTTTAAAGTTTACTATACTAAACTTCAACTTAACTTGACATCACTAGACGGTAGATCGTCACAGTGCTCATAGGTATTTAATCCATTTTGGCGGCGTGAAAGCGTAATGTTCGCCAAACCACAACCCTGTAGAGAACAAAAGTCTATAAGGTTTGGCGAGAATTATGTCTTCACTCCGCTAAAATGGATTAACTGCCTATGAGCACGGTGAAGATCTATCGTCTAGTGATGTCAAGTTAAGTTGGAGTTTAGTATACACTAATGAACGTGGTATAAAACAGGTTCACAAAACCCACTGTAATATAAAAAGTAAATTGAGTCTCAGAAAGAAAATGGTATTTTTTTAAAGGTAATGAATTCGGGAATATTTAAAAAAAAAAAAAAAAAAAAAAAAAAAAAAAATTCAGACTAGTCGAATTTTGAAATTCCTAATGTATATGTATACCTTAACGCCGGCGACGATATTCGGGATTTTCTCGGTGACGCGCCGCTTGAATTCAAGGGTCCGCTTCGTTCAGCTGCGCAGCGTTAGATTACACTGTTAAACACGATTTTTTGCCAAGTAATAGACAGTAGGTGATTCTGATAGCTCTCGACGAGCTAAAAACGAATCTGAAATCAGTTCTCGTCCATCACCCACAATTTTTGAAAAAAAAAAGAAGAGATTTTTAAGAAAATAGCAATTTTTTTTAACTTTGACCTTAGTTTATAAAGAAAAAACTAAAAGAGCTGGACAATGGACAATTCCCGCATTTTTTTTTTTAAAAACAAGTGAAATTAGTTCATGAAGAATTTCTTTCTGATTACAAATATTTAAACAAAAATTCTTTGAAAAAAAATTGGCTATTTAAAATATTAAGAAAAAGAAAATGCCTCAAAAACCGTTCGATCAAAAACAGTCAACAAAATCTGTGACGTCAAGGGACCCTACCGTTTCTATGGTTATCGTGGGGTTTCTGCCAAATAGTTGGCATTGGTAGATCATTGCTATATCCCGTACAGGTTGGTGTTATTTGCGAGAAACTTGCAAAACTGGTTTCCACTGCTGGTTTCTATGGTTATCGTGAGGTTTCTGCCAAATAGCTATCGTTAAAAAAAGTTGGCGTCGGTAGACCATTGCCACATTCCGTACAGGTTATTGCGTGATTTGAGAGAAAATTACAAATCTGGTTTCCGCTGCTGCATTTCAAGCCAAGATGTTTGAGATATCTTTATGTCACGTTCAATGCCAACGAAATGAGCCGTTTTCTCGCCAACCTCTCTAACAAGGTAATTTTGATCGCAAATTACAAAAAAAAAGAAAAAGTGCATTGAGCAGAATTTTTTTTTTGTTTATGGCCTTTTCGAAACATTTAGAATTTAATAAAAAATAAAATAAAAATGTGGGAATTGTCCATTCCTGTTGGAGGCAATGAATTCCGTGGACTTTAACTAACATATTGATACATTATAGTTTGGCAGTATCAATTTGCGTATACATGTAAAGATTAAGTAAAGCTGACGGGACCAGGTTTTGGTCCTAATTTTGGGGTACTCTTCGATTTTTCTCAAAAAGTAAAGGTCTGATGCAAAGTATGACCATCGCACGCAATTCTGTGAACATTTTTCTACAAGAAACGTTCATAGCGTGAAGCAAAAAATGTTTCAACTTCGTACAGTATTGTAATTTTAAAATTTCGAGAGGAAATCTTTGATAATCTTTTGAGTACAGTCCATCCACATAGAGAAGAAACGCTAAGTGAAAATGAAGCACTGCCGAAAAGAAGTTAACATTTTCTGCAGTCGTACCAAGGGCAGACAGTATGCCGCGAATTAAGTAAAAAAAAAAAGTAAAAACATACTCTTCTCATTGTAAGAGTCAGCCGAAACTTTGTCTAACATGTTTTAAAAAATTGCACAACCAAGTGCAAATTCTGTTGGCAGAAGGTGCCCCTATATGCAATTCCTGTGGTGTTCCTTTTACTGTTGTCCATACTTTATCCGGCTGTCCAACTTTTAATTCCATTAGGCCTCGTCATTTTAACTCAGATCACCTATCATTAGCTACACTTTTAAATTCATCTCCTCTTCGTAAGCTTTTTAAGATTTTATTAGAAATTGGGTTTTATCATCATTATATAACATTTTTTTTTACTTTTAAAAGGTTTTTCATCGATTTAATTCTTTTAACTGGTGAATGAATCCTTGATAATTTTCGTCACGGTTTGGCCCTAGTGTTGCCCTTGCGCAAGAAAACCAATCAACCAACTGCTGAAATATCATCAAGACGTCATTTTTGTTGGGCGTGGTGTCTCATAGCCACCTGCACAGTAACCTACCTACATAATAGGTCATTTACAAAAGCTACTTATAGTTGGTTACAATTGGTCCACCGTACAAAGACGACTCTTCGTAGCCAAATATCGTCCCTGCCTGTTATAATTTAGGTGTCACGTGACCGCCCTTCTAATGTAAGCACAGTCTGTCCATCAGAAAATAGCTCCCACTAGATAGTCTGGTTGGTGGCAGTCACTATTTAAATAGGATTCGCCGATTTATAATAGGGGTTTGCATGCACGATACTGGCATCTAAACAGATTACAAGATGAAAAATTTCGATACCTCTCTTCTGGAATCCCTCGGGGAAAATGAGGCTAGTCTTCTTTCTATGGAAATAGACAACGATAGACTTTGTGAAGGGAGCTATTTTTCACGGACAATATACGAATAAAAGGTAACATTTAAGCTTTTTACTGGTTGAGATAGTTCTAAAGAACTGCGATCAATCTTCAACTATTTATGCGTATAATATGTGGAGGAAGAATAACAGTGTTGGAATTACAGCAGGAGGTTGAAAGAGTTTTCATTATAAATTTCCATCACTAAAATGTGTTAGTAAATTTATTTTTTTTTGTAATTATTCAAATTTAGTTCCTGGAAACTTTTGTCTTTTTACATTTTAAAACAGACTTTCTTAAAAATATAATTTTCATATTTTAAGTTTATATTCTGATATTTATATGTTTAAAACTCTTCCATTTTTAAATATTGCTTTTTTAACAATTAATTACTTATAATAATGAAAAGTTTCACCCACACTAACACACTGATGTACCTAACAATCATTCGAGATCTTAATAGTAAACTTCAACAATGTTGGTAAATTCCTTTGTTGTAAACAATGAAGTTTAATTTGTAGGAAAAGAAATTGTCTTGTTGCATAAAGTGCAGTGATATTTGTACAAGCGAGTTTTTGATTGCGCTAATTTGATTTGATTGATTATTTGCTTACATATTAAAAGTGAGCTATGAGTTGCGAGGAGGAGATGGAGTGGTTGGACGATACTCCCTTTTGGGAGGTTGAGGTGGTCCTCGATCCAGAGGAGCCCATGGACTGGGAGGAGACAAGCTCAACTTCAGAGGAGAATGAAGAGGAAGCCCAAGCTGAAGACGACCAAGAAGTCGATCACAGCTTGGACTTCTTCTGCATCCTCCACAAATATTTTATGAAGTTGATCGGTCCCCCAGAAACTGAGCTCCTCCGACGAGGTCCCTCAATGTGAGGTAAAAAAGTAACATCGAAAACATCAAGTGGGCGGGTGGGTGGCATAAAAAAACTTTCAAATTCGTTTTCGCAAATCTGTATAAACGTGTTGCATTCCAACATCGTCGTATGACTGGTACCAACCACTCCGAATTTTTCTCTCAAAACATACCTATTAACAAAAAAAAAAAAAAAAAAAAAAAAACGTGCAAATTAATATCAAAACAAATAAACGTACAAATTAATATCAAAACAAATAAACGTACAAATTAATATCAAAAGAAATAAACGTACAAATTAATATCACAATCCTTGTTGGCGGGCGGGTGGCATACAAAAACGCTCCCAAATTCTGTCTCGCAAGTCAGTATAAATGTGTTGCATTCCAACATAGTTAAGGCCGACCAAACGGTATAGTGGTTAGCGTACTAACTTCTAGTCTGCGAGGTTGCGGGTTCGAGTCCCGTGTTGGCATGGGTGTTTGTAAATGTATGTTGGCTTGTCTAATGACGAATGTTTCGGCTCATTATAGCCCTCGTGTTGCTGATGGCGCCAGATAATCTGAAAAACAACAACAACCAACATCGTTAAGATGGTCTAGGTACAAACGTAAGCAGTAACATTTCCAAAATTTAGAACATTTTCTGTCCATTTTTTTCAGATGAGACTATTTATATTAAAAATGTTTATTGCAGATTCATCAAATCTTGATTGATTTCATCCAAAGCGCACGTTAAAACTCGAGCGGTCCATTAATAACGGAGGGGGGGCGATCGCCCATACTAGGGGAGTGAAACATCGTACAATATTATAATTAGACTATAATACTGGTCACCGCAATTAAACAATTAAATGTGACAAGGACTAGTGTAATGTACCGTTTTCATTAATTTTTAAAAAATTCATATGTTTGACGAAAAATTACATTGGGAAAAAAAAAATTTGTAAAATAACAAAAATGACGATAGTTATTACAATATTCCTTTTGGGGTAAAATGAAACAGAAAAGAAAGAGTCACTAATGCCTCTATTATTACCCGCCCTCGCCGGAAGAGGTTTTAGGTTCTAATAATATAACCCATAAAAATTTATAATATAAATCCTTTTTATGTATTACCAAATTTTATATTCGTTAACACAGCGCCGATTCTGTAAGTAGCGTGTTCTTAGTGTTTGCATCGAAATTTAAATATCAAAAATATTTCTATCAGAAAAATGAGTAGCAAACTACGTTTCAAAATTTATTCTTTAACACGTTGAACTGGCACGGAATTTTGAACGTTTCTGGTCTGTTGAGTAAATTTGATTTAACCTTTAACTGCTGTATGCGGTCTGCGAGACCGCAAGGCGGCCCGCCGGGTATCACAGAAGGAGAAAAAAAATCAAGCTTCATGATGAAGACTTTATTAAATAATTTCAATTTATCCATAATAGTATGTGTTAACTATGCAGAACAGAGTTCTTCAGTATGTGCCCGAAGAAACTGTATGAAGAAGCTCTCAGCAAGAACAAATACAGGAACAACTTAACTGAATTTCATTTGGACGATTTTTTTTAAGATTGGCTCTAACAAATACTGCGACAAATAGTGACTTTTTTTATAAAATAAGGTAAGCGATTTCGACCGTCATCGTCTCATAATTGATATCTATAAAACAGTGTAATTTTGAAGTACAGTTTAAATACTTTTATAAAAAGTTAGGTCAACTCGTATTGTCACTTTGGAAAGAAAGATTCACTTCTTTTTTTTAGACTTTGATTTATTAGAAATGAAAATTATTATTTTTTAATTATTTGAAATATATATATTGTTACGAATTTTTCCACTGAGGCAATGATGGCACAGTTTTTCAGATAAAAACTAGTATTTATTCTCTTCAGAAAACTCGCAAGATTTATTCACAGATAACAGTGCAATCCCTATTAATCTTCAATACAAGCTTCAACAAGAACAGCTTCGAATACAGCGATTATACAAGCTCACTCCAATAGGTCAACAGAGCGATCGCGATCAGCTTTCAACGAAGTCCGAAGTCAATCTGAAAACTTTCCCGTTCTCCAGTCTTTTATATACAAGCGCGTGAGACATTCTCGAAATTTCCAGCCAAATCATCGGAAAAGAAATATCTCGAAACTTCTCGATTGCTTTAGGTGTTGCCACCTTTTTCTAATCTGTATAATCGCTATTAATTAATAAATAAAATAAGATAAAAATAAATTACAATAGAATTTTGAAATAATACGTCACTATTTACAATATATACAGACAATTTGTGCAACAATATCGATTGTAATTTTCTTAAAATTAGAAAAATGACTATTTTTTTTTTCTTTTTCACTTTTCAAAAATGCTGTACATATTTAAATCGATAATAATTATAGATACATCTACTGGTGTATCCAGCTCGCGAAAAGCTTCAACATAAGTCATACGGCCTCTAAAAGTTAGTAGCGAACGCTGCTTTAGGGCCTTATTATACAGAGCCACTCGAATGACGAACGCGCGCCACAACTTCAGAAAGTTGATGAGTTAGCGCGAATGTGGCAACCCGTTGGCTTGGTTTACAGGCAACCCTAGAGACTGTTCTGGATTTGGCAACACAGCTTTTTGATGTCATTTTCAAATTTGGCGATTTTTTTTTAAAAAGTCGCCATCCGACAACGCACAGAAAACTTAGATTTTCCAGCATGGTGCATAAATCTAAACCTAATGGAAAGAAATGCTTTATTAAATACTTAGCAATTTAAGACTGCAAACAATGGCGGCGATTTCGTGCCACAAGTGGTAGGGAAATGACCTAATGTGATGGCGGAAAATGAAAAATTAATTCGATTGATTTTGTCTGTTACTAATATATTCGACTGAAATATTTTTCATGGACTTTTTTCCCTCAATGCCACGTAAAATTTATTATTTTGACTACGGTGACTAAATGACTTATGAACCTATTTCTGATGTTTAATAAATCGTTAAAATGTTTCGAATATCTGTACTGTAAAACATTTAACTTTTTTATTACAATAAATAATATCATTTATAAATATCGTGCGACCTTTTATAACGTACTAGCTGAATACCTGTGCTTCGCTACGAAATTTTAACACGTGCAGTAATTTAGCTAGCTGTGAGGTCTCGCTTTGTGGAAATCCGTCATTGGTGTGTAGGTCCCAGTTTTTGGCGGTTCGCGCACAGGAAGGTTCATCGCTGAGCAAAAGCGAGCTCGCTTCGTTCGCTGAAAAGTTCATGGACACATAAGTACAGGCTTACTTCACTCGTTGAAAGGTTCATTGTTGCGTAAGCATAAGCTCGCTTCACTCACTAAAATTGAATTGCTACCTAAAGCCTTAATATTAGAAGCCTCTCCCCTGTCGAGACACACACACAATCCCCGTTAATACAACACCCCTTTAAGATTATTTTAACGTGTTTGTGGAAAGCAAAATTAGAAGGCCAAAATTATTTACGTTGAAACTTTCAGAGTTCTACTCCAATTTTAAGTAGGTTTCTATAGACACACACACACACACACACACACACACACACACACACACACACACACACACACACACACACACACACACACAGCTTGTTTTATTATTATAGATTTTGCATGACATTATTTGTGAAATACAAGTGTGACCCACGGAACAGACTCGTGGGACCCACCTGTGATTGGACGCCGGCTTTAAAGTGTTAATCTGGTTAAAAAAATTTTTTTTAAGTAATTGGTGAATTATTAAAAGCCACTGTTAAGACTTTTGGAAGCTGATTTCAGGAAAAATAGTCAATAAATTCCATGAAGTACTATTTTTCATAAAAAAAAAAAAAAAAATTGCAAATTTAGATTTTAGTAGCCACCAATCGATTGTGTTGATTAAGGAAGGGGATGAGCACATAGTGTCATCAATAGTGTTGCGTGGATGGGTTGGAAAGATTTGAAGCCAAAGCAGATTAAAACTTGCAGAAATTTATTCCAATATAACTCTTCACTGATTCCTTTACAACTCCAGAACTTCTCGTTCTAGTCGACTCAATGCAGTTCTTTTCGCAATAATAGAGCACAAAACAGCAGTTAAAAACTTGACAACACAACTGCTCAAATCTCTGCAAAAGACAATGCAATACAGTTCGCTTTAAAACTACTCGGAACGCTCACTGAGACTCAGTATCTCAACTCAGTAATTCCAGTCAACTAATGGACTCAGCTAACAACTAACTCCATCACCCTTTCTTTCTCTTGAGCTTTTATAGGGGAGGCGACCATAAGTGAAATTTCTAGATGTAGATATTTGGAGAACTTTCCAGATCGTAGTCGAAAAGTCCTATACATGTACATGGGGACCGAAAATGTCGCCAAATGGTCGCCAAGTTTGGCGACATATAGCGATTTCTTGCCAAATTTGGCGACAAAATTAGTCGCCAAAACCGTCGCCAACTTGGCTCTATCTCGCCAATTTGGTGAGATTCCCATTACCATAATGTTAAATGCCCTGCTCCTTGTAAATCTCGCTTCCCAGTGTTATCTCTGTAAAACTCGTTATCAAGCATTGAGACATACATTGCGGGGAAGCAAACTAACGACGAACTATTGCACTGCCTTATGCGAAATGTGCATAAATTTTACTATTTACAAAATTAACACTAGGAAATATTTACAAGTATACAAAAATTCGTAACAATAGTTATTACTGGAGAAAACTGCTAATTTTTTTTTTGTCTCTGGTGAAAAATAGCCCTTTGTCGAGTTCGTGCGTTATCCATTCCCATTGGGGGGAAGAAAAAAAAGTCGTTATCACGAGAAATTCAAAAACTGACTCATTTCCGGTCAAGTGCGACCGGAAATAAGTCAATCGATGACACTACTCCTATCTCTCCCCTCTTCTACGTTTCCGCTTTCTGCTCAGTTATACTTTGATTTTCACGTGAAACAATTGTGTGCTGAGCTGCTCAATTTTTCTGAAGGTGTTATACCTGTAGAGGGTAATTTTTCCCCTCAACGGATCAGTATACTCAATTTTAGAATGTTCTTGTATCTAAATTTTTAACCTATCTATTAAATGTACTAAATGGCAACAAGAGCTCGTCTTAATTCCCCTGATTCCTATTGTTATATTTGTGGGGGAATTAGTGGTGAAGAAACATTAAATAAATACAACATATTTTGCGAAGAAAGTATAGTACGCATATCTCGGTGTAAAATTAGGTGATCAAGATAACCCACAATAAAAAGAGTTACCCTTGAGTTGAGGAATTTCGAAAGTAGTCAAAAGGCACGAAAAAGTCTTCGTTTCGAAATCCCTATGATTTGGAGGGAACCCAAATATCATATAGTAATGGCCGACCAAACTATATAGTGGTTAGCGTGCTAGCTTCTAGACCGCGAGGTAGCGGGTTCGAGTCCCGTGTTAGGCATGGGTGTTTGTAAATGTATGTTGGCTTGTCTAATGGCGAATGTTTCGGCGCATTATAGACCTCGTGTTGCTGACGGCGCCAGATAATCTGAATACAACCAACCAACCAACCCTCGTGTTGCTGACGGTGCCAGATAATCTGAATACAACCAACCATGTGCTACATGCCCAAGTATTTAAAGCGCCATAAACACTGTAAATGCTGGTGTCTTAAATTTAGACACAAAATGTCTGAAAAATTCATTTCAGACACATTAGGTGACTTATTTTGCACAAAGGTGGTTTACTTCTTCGAATTTCAGACATTACACGGGTCTTAAATTGCTTTCAGTCACAAGTAACTGAAAATAAGACACTTCGGACCAAATTAAGACATTTCAAAATTCAGACGCTTCTCGCTTTCAGACAGTACGACCATGGGCCGTAGCAATTATATCATTCAAGTTCATTTACCAAGTAAAAGGAACACCTTTAAATTTTGAAGGATCCCAAAAAAAGTGTTGTTTTTCACAGAAATCCAAAGTTGTTTTATGTAAACGAGCATAGTTTTTAAAATTTAACTATTAAAAGTAGAACTACTTTCCCAGACCTGTTTTCACGCCAATAAGAAATTTGCGAAACCAAAATATAAAATCAATAATTTAGAGTTATAAAAATGTTTTATTTTTTATTTTATTTATCAGTATAAAATGCCCAAAACCAAGCAAAAACAGTCGCTAGAATATTATATACAAAAAATAAAACAAAAAAAGAAATTTGTCTTGTATCCTTCCGCCGTAACGTTGTTTGTTTACCTTTGAAACTCGTTATGATCGTTTGAAATCGCGCCAAGCGGACAGGAATACGGAAACTCTCCATAATTTTTATTATTTTCACTGTATCGAAAGATATGGTGGCAAAAAAAAAATGATGTTGTATTGCGATGTTGTTACACAAAAGTAGCTGTGTAATTTCAAACCTCATGAAGCTGAGCTGCAGTCTGAAAAATTGTTTTGATGCGCTGCTCTGTTTCACGCCGTCTTCCAATAGCTCTAGAGTACCAATTGAGAATACCAATACCTTCAACCGTCAGCAAGTTTTTTTAAAAGCATTGTACTTTTCTGAGAATTTAAAGAATCCACATAGTATTGTGTGTCTTGGATTAGCAATATGTGAACTCAAGTGTATCTTGGTTACATCAGTAAGAATAACACGCTAAACCGTATTTTCAGAAAATACTATTATCTTTCACACAAATTTGTGTTGTTTCTTATTGCATGAAGCCTTTAAGAAGCGTGTGGTGGTGTAGATGCAACACCTAGGCACTAGTGGTCACATTCCCTAGTGGTTAGCATGCCTGTCTACTGACCTAGGAGTGACATTTTGAATCCAGTTAGCTCACATTCGCTCCAAAGTAGTGGCTACCGAACAACTGAATCATGCTGTCATCTATCGGCGCCTTCAGAAAAATTTACTGCACGACCTCCACACTACCAACTCAGCAAGCAACTTTTTCTCTCACACAACCACTCAACTCTCATGTAACAAACTCAACTCGCACACAAGCAACTCAATCGTTCGACCCCTTCGCAACTCACTGCGAAGTGTCTATGTGGTGGTCTCGTGTACAAATGACAGATACAACAACTAGACACTAGTGGTTCTTTTTGCCTAGCGGTAAGCATGCCTATCTACTGACCTAGGAGTCCTGGGTTCGAATCCCGTTGGCGCACATTCGCTCCAGCATAGACAGCAATACGACATTCATTTTCATATGTAATTGCGGTTTTTTTTGTATTTAAAGTGTATTTTCAGCAAAAATTCTATCTATTAAAGCAAACTTTGTCCAAATTGGTTCTGTAGATCATGAGTTATTGGCCAATATTAACCTATTCCTGATCAATGATTACAACATCATTTGAATTCTTCCATTTGACGGGTACCAGATAAAAATAGCCAATTTGCAGCGATAACTTATTCAAACTAATAACTTCCAATCTATGATAAGGTTTGGTTTGGCAGTCTCCCAAACTAATGAATAAAAATAAAAGTTCACTAGATCAAAATATTATTTTCGCGTAAACATTTCAGCTTGGCGATAACTACGCCAACTTTCCGACTTAACAGTTTTTGGTACCCGTCTAACAGAAAAGTATCAAATATTGTTGCCAGAGTTTTCTCACGTACCCAAATGTGTCTTGAGTGTTTTTTTTTTTTTGTTTTTTTTTTTAATATTCAATTGGGGGTTATAGGAAAAATATTCCTCATTAACCTGATGCAATAAAAGTGTGATCAGAAGTGTTGGTATAGCTTGCCTCTTCTAGAACTGCTGCCACTGATGAATCATGGACGAACGGTATACACTATGTTCTAATTGCCCTTTAATACTATTACTTCATACTCAATAGCACTTAGCAACATATCCAAACTGAGCTCTTTGATTGCATGATATGAGAGTAAGTACTATGTCACAAAAAACATAAATTGAACGCCGAGGAATATTAATGACAACAGTATTCAAACTTGAAATAATTATGTGCTTGAAGTAGTCAAATGTTTTGATCAGCATTAAAAAGCATTTGTTCTCAATAATATATACATGTACAAGTAGAATAGTATTTAAGTGACTTGACAATCAATTGCTCAAACTCAGAAATGATTATTTTGATATGCACAACGGTCCCAACAACGGCTTCATTCCTAGTGAAAAAGTTGGTTTATGTAATATTATTTATCTTATTTTCAGTGCTTTTATTACAGTAAATTTTAATTGATCGATTTCTAAATGATCCTCACAGAATTCTAAATTTTCTGTTTTTAACATTCAATTACATTTTTGTTGCATATTACAAGTACTAATGATTTTGAAAATATATTTAGCATGATTTGACGTAATTTGGATAAAATTTATTGTGTCCTTGAATTTTATTTTATGAATGATCTTATATGTTCCATATTATTACATCTGAGAATATTTATGATATGACCTGCATATTATGAGGACTGGGTACTCGATGACAGCATTAAAATCAGAAAAATCAACGCATTTGAAATAAATTGAATATTGGTCAAAATGAAGAAATTTTTTTTACATATGTTGTTCAAACCTTTTTTAAATTATATTTTAGAAAAAAGTTTATAATAATAGGCTAATAATTTATTAATAATCACTTATTTAAAACTCGATTAAAAAAAAAATTTGCAATGAGTTGAATTTGGTTACGTTCATAGAGGAATCTTCTTAAAACTAATAAAAAGTTTTTTTGCTTTTTATTTCTTAGAAATGTCTATATACTACATTAAATATCAGCTTTCTCAAAATAATGATAAAAAGTTTTTTTAAGTGGTAATTTTTTGAGCGTATGAAAATTTGCAATTTTTTAAGTAAAATAATAATTAAAAACTAAATTGTATAGATCTGAATATTATTTTTGTTTAATATGTACTTCAGATGTTATATAATTGCATTAAAATATTTCAATTCTATATATTGCATAGTCTTTTATATGAGCATACCAAAAGTTGGAAAATCAACGTTTTGAGAAAACGTGAAAGAACTATAAAAGTTTTAATAACTTGCATGTTTTCCAAGTTTAATGTGCTTCAACTCTGTATTTTGAAGCAGCCATCTTTACAGATATTTCAAATTCCTTTTTTAATCCCCCCCCCCCCCTCTTACATTTTTTTAGGTTTTTTAAATGCCCTCTCTTCTTTAGCTTCTCAACGATTAACGTAAAGTCGCAGCGATAGGGAAAATTGTTGTAAAAAGGTCCCATACCCAAATTACTGGAATTTTAATATTATTTTAGTTTTAGTATGCACTTAATATGATATTTAAACATAATAACAAATTTCAACTGTATATCTGGCATATTTTTTTTACAAGCATACAAAAATTTGGGAAACTGACGTTTTCAGAAACGCAAAAATTTTTGCACAACTTGCATACTTTTCAAATTTAATATACTCTACCTCCATATTATGAAATGTCTCCTTATAGATACTTCTAATTCCTTCTGTTTTAATTGTTTATCTTTTATGCATCTTTTAATGTTTTTTTCTTTAAAAGTCCTATATCTGCTTCAACTATTCGACAATAATTGAAGCATTGTAGTGTTTATTATATAGTGTTATTATAAGGAAATGTTATAAACAAGTTAAATTCCCAGATGGAGAATAATTAGATTATTACTGCTTGATTCATCATTAAAATAAGTTTATGTTGCAACATAATGTATCTTAGACTTGCCAATGCAACTACTATAAGTGTTTACATCACGCTTGTTATTTGATGTTAAAATTGACTTGTAAAAAGCAACTTAAAACTGTGATACAATCTTGGAAGTCAAACCTTTTCTATTTAAGATTCAGCCACAATACAATGTCCATTTTATCCCAATACATATATTTACATTAAGTCCCAAATCCCTTGCTTGGATATATTAATAGTTGTGTGCCTATTATTACCAGTTGTGTTGCAGTTTTGCAATTCCATGCTAAAATTTACCAGGAAAGTGAAACATAGTCAACAAAAAGTTATTTTGACTTTTATTTTAATAAAAATTTGTAATTTAACACAAGCTCATTTATTGCATTTTAATTTAAATAAATGTATTTTTAGCTTCCCAACATCTGAGAGGTAACATAAACAACCCTTTCAGACACATCAACTGTCTGAAAATATTCCCAATTCAGACAGTCTAAACGTCTGAAAATACCCCATTTTAAAACACTCAAGTGTCTTAAAGATTAAGACACCATTTTAGATCTTAAAACAGTGCCACTTGTTTAAGACAATTTTGTGTCTTATTTTAAGACATTTCCATTTGCTGTGAATATGGTGTAAAATCAGTCTTGTATATTGGCAACCCTTTACCTAAAATATTCTTTCTCTAATTGAATCTAGACAGCGAGGTTGCGGGTTCCGAGTCCCGCGTTAGGCATGGGTGTTTGTAAATGTATGCTGGCTTGTCTAATGACGAATGTTTCGGCGCATTATAGCCCTCGTGTTGTGCTGACGGCGCCAGATAATCTGAATACAACCAACCAACCATATAGTAATGATTCCTACTTCTATTCAAGTAACGTGAAGGGTTACAATTTAGTTAATAAGAAAGAAATATGTAATCCAAACACCGCGTCGGCAACTGTTCCTCATAGCTCAGAAATACCCATCGATATAGATAAACAACTGGATAGACTGCTCCATTGTCAATGGAAAGAGAAAAACGCGCCGGGGATTGCGAAGCTGGTGGGAAGATTAACCAATCACAGTTCACTTTTATAATTGGATGGAAATGCGAAAAACCTTGTAAAGTGTTAGAGTACATATTTTTTTTGCACTCTATTACTAATTAAGGTCTACTATGGACATTTCTGCTGTGTACAACCCAACATTTTATTTTCAATCCTCGGCAATCAGTATTTTTTATCCCACCAATGGCATCTGGCAACGGCTTCATTTTCCCAGCGTTAAGCAGTCTATACAGTTGTTTATCTATATCGATGGAAATACCTGCACCTAATCCTACTGAGAAACTAAAAGACATTCTTGAAAGTGAAGGTGAACCTTTTGACGAGGGCTATCACGGTGTTTCAAATAGCAGCGAGCCCCAACTGTTTTATTACAGCTGGAATTGAATGATTTAGTCAAACATTTCGGCCTTTCTAAAGTATCTGCCGAATTCTTAGACTCTAGATTAAAAGCGAAAGAATTTAATGGCTCCTGGTACCTCTTTCTCATGGTTCAGAAAGATAGAAACAAATTTAGTTCCATACTTTTCTTAAGATATAGTGGCGCCGACCAAACAGTATTGTGGTTAGCGTGCTAGCTTCTAAACCGCTAGGTTGCGAGTCCCGTGTTAGGCATGGGTGTTTGTAAATGTATGTTGGCTTGTCTAATGACGAATGTTTCGGCGCATTGTAGCCCTCGTGTTGCTGACGGCGCCAGATAATCTGAAAACAACCAACCAACTTAAGATAGTGGCTTGGATTACTGTTGCAATGTCCCTGGATTGATAGTGAATTTTAATATACATTATGACGTGAATGAACGGGGGCTTTTTTTATTGACTTTTCAAAAATCTGCATAATAGCAGCAAGTATTCTTCAGTGCTTTTAGGCATTCTGTGCACCTGAAAGAATCGAACTAGAATTTAGCTTTGATTCTCGAAATATAAAGAACATGGATGGATGGATATGCTGTGATCTAAAAATGCTTTCCACGCTTCTTGAACAACAAGCTGGATATACCAAGTGTACTCTAAAGTGTTTTCTAAGCTTTTTTATTGGAATGGATAACTTTTAAAATGAGAGATTAATTGGTTGTTTCCTTGTTTGGAAAAACTTGACTTGTTTGGAAAAACTATTTCTTTATCGGCAGGGAGGGATTTCTGTGATCCGAAGACAGTTTTTTTCCTTTTTTTTTCTTATCTCTGAGGTGTAAGACAGTTTAATAAATATCAATTTTAATGGACGAGTTGTTAGAGAAGTCTCTTATGGTATGTGTGTGACTAAATAAAATACATAACTCCAAAGTTAACTTTTTCCATACGTATTTTAGTTAAACACATTTTAGTAAGTTGACTGTTTAGTTAACCTACATTTTTAGTAAAATGTTATATTAAACGACATTTTTTTTTAGTAAACTATCTTTAATTTAACGACTCTTTTTAAATCCTCTTTTTAGTTAAATGAGTTTTAGTAAATCGTTTTTTAGCTAAACAACTTATTTAATATGTCGTCTTTTTAGTCTAACTACTTGTTTAGTAAAATTTTATTTGACTTAAGACTTTTTTAGTAAATATTTTTTTTTTTTTTTTAATTCAATGACTCTTTTTAGCAAATCGTCTTTTTAGATTAACGACTTCAATAGTAAATATTTTTTTTTTTAGCATCCAATATTTTCAAAATAATTTTTTATCCCATCTACCATCAATTCTAAAAACCTTTACCGCAAATTCATTTTTGCACAAAAACGTATCATCATCTTGGTTGGTTGGTTGTTTTCAGATTATGTGGCGCCGTCAGCAACACGAGGGCTATAATGCGCCGAAATATTAGTCATTAGACAAGCCAACAAACATTTACAAACACCCATGCCTAAAACGGGACTCGGAACCCGCAACCTCGCGGTCTAGAAGCTAGCCCGCTAACCACTATACCGGTTGGTCGGCGTATCATCATCTTAAGGCATACATATACATTCCAAATTGCAAAATTCGACCAAAATATGTAATTTTGGTTTTTGATGCAAAAATATTCTCCAATTCTTTAGCTTTAAAATGATATTCTGACCATGCTGATAGTCAAAGTACTTTTTAAGTTACAGCGAGTTTTATGAAGATCGATGTAAAAAAAAATTAGTTTCGGTTTCAAAATCTTGAAGGCCTAACAAGATTATGTTTTATTCTGAAATATTTTTAAATATTGTTGCGACCCAACCTTTTATTATTTTAGAAATATTTTTAAATAGTTATTTTTAATATGTGGCAACACTGTGTAACTGTATTCTTAACTGTTTTTAGTGGAAGGTTTGTTGTTGTTTATATTTGTAGCGAAGAAGCATGCTGTTTAATTTATATGATTGAAAACTTCGTTGTTTAACTAATTTCGTAGGAAAAGGTTGAATATTTTGATAAATATGGGTAGCAAAAAGCGTCAGCATTCAAGGAAAAAAAAAACTACCAGTTTTAAAGGAAATCAACATAGCAAAAAGGTTGATATTCCACCTAAGCCAACTTCTACTTCATCAGTAAAATTGAGCAACATTTCAATTTGTGTTCCTGACTCTGTATATAAGGGACAAATGTTTATTGTTGACATGACATGTTTAAATAATCTATTGAATATGGTACTCTGCCCTATGTGCTGCAACCCAACTTTAAGTGTGACTGACATTCCTTCAAAACGGATGGGCTGTGCCCTTTCATTGCAGGTCAGTTGTTCAAATAGTCAGTGTCGGTACACAAGTGACAGCTGCTATACCTCAAAGAAGACCGAACACTTTTATGATGTTAATCGACGAGTTGTCTACAGCATGAGACAAATTGGATGTGGATTTGAGGATGCATGCACATTTATGTCATCAATGAACATGCCGCCACCACCTCATCCTAATGCATTCAATGTTCATACTAAACAACTGTTGAAAGTTGTCGAACGATTGAGCGAGGAAGTTATGATGGGAGCAGCAATTCGGCTTCGTCGTAAAACCAACAGCAATGAATGTGGGGTTTCTGTGGACGGTACTTGGCACCGAAGGGGGTACGCTTCCTTGAATGGTGTAGTGACTATATTATCGATTGACAGTGGGGAAGTGCTAGATGTGGAGGTTCTCACCAAAGACTGTGTTTCATGTCGCAAGTGGCAAAATGTAGACAAAACTGATCCGAGGTACATTTCCTGGCTAGCAAAACACATATGCTCGATAAATTACACAGGTTCATCAGGGGGTATGGAGACGGTTGGTGTTGGAAGGACTTTTCTTCGATCGAACGTCAAAAGGTGTTTATCATACACAGAGTTTTACGGGGATGGAGACAGCAAAATTTTGCCACTGTCCGCGATTTAGATCCTTACCCAGGAACAATTATTGTGAAGAAAGAGTGTGTCGGGCATTATCAGAAAAGGCTCGGGAATGCCCTTCGAAAACTGAAAAGCAAAAACAAAGGAATCGGGGGGAAAGGTAAACTTACCTTTGCCAAAATAAATAAAATGCAGAACTACTTCGGCATCGCTCTTAGGAACAATACTAGTTCTGTCAAGGAAATGTCCGATGCGATATGGGGTAGTTTTTACCATTTGTGTTCTCAAGATGAACATCCTCTCCATTCGAAGTGTCCGATCGGCAAAAACAGTTGGTGCTCATATCAACGTGCTGTTGCCAACGACAAACCATACAAGCACAAGGGGGGTCTACCAATGAAAATCATGCGAGCAGTGAAGCCCATATACACTCGGTTGACGGCACCCGATATGCTAGAAAAATGCCTGCACGGCAAAACCCAAAACTGCAATGAAAGTTTGCATTCACTTATTTGGAAGCGATGCCCAAAAACAACTTACGCAGGTATCGATGTCGTCAAACTGAGTGTTTATGACGCTGTTATTCAGTTCAATGCAGGAGCGGAACCACAGTTGGAAATCATGAAGAGAATGGGTATCACACCTGGTTGCTATATGGTTGACGGCGTCAAAAAGAAGGAAAGTCAGCGCATAAAAGCTAGTTCGCGTTTAAGTACGCCAAGTCAAAAAAAACGTCGAAGATACATCAGAGGAATTAAAAAGAAAAAAGAAGATGCCAAAACAAAAGCAGAAGGACCTACATATGTAGCTGGAGGCTTCATGTGATTCAGAATTGCAAGTATGCATTGCTTATTTTGACATTTTTGTACAAATATTTAGTGTTGCAAACTTTAAACCTGTTTTCTGAAGAATGCGTTTTTGGCATTATATCACTTCACTCCAACGGATGTAACTTAGGTAAATATGACCCGATTCCTAAAATTTTAATTGTAGTTTGTAGACAATAGTTGTGAGTACGGTCCCAAGCAGAATCAAAGACATATTTCTATAAACAAATTAATGACAAATTTTTAAATTTTAAATATTTGTTCAAAAGTATGTCTTTTTTCAAACTTTTTGTTTAAAAATTTATAAATAAATAAATATTGAAGTTAAATTTCCAATTCTGCTTGGGACCATGTATCAATGTTATCTTTTATTTGCCATGACAATCGTATCCCTAAGTTAATTAGAAGTTGATTTATGTCCGTTCTAATAATGCACTAATTAAACAATTAAAACTTAATTAACTAATTAAAAAATTAATCCAAAAATAAAAATTCTATATAAAAATGTTGCATTTTTAATTCTGATTTATTGTTCCAAAAATTGTAATTTTTACATAAAAAATAAAAAAAAACATCTCTAATGTATATGTATACCTTAAAGAGATACTTTTATTTCTTTGATGTGACGCTATAAACTTAACATTTAGAAAAATTCCGATTCAGACCTTACCATCACAGACGTATGTAATTCTTTCGTCACACACATACCATAAGAGACTTCTCTAACAACCCGTCTATTAAAATTGATATTTATTAAACTGTCTTACACCTCAGAGATAATAAGAAAGAAAAAACGCTGTCTTCGGATCACAGAAATCCCTCCTGCCGATAAAGAAATAGTTTTTCCAAACAAGTCAAAAACTGCCTCCATCCTCTGACACGCGCTCACAATTTATTGGGAACAAATCCTTCGACTCACTCATAGGGTCCCCAAAGGACGTCCGAAAAAAAAAAAGCTCTTCCAATTTCATTTCTAACTCTGCCTTCTCCCTACTTCTAGGGGGAAACAATAAAAGGTTTTATTGCATCGAACTTCTTTCCGTTTGCTACACATCTTCGATGGAACAATACAGGATCCCAGAATTTGTTTATCATTTCGAAAAGGTCTTATTACTTACCGTTTGCTGCATACATTTGACTGTACCTGATCCTGTGGATAGTTGTTCTTATGTCTTTAAAGGTTGGGGGGGGGGGGCGTGGGGTCAAGAGGCAAATGGGATCGGAGAAATAATAAAGCGACGCGAAATGGGTTCCCGGTTGAATGCATAAATTGCTATCAAAAGCTGGCTATTGCGCTTTTCTTTTTGTGAAGTGAGATTTTTGTCCCGGCTTTTTTATGTGGGGTGGAAACAAAAATGCAGAAAATTGCTGAACTTGCAAATGTGTGTTTTTTTTAAATTTATTTTACATGTTTGCTTACTTATATTTTTAAAAAAATAAATATGTAAAAAATATTTATCTTTTAACTTCTTTAGTTTACATTTTAACTCTTTCATTGACTTATTTACACATTTACGTATTTCAATTATTTATATATTTACTTTTTTGCTTATTTAATTTTTTTTTATATTTTCTTTTTTTATTACTTTTAATTACCCATCTATGTTTACATAGGTTAATGAAAGTACAGCATGCGGTCAAAACAATTGCGATTTTTTTTTGTTGCATTTTCCCACTTTTTTGGAACATCCTGATTTTAGACTGAGAGACGACTGCAATTTTTGGACCTGATCGAACATCATTCTGAATTTTTTACAGAAGTTGGAGAAAAGTAAGTAGATTACGAATCCACTGGTCTGCCATGGCAAAAATGGCCGAAACTGGTCAAAAATCGACTTTTAATCAGTTGAATTAAATCCATTTGCCAAATCCGCCATAACTTGCCAAATAATGAGCATTTTTTTTTATTTGGTAACCCTCACTTTTTAATTTTTAGTTAAGAAGGTTGCAGACGATTCAGATATCTGGCGACGGTCTACTTGCATCTATTAAAAGGGAGCCAAGTTGGCAATAAACATTACGTCACTGATGACGTAACTGATGTCACCTATTTGGCTTACTTTGAAAAGATTCAAATTTTACCGAGTCAGAGATCAGAAATCGTTTGAGCTTATTTTCATTGAAAATCAAAATGCAGTGGGTTGCCAGACGAAAAAGGTTGTTCTCTTTTTGGCAAGTTATGACATATTTGGCAATCGGATTTTAGTTCAACTCATTCAAAGTCGATTTTGGACCAGTTTCGGCCATTTTTGACTCGGCAGACCAGTGGATTCGTAATATTCTCACTTTTCTCCAATTTTTATAAAAAATTCAGAATAATGTTCGATGAGGTCCAAAAATTGCAGTCGCCTCTCGGACTATTTCAAAAATGTGGTCTAGAAAAAATGTCTGTCGGTCTGTCCGTGATCGGCATAACTTCCGAACAAATTGACCGACGATGTTCAAATGTGGTGTGGGGGTTAGTTGTGGTCGTCAAAATCGCGCATGCATATAGAGTTGAAATCACGAAAAAATCACTTGTTTTAACAATTGCTAAGAAACGGGTCTATCGATTTCGATTCCAATCTCTGAGTTAATGCTTCTTAAGGTGTTCTAACAGTCTCTCCACCACCGAAATTCCAGTAGAAATGGGATAAAAGCGTAAAAAATTAAAAGCGAGTGCATTTAACACAGCTATCTTTTATTTGTTTGTTGCACAAGAATGAACTATGTAATATCTATCGTATAAAATCGTTAATTTCCCCATTTTGGCGTTTTTCCCCCTTCATATGTAAAAATTATTGCCAAATATATCGCCAAACCCGCCATTTTTATTTAAATGTGTGAAAATATGAAAGAGGTAAATAACGATTTTAATGCAACGATCAATATCATAGTGTTATTGAAAGTTGTGCGATGTTCCACACCTCTAGCTTATTTTATTTTCATACTGATAATTTTTACTTGTCTAATGTTACATATTTACACTTTTAACTTACTTACACATTTACTTTTTTATTTACTTACATAGATACTTTTTTTTTTAATTTACTTCTCTACATCTTAAGTATCTATTTGATTTACTAAAAGTTTTAGTTTCTTAGTTATTCATTTGACATATTTAGTAATTTACTTTTTGTTTACTTACATGTTTGTTGCCGACCAAACGGTATAGTGGTTAGCGTGCTAGCTTCTAGACCGCGAGGTTGCGGGTTCCGAGTCCCGTGTTAGGCATGGGTGTTTGTAAATGTATGTTGGCTTGTCTAATGACGAATGTTTCGGCGCATTATAGCCCTCGTGTTGCTGACCACGCCAGATAATCTGAAAACAACCAACTTGCATGTTTGTTAAATTTTTTAGTTACTTTTTAATATATCCGTCACTTTGAGGTGTGAAAATGTTTCAAATTAAAAATCTATATTATATATCGTTAAATTTTCCACAGATATACCAAAAGGGAAATTCAAATTGGTTCACCTGTTTGTAGAGTTGAAACACTGATACCTAGATACTTAATAGCTTATAAGCGGTTTCTGCTCTATAAGCAGATGAAGCCAATTGAATACTTTTCCCCATCTATGATACGTAATAGGTTGCCCTTGGTTACAAACTCATTCTAACTAGTTTGAGAAGAATTCTCTAATATAGATCTCTATAATGATTGTCAAGCCTATGCATTGACTCAGTGACGTCACTAGAGTAGTCCGTCTTCCTTCGCACAGGTAGTATAGGAGTCGTATGTTCAACTATTATTTTGAATTTTATTCCGAAATAAAACCGCAAATTTAAATAAACAATTTTTATTTTATTCACAAATCATTGTTATTGTTATTTCAATAAAAAATGTATTGGAAAATAGTTTACTATACTAAACTCCATCTTTACTTAACAATCACTTAGATGGTAGATCTTCACCGTGCTCAACGGGAATTCATCCATTTTGGCGGCTTGAAGGCATAATGCTAGCCAAACCTTATAGCCTTTTGTTCTTACAGGGTTGCTGGACTAAGCTTCCCAGTTTGTCTTCACGCCGCCAAAATGGATGAATTGCCTTTGCGCACGATGAAGATGTACCGTCTAAGTGGTGTTAAGTTAAGGTGAAGTTTAGTATAGATGCAACTACGAAATCTTTTCTCGAGACGGCAGTTATCCATCTTCTAACTAAAAGATATTTGGGAAATTTAAAAACCGAAACCCTTGGACCATTTTTTTTCTCATTTCCTTTGCAGTTTTACCACAAAGCATCGAAAAAGTATTTTAATATAATGTATAGAATTCTTAATGCAGCAGTCTTTACGTATTTGAAACGGAAAATGCAGCAGATTTTGACGTGTTTGGTACAGAAAATAGACATGTTGTTTGTTGTTATCGCACACCAGAGTTATGCGCCAAAATAGATCTTGACGAATCACACGCGCACTTTAAACATCGCCAAACCATTTATATCGCCAACTCGTAAAGATATCTTCTTCTATGGCATCCAATATGGAAACAGTTTGTATACTAAACTTCAACTTAACTAGACATCACTTAGACGATAGATCGTCACAGTGCTCATAGGTATTTAATCCATTTTGGCGGCGTGAAAGCATAATGTTCGCCAAACCACAACCCTATAGAGAACAAAAGGCTATAAGGTTTGGCGAGAATTATGTCTTCACTCCTCCAAAATGGATTAAATACCTATGAGCACTGTGACGATCTATCGTCTAAGTGATGTCTAGTTAAGTTGAAGTTTAGTATAGTCCAAGTCGGGCTACCTTAACCATCGATATAGATAAACAACTGGATAGACTGCTCCATTGTCAATGAAAAAAGAAAAACGCGCCAGGAATTGCGAAGCTGGTGGGAAGATCAACCAATCACAGTTCACTTTAATAGTTGGATGGGAATGCGAAAAACCTTGTAAAGTGTTGGAGTATATATTTTTGCACATTATTACTAGTTAAGGTCTACTATTGACATTTCTGCTGTGTACAACCCAAAATTTTATTTTCAATCCTCGGCAATCCGTATTTTTTATCCCACCAATGGCATCTGGCAACGGCTTCATTTTTCCAACGTTAAGCAGTATATCCAGTTGTTTATCTATATCGATGACCTTAACGACGTCATATTTAAAAGTGGTAATCCGTGCAGAGGCTTTCTGTATAGGAGGTGTTGCTATGATAAGTATTAGGTAGCCTATGGTTACAAATGCATTCTAATTAGTTTTTTTTGGGGTGGGGGAAGGCGAGTTGCTAATATAGAGATATCTATAATGATTGTTAAGCCTTCAAGTTAACAACCAAGCATGCCCTATCCAGAAGTTGTAGTGAGATCAGTGGGTACATCGCTTAACAAATAATGTTGTGGAAATGAGGAACTTGCACAAGTGAGGAAAATGAATATTTTTGTGTATTTTCTAGTGTTATCCAACGAATATATTTGAGCAGTGCAATTATTTGTTATCTTTATGCTTTCAATTAATCAAAAATCGAGTTTGAAATTAGCCGAAATCAAAGCTAAAGTCACGTGACCAAAAACGCATAAAAAAACCGTGACATAGTTACGCAGAGATAAAGACGCAAAAAGGAGAAACCTCACTGTTTCCTCGTCTAAAACAGGTTTTAGACTGGTTCATTATCTGTGCGTTGACATTTGACGCAAAAGTGGCTTTTTCCCGCCAAATCGCAAAGGGAAAAACTAAATATTTTTTAACTATCTATCCGAGCTCAATTTTTTGAAAGAATGGTATTGTTTTTCATGATTTTTTCTCTACTTTTATTTAAAAATAAAACCAAAAAACGTGAAAGTTCCTCATTGGTTACATTTCGTTTGGAGAACTGTAAAATCAAAAACACAATTAGCCGAAACCTTAAGAACTAAAAACTCGAAATCTTTTGCAATGGACAAACAGAAAACCGAAATCTTCTACCGTTTGCCATCAAAAGGGGCGACAAGAGAGCAAGCAGCGCTTCAAATAAAAGACTTCAAACTATTTCTCTCATTCCGAGTTTCGCTGTAACCGTTGTCACCGGCCGAGGGATGACAAAGTGAAATTCTTCCCTTCGCACCAGATGACAAAGAGGGAGTGGGGGAAGGTGCTCGCTTTCTGGTTCATTAGGTTCCGGTGCAGTTTTAAAAGAAGGGGGGAGTGAAGTGAGATGAGGGGGGGGGGGGTTCGTTAATTGAGGGTTTCTTGGAGCGCGCAGCCGACTTTCTGGAAATTTCGAACTCGGGGTTATTCTTGAAGTGGCGGTCTTCGCGTAGGAATTCGAATTTTAAAAGGGGCTTTTGTGGCTTTTGAGTTAGGGTTTTGGTATGTGTGGTGGATGGGCGTACTGGACTTTGTGTAAATATGTTAGACATCTGGCTTGGAATTTTAGGTGAGTGGATTGCGGAAAGAACTGGACTGTGAGATTTCATTATAGAATTAGGAATTTTTGTAATACATGTCAATCAGATATAGTGTTTATTAGTTAATTTCATTACCCATATGTTTACATAGGGTAATGAAAGTACAGCATTCTGTAAAAAAAAAAAAAAAAAAAAAAAAAAAAAAAAAATTGTATTTTTTTGCATTTCTCTGCATTGCCTAATTTGAAATCCGATTGCCTAATATATCATAACTGTCCAAATAAAGAGCATTTTTACTTTAAATCATCCGTATGTAATGCATAAGGTAATGAAAGTATAGTATTCGGTCAAAAACAATTGGGGATTTTTTTTCCTGCATTTCTTCACGTTTTGGAACATCCTGATTTCAAAAAATTTATCTAGAAAAAAATGTCTGTCTGTGTGTGCATAGTCAGAATAACTCCCGAACAAACTGACCGATCAAACGGTATAGTGGTTAGCGTGCTAGCTTCTAGACTGCGAGGTTGCGGGTTCCGAGTCTCGTGTTAGGCATGGGTGTTTGTAAATGTATGTTGGCTTGTCTAAGGACGAATGTTTCGGCGCATTATGGCCCTCATGTTGCTGACGGTGCCAAATAATCTGAAAACAATCAACCAGCCAACCCCAACATACTGACCTACGATTTTCAAATTTGGTGTGCGGTTTAGTGGTAGCCACTGACCCTACCATTAGGGTTTTCCTCAAAATCACGCATGTGCATAAGGGTCAAATCATGAAAAAGTCATGTTTTTTAGTAATTACTAAAAAACGGCTCTAATGATTATGGTTAAAATCTGTGTTAATACCTCCTAAGGTTTTTCTAATCGTCCCCATCTTCGAAATTTCCGTAGAAATGTGATAAGAGAATAAAAAATTGAAAAACATTGCCTTTAATAAACAACTTTTTGCCCTTGAGCATCGTGTATCAATGATTTTTTGTGTTTCACTCACCAGAACGGACATTATAATGTCTTAACATCACCATTTTGGCGGGTTTTTATTTTTTTTTTGGACCATGTAAAAATCGCCAAAGGATCGTCAAAAAACTATTTTTATTTGAATGAGTGAAACATAGACTTATTATTATCAATAGACTGCGCGTTCCCACTTCAATTATACAACGAGAATTAAACCAAAATGAATCACATGAGTAGGGACTTTTTGGCAGATTTGGTGGGTTTCTCCTCACTCAGGCGATAAACAAAAACATATTTATGAGTGTACTGTAAAACCTTAACTAAATAGAAAATTTAAAAATTAGCACTTGTGAAAAGTTATTGAGCCTCCTTTCTGGAATTTTTCTTTCCAACCAAATGCAGAACAATATTTCACCATTTTTCTTGTATTCACGTACTTTCCGTCAGACGCATTTCGGCGTTTTCCATTGGAATGAGTGGTTTTTTTTTATCTCCATTCTCCTTCGTCTATCAGTCACGTGGTTTTTAATTTGGTTACACGAGGTTACTCTAAACATGCGGTCTAGCAACCAACAATTTAACATACAAGACAACTACGTCGTAAAATTCATCCTTTATCTAATAATCTTATTATCCTTTATCGCCTGAGTGAGGAGAAACCCGCCAAATCTGCCAAAAAGTCCCTACTCATGTGATTCATTTTGGTTTCATTCTCGTTGTATAATTGAAGTGGGAACGCGCAGTAAAATTGATAATAATAAGTCTATGGAGTGAAAATAGTGAAACGGTAAATAACACCATATCAAATTTTAATGCAATGACCAATATTATACTGTAATTGAAAGTTGTGCGATGTTTCACACCCCTAGATTGTTAGAAAAATACAATACACGAATAGGAAATGCGACATTTGCTTCTTCTGCCTATTAGAATAGAGAGAGAGAAAAAGTTTTGAATTGATGTCCTGTCTAAGAAGCGAGGACTACTTTCAAATTGTCATCGTATTTAAATTAACTTTTCCTGCCGATTTCTGTGTTCTGTAGGAAAAGATTGATATCTTGTACTTTAAGTTACTAAAAACGTCAGAAAGTTAACAAGAGCACCCTTTAACGTACCATTTATTTGTTTTCTATAAATCTTTCATTAAACTTTGCATATGTACTAACTAAAAAAAATTTATGTGGTTGGGGTTTTTCTATAAAACACTAAGTTTGCCCCTTCTGTTTTAGACTTTGCATAAAAAAAAACCCTTTTATGGATAAATTGATGCGTGAAATGTCACCATTATTTTCGCATTTTCTTGACCTGTTGACCAACGCATGCCAACATATTTCAATGAATTTTGGTCAATTTGCGTGTTTCCCAAAATACATGTGAAACAAAGTCTAAAGAAATCTTGATTTTTTTATTTTTATTTCCTGTAAAAAATGTAACTTTATAGTCCGAGAGGCGACTGCAATTTTTGGACCCCATCAAACATCATTCTGAATTTTTTCTAGAAATTGGAGAAAAGTGAGTAGATTAGGAATCCACTGGTCTGCCACAGCAAAAATGGCCGAAACTGATCAAAAATAGACTTGGAATGAGTTGAACTAAAATCCGATTGCCAAATATGTCATAACTTGCCAAACAGAGAACACACTTTTTCTTTTGGCAACCCACTGCATTTTGATTTTCAATGAGAAAAAGCGCAAACGATTTATGATCTCTGGCTTGGAAAACTTGTATCTTTTAAAAGTAAGCCAAATTGGCGACATCAGTTACGTCATCAGTGACGTAATGTTTATTGCCAACTTGGCTCATTTTTAAAAGATGCAAGAAAGTTGTCGCCAGGGTATCTGAATCATCTCCATCCTTCTTAATTGAAAATTAAAGAGTGAGGGTTACTAAATAAAAAAAAAATGCTCATTATTTGGCAAGTTATGGCACATTTGGCAATCGGGATTTAGTTCAACTTATTAAAAGTCGATTTTTGACCCCTTTCGGCCATTTTTGCCACGACAGACCAGTGGATTCGTATTCTACTCACTTTTCTTCAATTTCTACAAAAAATTCAGAATGATGTTCGATGGAGTCCAAAAATTGCAGTCGCCTCTCAGTCTATTATTATTTGTTGTTTATTTAAATTCAACTATACCTCGGGATAACATTACTTAAGTCTTGATTATACACTGTAAGATGTATCCTTACGCGTCAAGATATAGTTCCAGACAAATCACATTTATAGTAATATTGATAACCTGCCACACATATTTTTGTATTAAACTTAAGTATACGTTGATAACAACAAGAAAATAAACGCTTCTAAATTTAAATTTTAATTAATTTTTTACTTTTCTAAACCCAGATACTGTAAGAGTTTTGACGAATCGGGAACACTTCATTCCGATCAGTCAATCAGAACACAGTAAAATCGATCAATGTATAGAGGGTGTAGTATTTTTATGCAGATAAGTACCATTATCAGGTTTATTTCACTATATATAATACTCATGGCATTTGAAATAAAATGGTCGTGTAGCGGTGAAACACTGTAAAACATTTAGGAAACAAAAATATTCATATTATTTGTGAGCTATATTTTGTCTGATAAAAATGCTCAACAATTATTTTGATGTTATGTAATTATGATATCTGTTATTTATTTCAAAGTTCTTGGACATCGCACAATTGTCAACTAAACTTAATTTTCGTAACTGTATTTAAATTTGCCTTGGATTAGGGTAATTAACCATTTTTGTTTTCATATTTTAATTATTAAAAAAAAATGGCTAGTTTAGAGATATTTTTGGCAATAATTATTACGTAGACAAGAAAAAAAAATCTCGTCCATAGCGGCTAAATTAGCTACATAATTTTTGATGAATATTACATGATCCGTGCTGGTAAGTGAAACAGAGGAAAACAGTTGTTGATCGGCGATGCTCAAAGGAAGAGGGCTCCGTGCTATTTTTAAAGTACCTTAAAAAGTATTGCTATAGTAATTTTGAACAAAATCATTTAAGCCGTTCGGTGACAATTGCTGAAAAACATAAATTTTTCAATAGCAGCTACCTCATGCGCATGCGCAATTTTGACAAAAACCTTAATGACAAGTTCCACGGCCACCACTAGTACGAATACAAAAGTTGAATGTCGTAGATCAATCCTTTCGGGAGTTATGATGACCACAGACAGACACATTTTTTCTAGATCACTTTTTTGAACTCGTCACGTTCTAAAACCATTTTTTTTTTCTAGATTACTTTTTTGAACTTAACACTTTCTGAAAAGTGTAGAAATGCAAAGAAAAATCGATTTTTTTTACCGAATTGAATACTTTCATTTCCTTATGATAACATATGGGACATTTGAAGTAATAAGATCCTAATTAACAACATATTGTTGCGTGGATGGGTTCGAAAGATTTGAAGCCAAAGCAGATAGAAACTTGCAGAAATTTATTACGATATAACTCTTCGCAGATTATCTTGCAACTCAAGAACTTCTCGTTCTAGTAGACTCAATACAGCTCTTTTCACAACAATAGAGCACAAAACAGCAGTTAAAAACTTAACAACACAACTGCTAAAATCGCTGCAAAAGACAATACAATACAGTTCACTTTCGGAACTCTCTGAATGCTCACTAAGAGACAGCTAACTTAGTAACTCCACTCATTCAATTAACTCCAGTCAATTAACTCAACTCCACTCACTCTTGGCCGGACTTATATAGGAAAGGCGAATTTTCTAGAAACTTCCAGAGATAGAAATTTGGAGAACTTTCCAGATCTTAGATCGTAGTCGAAAATACCTATACATGTACATGGGGACCGAAAATGTCGCCAAATGGTCGCCAAGTTTGGCGATATTTAGCGATTTATCGCCAAATTTGGCGACAAAAATTAGTCACCAAAACCTTCGCCAACTTGGCTCTATCTCGCCAAATGGCGAGATTGCCATTACCATAACGTTAAATGGCATTCTCTTTGTAAAACTCGCTTCCCAGCATTATCTCTGTAAAACTCGTTTTCAAGCATTAAGACACACATTGCAGGAAAGCGAACTCTTGCACTGCCATATGCGAAATGTACATAAATTTTCCTATTTACATAATAGTCCAGGGAATAGAGACATTTTGCCTTGCAAAAGGTTATGTAGTTCTGATTTTTTAATATGTTATAAAGGTCGGTCTCGTGGTTTATAAACCAAGTTTTCGACCTCCTAACCCTTGTGTGTTCTCCGTGGTGCACCAAAAGCTGAGCCGTTTTTCAGTTTATACGTCATAACTCTTTGCCAATGCATCTTAGAAACACACATTATATTCAAAAGTTGTAGAATATTAAATTATCTACAACTTTTGTATACTAAGTTTTTTTTGTAGACCTATTATGTAAATAGTTATGTCGCATCAAAGTCAAAACTTTTTCGTAAAAATGCTACTTTTTTAAGATTTGTGTCAAGTTTTTGATTATATCTTCATAATGGTACTTTTTAGAGAAAAAGTTTGTGAATAAAAGTTGTAGAGCAATAAATTTCCTACAAGTTTTCTATATAAACTTATTTTCTAAGACTAATAACAATTGAGTTACTCTGCTTTGTGTATTTTCCGTGGTGCACCACAAAAAAATACGTTTTTCAGTTTATAGATCATAACTCTTTCGCAATGCATTTTAAAAACAAATATTAAGTTTAAAAGTTGTAGAATATTAAATTTTCTACAACTTTTGCAAACAATTTGCTTTTGTAAAGCTATTATGTAAAGAGTTACGTCGTATCAAAGTAAAAACTTTTTCGTAAAAATGCTGCTTTTTTAAGTTTTTTGCCGAGTTCAATTATATCTTCATAACAATAAGTCGTAGGGAAAAATATATCAAACAAAAAATGTAGATCTATAAATTTGCTCTAAGTTTTATACAAAAAGTTACTATCTAGGACTAATAACTAAAGATCTACTCTTCTTTGAAGGTTTACGAGATGATAACCAGTAATATATTATGTATAGGTAGGGGTTTAAAAATAGCTTCTTACTGCATAGTCTGACAATTTTAATAAAAAAATAAAACAACATTTACATAATACTAATGATAATGTAAAATAAAAAGTGGAAATATATTAAATAATGTATATATCTATATACAATAACGGTAATATCAATTTACCATTTTCGCCATGGTGCACCAAAAACCTTCTGAATTCTGAAATTTTGAATTTTTTTCAGTATACCGATCATATCCTTTTTCCACTGCATTTATAGGGGGAAAAAATTAAATTTTGGGTTGTAGAGTAATAAATTTTCTACCACTAATGTAGATGCAATTTTTTTTTTGTAGAACTATTGTATGAAAAACAAATTGTATGAAAAGCATCAAAGCAAAAACTCTTTCGTTAAAATACCATTTTAAGATTCTTGTCGAGTTTTTAGATGATATCCATAAAAGTATATCATAAAAATTGTAGAACCCTAAATTTTCTACGTGTTATATACAAAGTTATTATATAAGACTAATAACAAAAGAGCTACTTGGTAAGATCTAATATTAAAAACAGTTTCTTACCTCAAAGCCTGACAAGTTTAATAAAAAATAAAACAATATAGGTATTAAAATAATATATAATATTTATATTTTTTTATTTATAATAAGTAATATCAATAAAACTTACAATTTAGAAAACTTATAGATTCTTAAATTTAGTTTCGTTTAGCCACGAAGGCTCGGCTAGTTCCTTCGCTACTTCTTGAATTAAGAGTTCTGTTGGGTAAATCTTCACCGTTGTCATCAATTATGATGTTCGCTGTATTGTCACAGGTTTGTCCATGACAGTTTTACATATTATGGAGCACTTGAGATCGGCCTTTCTACAACCGCAGGCCTTAGTGCATCCTATATTGCGCTGGCAGAAAATGTAGGTCAGAATTGATTAAGGAGCTGAATCCCTGGTGGTTGTAATAGGAAGAAGTCCTTTACTGTCCATCTTCCACCCACAGACCAGAGGATTTTTCAATTGGCCCATCCATGTCTTTACTTGATGGTATGTGCGAAAGACATGGCGAGTAGCAGCTTCTTGGGTCGGAGGTAGCTTTGACAGATTTAACTTGCTCCCAGTTGTTGATTTGGAAAATTGCCTATAACGCAAAGAATTTCAAGCTGTTGCCCTGTGACCACCAAAGAGAGCAACAAGAATGCTTTATACTGCTTATTAGGTGATGCTTGAAACACTGGCATTAGGATCTAGGAAAATCTTTGCAAATACCTGTAATATTGGATATGATGAAGCAGCCAACATTACAACGCATGTATTCCAATATTAAATAACTACACTGAGTGGTTGATATTCTGTCGGGATGGTTAGTGGTGGGGAGGGTTGAGAATGGTTTTTCGGTTCTTCTAATCTTCTACCCTAAATTCGGCAGTGGCAAATCTCAATCACCAGTATATGGTGTTTTCGCTGAAACTGAGTCCTTAAAAGAATTCCTTTACATGTCACTAATGCCACTCGACTTGTGATTTTTCTATTCTATCTCAAAAGATCTGTACCCCACGTAGTTTAGAATCAGCCACTTGAATGCAGTCTATTTCTCATTTTTATTTCCGAATGCAGAAATTTTTGGTGAATCACGGCAAAATGGTAAATTTTATATTACTATTATTATCTATAGATATATACATTATTTAATATATTTCCCCTTTTTATTTTACATTATCATTAGTATTGTATATATATTTTATTTTTTTATTAAAATTGTCAGACTATGCAGTAAGAAGCTATTTTTAAACCCCTACCTATACATAATGTATTACAGGTTATCATCACGTAAACCTTCAAAGAAGAGTAGTTGGCATGGGTGTTTGTAAATGTACGTTGGCTTGTCTAATGACGAATGTTTTTGCGCATTATAGCCCTCGTGTTGCTGACGGCGCCAGATAATCTGAAAACAACCAACCAAACAAAGAAGAGTAGATCCTTTGTTATTAGACCTAGATAGTAACTTTTTCGTATAAAACTTATAGCCAATTTATAGATCTACAACTTTTGTACAATATATTTTTCCCTACGACTTATTGTTATGAATATATAATTGAAAAACTCGGCAAAAAACTTAAAAAAGCAGCATTTTTACGAAAAAGTGTTTACTTTGATGCTATGTAACTGTTTACATAATAGCTTTACAAAAGCAAATTGTTCACAAAAGTTGTAGAAAATTTAATATTCTACAACTTTTAAACTTAATATTTGTTTTTAAAATGCATTGCGAAAGAGTTATGATCTATAAACTGAAAAACGTGTTTGTGGTTCACCACGGAAAATACACAAAGCAGAGTAACTCCTTTGTTATTAGTCCTAGAAAATAAGTTTATATAGAAAACTTGTAGGAAATTTATTGTTCTACAACTTTTATTCACAAACTTTTTCTCTAAAACGTACCATTATGAAGATATAATCAAAAAACGACACAAATCTTAAAAAAGTAGCATTTTTACGAAAAAGTTTTGACTTGGATGCGACATAACTATTTACATAATAGGTCTATAAAAAAACTTAGTATACAAAAGTTGTAGATAATTTAATATTCTACAACTTTTGAATATAATGTGTGTTTCTAAGATGCATTGGCAAAGAGTTATGACGTATAAACTGGAAAACGGCTCAGTTTTTGGTGCACCACGGAGAACGCACAAGGGTTAAGAGGTCCAAAACTTTGTTTATAATCCACGGGACCGACCTTTATAACATATTAAAAAATAAGAACTACATAACCTTTTGCAAGTAAGACCCCTTTTTCAGTCTCTATTCCCTGGACTATAATCAATACTACGGAATATTTACAAATATACAGAAATTCGTACCAATATGATTGAAAAGCATTTCATTTGATTGAAGTGACCTAAATCCTCAAAATTTTTCACGTTTTGTCAATTTCTCTCCATTTCATTTCAGTATCCAACTCATCTTAATTCTTGAGATGCCCACTATGGAAAAAATAGGACAAAAATAAAATTCGTGGAAAGATCTAATATGTTTTTCAAAGAAGTGGCGTACTATTTTGTCAAGATAACTTCGTTCTGGTAACATCAAATACTAATGGAATTTATCCCGAGGTCAAATTGAATTAGTCATTGCAACTAAAAATAGTCCATTAACTTTATTCTTCTGAAGTCCATTACAGCTATTTTTTTTATATACGTTAACATTCTTTTAAATACGAAACGCAAAGAGTTCATTTATAGAAATACTCGGAGAATGTTATATTTTGCTCTTTTATTACAGTTGTGAAATAATGGAAAGATTATAATGGTGAATTTATTTTCGCAAATGATTAAATTTTCCTTCACATGTTTCATGTTTCTTTAAGATAAAGTAAATGCATCAAATAAGAATTAAAAAATGTGTTCAGTATTGATGCATGTATTTGTAAAATTGGTCTGTAAATGTTGTCGTCAAATAGACTATCGGAGACTTTGTATAAGCTTTTCCTCGACATTAGTGTGAATAGAAGCTTAAGTTAATTTATTTTCCGTTTTCTGTTATTGCTGTGACAATACTTGTTGCAAAAGACACTAAAATGTTCATTATTACTCTCAAATAGGCTCCGATAGCCTAGTTTCGGGAGCCGTATATTTATACTGAATACGCCAATGTATGATCTTTATATCGATTGAGTAGTGTTGTTGTTGCTAATCCTCACTGTCTGACGGAGTCAGACAAGATCCACGAGTTCGTTGACTAAAAGGAAGTCGAAGACTAGGAGAGGATTGCTACAGAGATCCTCCTTAGAGAATCCCATGCAATCAAAGAGGTGCTCAGGAGAGGCCTGATGATTTTGGCACTTGGTGCAGGTGCCGAAGGTTTTCCTGCCCTCGTTGAAAGTGAGGCACTTGATGTGACCGCTAGCAAGCCTTGATAGAACAGTCCGGGTACGTCTGTCACACGGGAGGTCAAGGGACAAACCCGGTTTTGAGCCCTTGTACCAATTATGGGTTGGGGGTGTTTTCCACTCCTCCGAGATCTTTGATTTTTCCAGAGAGTATAATTCCAAAAAAGTATGGAAGAGGGAGATGTTGAAATCCTGCAAACCTCCTTAGCAAGAATATCGGCCATTTCGTTCCTGTGGAGATTCACATGGGAAGGTACCCATTGCAAATTAACATCATGATTATGAGAAATTGGCTTTAATTTAAGCAGGAATTCGTTGATTGAACAGTATAAAGCATGTCTGAAAACTGAAAAAAAATATTGATTTTTTTTTAAAAATAAAATTACAGTTGATATTTGATTCATTCTTTTTTTCCAAACAATTAAAAAATAATAATTTTTATTATTTCATTATTACAAAAAAAAAACATCCTTTTTTAATCTTTTGTTCCAACAAGACAATGCGACTTGATCTAAATTTCAATAAACATATTTAAATCATGCCTCCAGATATCCCCATTTTAGTTGATATCAATTGTGAGACGATGACGGTCGAAACCAGTTAATTCATTTTATGGCAGAGTCGAGATATTTGTAGTAGCCAATCTTAATAAATCGTCCAAATAAAATGCAGTTATTCAAGTACTCGTATTTATTCTTAACAACAACCATCTTGCAACGGTATAGTGATTAGCGTGCTAGCTTCTAGACCGCGATGGTTGCGTATTCGAGTCCCGTGCTAGGTATGGCTGTTTGTAAATGTATGTTGGCTTGACGAATGTTTCGGCGCATTATAGCCCTCGCGTTGCTGACGGCGCCAGATAATCTGAAAACAACCAACCAACCATCTTGCTGAGAGTTTCTTGATATAGTTTCTTCGGTCCACATAGCGAAGAACTCTGTTATACATAGTATAAACACATACTATTTTGGACAAATTATAACTATGTAAAAAATGTCTAACCGTGGAGCTTGATTTTTGTACCGGGCCGCAGAAAATTTTCCCGTGGGCCGGACATCGCCCGCTGGCCGCGTAGGTGCTAATACTGGGTTGGATTATCGGGCTATTAATCGGAGGACTGGGTTTGATTATCGATAGCCGCCAAAGATCGGTGTGTACCTAACGGGGGCTGGTGCACATAAAATCTGTCATGGCCTCAATGTCCTCTCGTTGGTGTGGTGGGGTCGGAGAGAGGGGGGGTGTACACTAAAAGATTTCGATATCGTATTCACTCGCGGAAATACAATCAATAAGGTCAGAAAGGTGCCATTTTCGTAACTCTCAGGAGTTAAACGGTGAGAAAAGTTGATTTTTTTTTCTAAATTAATTAAGGGGGTCCAGTACCGAAATTTAGTCAAAAATCCCAATTTTTGCTCTCCGATTTACAAAAATAATTCTTAGATTCCTGAAGAGAATGATGTTTTTATCGTATTACTTCGGTGATTAGAACGCCACAAAATTACCTGTTATTTAAACGTCACTAATGGACGTAACGCCTTGAAGCGTCAGCTTAAAGTGTTTTAAGTCAGTGTTGTAAGTCAGCTTAAAGTGTGTTTTTCGAACACTACTGTTTTTCACAGATGTTGCATATTCAAATCGATATATCTCCAGAACCATTAACAATTGGCTACTAAAATTTTTGGAGCATTTAATTTATATAGTTTTAAAAATTTCCTCTTCGCAGAATTTTATTTTTTTAATTCTGTTTTAAAATATAACATTTACCGTAAAGGATAACATAAAAAAAAAAAAAAAAATTTCAATATTTTAACTTTGAGAATTTTTTGAATTTTTTCTAATTCACCTATCGAAATTCTGTTAAGACAAAATTTTCTTTATATAATTATGTATTACAGAAAGCTTTCACTTTGAAATTTTTTTTTTTCTTGACGTATATCAAAATACGCAAACATCAAATATTATGGATTTTTCTTGGTTTTTAATTTTTTTATAAAAATAACTAAACACAATATTTAAAAAACATTATCATCATTATTATAAATAGTATCTCATACAAAAGATAAAATTTTAACATGAAAGTATATATAAAGTTTTTTTTTTATTTTTGGTACCGGAATTTTTAAAACTTGGTGGAGAAAGAAATTAAAATATTTTGATTTTATTTCGCTTCATATTATTGCAAGGTATTTCTGCTGTTATCTCTGTCTTCAGTCACAAATTTTCTTACAGCAGCTACAGTTCCAACGCATCAATGGGATTTAACTTCTTTGACTACTTGGCTACGTAAGTGGATGTGGTTATTTGAAGTTTTCAAAATTTTGTCGCTGTTGCCCTCAACTCCGAAAACTTCTGAACGTAACCGTGGAGTATAAACGAACTATTTGTTTACTTCGCGTAGAAAAAAAAAATCGTATTTTTTACTGACATAATTAATGCTAACTCTGCATCTGCCAATGCCCAAATCATCGTGAACTTGGATTTTTTTCAAATGTGCCTCTTTTGGATGTCTTTGTATATTCTAAATCTAAGCATAAAATGTTATTGAAGTGATTAATACAATAATCGTTCTTTTTTTCATTATGAGACTAAAACTATCTGTAACATATTATGTATAAGGTCTTGGGCCAGTCTATTCGTTTCTTCACTGCCGCCAAATGACAGCAGTAGGAAAAACACTTTTACAGAAACGAGTTATATTTCTCATTCTCTGTTAGTCCGAGAAGCGACTGCAAGTTTAGGAAACCCATCGAATATCATTATGAACTATTTATAGAATGTGGAGGCAAGCTCGTAGATTATGAATGTACTGGTCTGCCCCGGCAAAAACGGCCGAGACTGGTCGGAAATCGATTTAAAATGGAGTTGAACTAAATCTGATTGCCAAATATGTCATAACTTGCCAAATAATGAGCTTTCTTTTTTTTGATAACCCATCATTCTTTTTATTTATTATTTTTATTTATGAAGGTTGCAGACGATTATTATCTCTGGAAAAGTCTTACTTGCAGCTTATAAAAAATTATCCAGGTTGTCGTCATCATTGTCACAATCAGTGACGTAATATTTATTGTTAATTTGGCCCACTTTTGAAAAGAGGGGAATATTTTTCGTCAACTAAAAGAAAATCATTTGTCCTCTTCCTCATTTAAAATTAGGGAGCGATGGTTTGCTAAAAAAAAAGAATGCTCATTATTTGGTCAAGTTATGACATATTTGGCAATAGGATTTAGTTTAACTCATTCAGTCTATTTTTGGCCAGTTTCACCCATTTTTCTCTCGGCAGACCAGTACAATAATAATCTACTAACATTTATCCACATTTTATAATTTTGCAGTCGCCTGGCAGTCTATTTGGAAAAGGTTGCCATCTGCTCGTTTGTTATGTGTATCTAAATTCTGACCTTTAAAAGTAAAAAAAATACACTTTTACAGAAACTTGATATCAATTATCACTTTAGAAATTATTAATACCGAATAATTTTCTCCTATATATTAAGTTAATTAAGTTATTTTACTTATAAAGCTATGAAAAAATCAAAAATAAACTATATTGCAATGATTTTGCGTTAACAAACAAATAACTGCTGCTGTGATTATGATAAACAAGAAAATTGATGCGATAATTCGTCTCCCTTTGGCTGATTCGACTGAAATCTAAATCCCTATTGGTTGGAATTTAAAAGTGTTTTTTTTTTTTTATCGGAGAGAATTTTCAAAACATTTTAATCCGCTGTTTCTTCTTTGCAGCTAAATGATGGATGAAGGAAATATACTTTTACAGGAACTTGTAGGCAGGATACAACTTTGGAAAGGTGATTGATAAGAGAGCTTATTCGTTTGTGTTAAAAAAAAAAAAAAAAAAAAAAAAATCTTCACCTTATTTTACCATTTACTGTCGTATTTTCGGGTTTTTTTCCTGCAGCTCAAAAAGTAACAGTAAGAAAAACCCTTTTACTGAAGCTGCTTATCAAAAAAAAAAAAAAAAAAAAAAAAGTGGAAAGGTAATGAACAAGAAATTTTGCTTGTCAGTTCAAAATTTCTATTCGAAAATCTGCACCGTCTTCTTTGAGTTCCTTTTCTATAGGTTAATGATAGAGGTAGAAGAAAAAAGAATCGAACTTTTCAGAAATGGGAGTTACATTTGCACCCTTTTTTGTTGTTGTTATATCGCCTTTTCGGTTCTTTTCTGTAGCTAATAGTTAGAATTAGATTTTTTTTCCAACTGCAACTGATTAACGAGACACAAGTAGATCAAGGAGACATTTTGATGTTTACTTAAAAATTATCTCTTACCCTCTGCTCGTCTTAGGCCTAGTCCGTTGTCTTTTAGAGTCTTCTTTGCAGCTAAAAATTAAATGAAGTGTGAAAACATTTTCATAAACTGGTACAGTCAACTCGCAGTTCAAGGGACTGTTCAAATTCTTCGAGTTATAGGAAGTCACACGGAAGTTATTCTCTATTCAAGGAATATTTCATCAGAGATATCTTTTGCTGGTTCACGTGGAGTCCGGAAGACAATATTGTGTCTTGCTTTAAACATTTCTATACTAAACTTCAACTTAACTAGACATCACTTAGACGATAGATCGTCACAGTGCTCATAGGTATTTAATCCATTTTGGCGGAGTGAAGACATAATTCTCGAAAAAACCTTATAGACTTTTGTTCTCTACAGGGTTGTGGTTTGGAGAACCTATGAGCACTGTGACGATTTACCGTCTAAGTGATGTCTAGTTAAGTTGAAGTTTAGTATAGCCACCCTGCACTTTCTATAAACCCTTCAACTTTTAGTAAACAATCAAAGTCCTTCGACTTTTCTTTTAACATCACCAAACTAAGAGAGATTTTGGAATTCTGGTTTCGATATGTCTCAAACCATTTTAAAAGAGCAGCTTCGACACCAAAAAAGGCCTTCACTCATTTACACGATGGATCGAGTTTTGATGCATGTCTTCTCAAAATCGTCTTTTAGTCCGAGAGGCGACTGGCCGACCAAACGGTGTAGTGGTTAGCATGCTAGCTTCTAGACCGCGAGGTTGCGGGTTCAAGTCCCGTGTTAGGCATGGGTGTGTTTGTAAATGTATGTTGGCTTGTCTAATGACGAATGTTTCGGCGCATTATAGCCCTCGTGTTGCTGACGGTGCCAGATAATCTGAAAACAACCAACCGAGAGGCGACTGCAATTTTTGGACCCCATCGAACATCATTCTGAATTTTTTTTATAGAAATTGGAGAAAAGTGAGTAGATTAGGAATCCACTGGTCTGCCGTGGCAAAAATGGCCGAAACTGATCAATAATCGACTTGGAATGAGTTGAACTAAAATCCGATTGCCAAATATGCCATAACTTGCCAAAAATAGAACAAACTTATTCGTCTGGCAACCCACTTCATTTTGATTTTCAATGAAGGTTGTGAAAGCGCAGGAAGGAAGCGAAGGAAGAAAAAGCGCCAACGATTTCTGATCTTTGGCTCGGAAAACTTATATCTTTTAAAAGTAAGCCAAATTGGCGACATTAGTTACGTCACACGTTTGTCAAGTTATGGCGCATTTGGCAATTAGATTTAGTTCAACTTATTAAAAGTCGATTTTTGAAAAGTTTCGGCCGTTTTTGCCACGGCAGACCAGTGGATTCGTAATCTACTCACTTTTCTCTAATTCCTATAAAAAATTTAGAATGATGTTCGATGGGGTCCAAAAATTGCAGCCGCCTCTCAGTCTATAATGGAACAGTTTTAGGTACTCCGAGTCAAGAGATAACTAATACTACTTTGTAAATTTTCCTATTGTAACTCTTATCATCCTAAATTAATGGTTACCCATAATTCAACTCCAACGCTCTGGAAAATGGCGCTCTGACTACTGAAGTCTAGAAGCGGGCTTTTTGATATAAATGGAGATTCATCTGAAACCCAGCAAATTTTAAAGATACAAAATTTTCGTCTCCTATTACCGAAACTTTCTGCATATTTCTTTTTCAGGTGGCAGACCATCTGTCTAATTTATCTGCTCGAACAACTGTTGCCACTCTCTCTTCCTAAAAGTAATTTAATTTCACGCCCCTCCACATTCGAAACGGAAACGGGGGATCACACCGCAGCAACTGGTGGCATCAGCAAGCAACCTCGGTCGCAAAGTTTAGCAGTGGAGGGGTGGCAGCGGAAAAACGCGCATAAATTTTCGTCAGGAGATGTCGCAGATGAAAAATACCCCAGGAGGGAAACTTAGGGAGGGAATTCCCTTTTTAAAAACTCCAAAACTCATTCATTTAATTAGAGCTTTCTTCCTCTAAATTACTCGGCGTTATTTCTTTTCCAGTTCCACAGTTTTCGATGTAAAAATGTCCGCCCATTCATGCGTTGAAAACTCCCAGCTCGACCCCTCCCACTTTCACTTCACTTCGAAGAGAGGAAAACGCAAACGATAAGAACAAAACTGAAATCAAGGCTAGCCGATGAAAGAGGATGATGTTTCATAACTATCTACTCATGACGATTAGGTTATTTAAAAAAAAAAAAAAAAACCTTCGATGGTGAATTACGATTGGCGTGTTAGTATGACGTCATCGAAGTCTCGTGTTTTAGCGCTTGTCTAAATATCGAAGTTATTTTTTTTTATTTGCATGCATACAAATATTTAGCTCTTTAAGGGGTCCGGTACCGAAAATAAAAAAAAAACTTTATTTATGTACATTTTTATGTCATAAATTTATTTTATGTATGAGATACTATTTATATATCTTTGAGAAAATGTTTTTTTAAATATTGTGTTTAGTTATTAAAAAAAAATTAAAAACCAAGAAAAATCCCTAATAATTGAAGTTTGCGTATTTTGATATAAGTCAAGAAAAAATATTTATTTTTTTTTCAAAGTGAAAGCTTTCTGTAATACATAATTATATAAAGAAAATTTTGTCTTCACAGAATTTTGATAGTTGAATTAAAAAAAATTAAGAAAATTCTCAAAGTTAAAATATTGAAATTTTTGCTTTTTTTTATGTTATCTTTGACGCTAAATGTTATATTTTAAAACAGAATTAAAAAAATAAAATTTTGTGAAGACAAAATATTTAAAACTATATAAATTAAATGCTCCAAAAATTTGAATAGCCAATTATTAATGGTTCTGGAGATATATCGATATGAATATGCAACATCTATGAAAACACTAGTGTTCGAAAAACGCACTTTAAGCAGACGCTTCAAGGTGTTACGCTCATTAGTGATGTTTAAATGACAGGTAATTTTGTGGCGTTCTAATCACCGGAAGAATAAGATAAAAACATCATTCTCTTCAGGAATATATGAACTACTTTTTAAAATCAGAAAAAAAATTTGGGATTTTTGAAAAAATTTCGGTACTAGACCCCCTTAAGCCATAATATTTGTTTATCAGAAATTATTTTTAAAGGAAGTCCTTAAAGAATTTCTCGAGTTTATAGGAACTGTTATCTTATATATTTTTCAGCTAGTTTGAGAAACATATTTGAAATAAAAAATGGGGTGAAAATGAGGGTTTCGAAAGAGTTAAAAAAAAAAGTTGTCTTGTATAACTTTTTAAAACTATAATAATATAACCCATAAAAACAAAGTTTTTAATATAAATCCTTTATATGCATTGCCAATTTTTATGTTCATTAACATAGCGCCCTTTCTGTTGTCAGCGTGGGCTTGTTTTTTTTAATATTTATAATTAGATACAAACGCCATCTCTATTAGCTAAATGTGCGGTAATCTACTTTTCAAATTGATTAATTAAAAATAAATGTGAATTTAGTTACTCGCATCTAAATATCTTTAAATTATTCTGTTTAAGGGGATCACGGGGCCAAAGTGAGTGTTATGATAACAATTTCAACAATTTAATCGCACTTGCAGCAAATTCGATATTTTTGTGCCGACCAAACGGTATAGTGGTTAGCGTGTTAGCTTCTAGACCGCGAGGTTGCGGGTTCCGAGTCCCGTGTTAGGCATGGGTGTTTGTAAATGTATGTTGGCATGTCTAATGACGAATGTTTCGGCGCATTATAGCCCTCGTGTTGCTGACGGCGCCAGATAATCTGAAAACACCCAAACCAACCAATCGAGATTTTTGCATTATTACAGTTATTTTTTCTCTCCAAACGACAGGTATGATCCCTCTTCCTCAATATATTTTGTTTATTACTAGAAAGAGAAAAATAATTTAAAAAATAACATTCTCAATAACATTATTTTAGCGTTATTATTATAGTGTTATAAATAGTCTCGTTTTGTTAATGGAATTTATCACATTTTTTTCTAAATAGTAGTATTAGAAAAAGTATTTAATCTTAAACGCGAATTCGACTGATTGTAAATTAATTTTTGCATGATAAAAAATACAATAGGAGAACTTTGACTTTTCTCCTTTTTAAGTCAAATTAAAGATGTAATTCGATGTAAATGGAATCTAATTTGATGTAAATGTAATTTAATGTAAGTGTATTGCAATTTCAATTCAATGATTTTATATGATATAAATATTATTTGATGTGATGCAAATGGAATTTAATTTATTTCAATTTGACGTAAATGTTATTTAATGATATAATTTAATATAATTTTATAAAATTTAACATGATGTAATTAATTTAATTTAATAAAATGTTTTATAATTTAATCTAATTTTATGTAATTCAATTCGAAGTAAGTCTGCAATTGACGTTGAAATAATTTTATGTAATTCAATTCGAAGTAAGTCTGCAATTGACGTTGAAATAATTTTATGTAATTGAATTCGAAGTAATTTTATATGATTTAATTTGAAATAATTTAATGTAATTTAATTAAACTTTATACGAATTAATGTAATTTTATGTAATTTAATTACATTTTATGCGAATCAATGTAATTTTTATATAATTTACTATAATGTTAATTGATGAAATTTAATTCAACTTGGTGTTATTGAATAAAATTAAATTTCACGATAGAATGCATTGTCATGACAACGAGTCTAACCTTCCATGTTTCAGCTCGATTGGATGGTGGAAAGTAGGTTGATTAGCTCTCCACAAATTGTCTCACTCAAGCAAATAAACACGCACAAAAAACAAAATTGAGGTTTTATTATAAAGGATTTAATAACAATATCTAAAATTTACAAATTTCACGTGCGTTATATTGGCATTTTCATGACGACCATCTTTACGAAATTCTGGTTATTCCATGATAAGGAGTTTCTTTCATTATTTTCTCTACGACAAATACGCAGAATTTTGCCCTGGGTAAAGGTTTGAAATCTCCAATGCAGCCCCCTCCCCTCCCCTCCCCTCCCCCCCCCCCCCCCTCATAACCCACTCTTCGGACTGCAACCTAGTTGTTACGAAAACACTTTTCCCTTCTAAGCCTTGAAAAATCTCGGCTTCTCGAATCCACAACAGAGACCGTATCACTCGCGCCCCCTGGTGCTCTTTCTCGAGAGGGCGAGCGAAAGTGATGCCGAAGAAAATTCCTTTTCAACTGGTTGTCATGGGAACGAAATTCCAAAGACCACGCCCCCCTCATACCCCTTCCAAACGAACATTCTATAACGATCGTCTGCTCATGGCGGGACGACGGGAAATCATTCTGTTTTCTCCCGGTTTGGGACACAAGTTTTAAAATGTAGGTCGGATTCGAAATTAAGTAGCAGACGATCTTATTTTCTTTTTAATTAGGGATTGTAGAAGATTTTTTTTAGTTTTTTCTGAAGTGAACTGTAGCTACTGGGAGTCGAAAAGGCGACGGAAAAAAGTTCGAAACTTTTTTGTAAGAACGTCCCCTTCTCTTTTGATAAAAGAAAAGTTAGTAAAAGGGGTGAGTAACTTTTTTTTGAGATTTTTTCTTAGTTTTGATTTGAAAGAAATGTTGCTGTAAAAACCTCGTATCGTCTTCGAAATGATTAACTATTTTGATTTGCAGTGAAACTTTTAAACGAAGAACAAAAAGTTCATCTCTAAAGCAAATAAAAAATATTTTTGTTGACATTATATTAAATTCATAAAAATTTAATAAAATTAATTAAATTCATAAAATTTTGACATTTGATAAAAATGTAATCAAATGTCGAAATTTTATTTTATTTGCTTCAGAGATAAACTTTTTGCTGTTTGGTTTAAAAGTTTCATCATTTATCTAAGTATGCTCGCTTATGAATTCCATATGAAAATAGCTATTTTTACATAATAAATAATAATTCCTATAAAATCTCAATAAAGCTTGATTCTACATAGATATAAGTATAAAAAAGTCTATTTGTCGTTTAATTAATTTCATGTTTTAGTGATTTTTATCTGATTTTTTATTTTATTGTTTCAACTAGATATAACTCTATCACTTGACGGGACGATTGAAAAAGTATTCCAGTGTTGAATTTTTTTAATAGAGGAAAAAATAATTTAAATTCAATCAATCAAATTGAATCAGCCTCTCAGCTAGTAAAAAAACCGTTAAGTTATTTAAATTTATAATGCATTAACTAATTGACGATAAAAACAGTTAACAACGTTTCTCATAGTTTAAAGTTTAATTTCGAATAATTTAGAAAACATACCTATTTGGGGTCTAAACATAATTTTTTTAATAAAGTAATCGCATTCAAATGGTATTTAATTAATAATCATAAAAGAAATTACCAATTGAAGAATAAAACGTATGGATATTTAATTGCGTTTTTTTCTCTTTTTTTTTTTCTTTCTTTTTTTCCCTTTTTCTTCTTGCGATAAGTACTTCAACAGGTTATTTTGATGTGATTATCACAGGCGTCAGGGTAATATAGGATAACATATATCTATCTTCGTAACATATTTGTAATGAACAGACATTAAGTTTGTTGTATTAAAGCATGCGAATAAAAACGATATTGTTATGCAATAGGACATGTCACCAGCAGCACAAATATGCTGGCCAATATCAATAGACATTGGCCATTCCCGATGTGAATCGTTGTAGACTATTTGTTGTTACGTATCTTGGCCAATATCAGCCTGATGTTGGTTAAAATGCACTTAAAGTTTTGAAATGTTGGTGCGTTGTTTTAAAATTGAAATATTTTATTTATGACAAAGGACGGAGGGGTAAAACATGTGGAAGGGCAACTGCAAAGAACGATCACAGTCCAATTTATTCGAAATCAAGGTTTTTCCTCTATCTGTTAGGTTATAGCAAAGAGTTTAACCATGCGGAGTTCTCTGCAAATAAATATCATTGTAAGTGAGATTTTGAGCAACTATTTAACTGAACCCTGATACAAGCCCTGAGGCTTTAAACTTTAAATAAGCTTTTCTGGAGATTTGAGAAAAACGGACTCTGATTGTTCTTTGCCGTAGCCTTTCATGTTTTAGGATGTGTTTAACAGGTTTATTTTCGCCTATTTTGGAACGATGCTCGAGTTTCGGACAGGATTGGTCAGTCTTCCAAAACCTCTGTTTCCGGCATTGTCCAATACCTCTGTGCTACCTGGTGTTATACTTAATAATTTTCAAATGCATTTACAGGTAGTATTTCTAAGAAATAGAAATAAAATTATGAGATTGCTATACTAAACTTCAACTTAACTTGACGTCACTAGACGGTAGATCGTCACAGTACTCATAGGTATTTAATCCATTTTGGCGGCGTGAAGGCATAATGTTCTCCAAACCACAACCCTGTAGAGAACAAAAGGCTATAAGGTTTGGCGAGAATTATGTCTTCACTCCGCTAAAACGGATTAATTGCCTATGAGCACTTTGAAGATCTATCGTCTAGTGATGCCAAGTTAAGTTGGAGTTTAGTATAGGTAAAAGGATGTCATTATTTAAAAATTCATATCTCGAGTAAGTTTATCTGAAAATGTATCGATGCCAGAATGGTATTAGTAACGAGGACTTACTTCTTTTACTATATTATAACTAGTTCAGTTAGTGTTATTTTAGGAAAATCGTGTTCATTTACTATTTTATGAAAACATGACTACGTTTTCATAATAACGTATTTCAAAGCTTTAATTCAGCTATTTTACATCCAATTTAAGGATTTATTTACATATGATTTCATTTAGGTTGGTTGGTTGAGGTTTTATGGAGCAAGGGCTTCACTAGTGCCATGCTGCTCCAATAGCATTAAAATTTAATCTTGGTAACGGATACGTAACTTTTTATTATTTTTCAAAAAAAAACCCATTCCAACAGGTTGTTTTGATGAGTTTATCTAATGCGACATGAATTTAGCCCAAGCTGTCTTCGTAACACATTGGTATTGAAAGGAAAATATGTTCATTCTATAAAAGCAAGTTAATGACAATACTACTAGGATACCTCTAACAGCGTCAGCCACTACGCGGGCCGCGGGCCGGATTTGGCCCGCGTCAGATTTTTCTGCGGCTCACCGGCACCACAGACAAAAAAAAAAAAAATCAAATTTTCAATGTTGATTTTTTTTTGTTTTGTTGTTGTTGTTGTTTCTAATCTCCCTTTTATCTGACGAAGTCAAACAATATCAGTGAAGCCATTGACATTAATGAAGTATGACACTAGTTGTGGACAGTATAAATGTCCTCCCACTCCAGTCCAAGGCAGTCCAAAATGTGCTGAGGTGATGCCTGTTCTTTTTGGCATTTAGGGCAAAGAGGAAAATTTTTGCTTCCCCCGGAATATGTGAGGCCTTTAAGGTGACCACTAGCAAGTCGGGACAGACGGGTATTAGTGTGCCTATCACAAGGAAGAGATAGGGAGTGTCCCGCCTTTTTGGCTTTATACCATTCGTGAGATGGAGGTATATGCCGCTTTATTTTGAGCTATTTTCTTTGAGTATAACTCTTGATATGTGAGTTCTTGAGTAGAGAGGACAGGGTGTTCTAGTCCCTCCTTAGCAAGAGTGTCAGCCAATTCATTTCCGTGGATGTCTACATGTGACGGGATCCACTGAAAGTGCACTTTGTGCAGTCGGGATATGCTCTTGACTTTGCGTATTATGGATAGACTGGTTTTGTCTCCCACGAGTTCCCAGTTTTTGAGGTGTTGAATGGAACTTCGGCTATCGGATAGAATCCATAAATCTCCGTAGTTGACCTCGCCAAAGATATTTTCTAAACCCAGGTCGATTGCTATTAATTCGCTTCGAAAGACAGAGCAGAAATCTGGATTACGTTGTTTAATAGAATGTTTCTCTACGGGCGTTTCTATATAAATTCCACTGCCTGCCTGTATATCTATTTTGCTGCCATCTGTATAGATTTTGATGTCAATTGAAGGAATTTGATTAACATAATTTTTTTGATTAACATAATATTTGTTTTTACATAATTGTAATTTATCAGAAATAATATGTGTTAACTATGTAAAACAGAGTTCTCCACTACGTGCCCGAAGAAAGCATATGAAGAAGCTTTCAATAAAGTGTTTTTTCATCAAGAATAAACACAGGAATAAATTAAACTGAATCTCATTTGGACAATTTATTAAAATTGACTGCAACAAATACTCCGAAAGACATCGACTCTACCATAAAATAAACTCAACGATTTCGACTGCCATCGTCTCACAACTGATATCGACTAAAACGAAGTTTTCTGGATTTACAGTTTAAATACTTTTATTAAAAGTTAGGTCAAGTCGCATTGTCACGTTGAAATAAAATATTCAAGTATCAATTGTAATTTTATTAAGATAAAATAATAATAATTTTTTCCAGTTTTCAGAAATGCTATATATTATTAAATCGATAATAAATAAAATACATAGTTTGGTGTATCCGGTCCACGAAAAGCTCCAATAAAAATCATACGGCCCGCGTCTAAAAGTTAATGGCGAACGTTGATCTATAATAAGAATTTGACAGTTTTCGGATAAATTTTTTTGTTTTCGAATAACAAGTAGAATTTCCAGAAAAAGTTATAGTACTCAATTTTCTCGAAATAAATATGATGAGTAAGTTTATTAAAAATTATCGATAATCAACTTGTATTCCCGAAGGAATTAACATTCCTGCAATTTAAAAAAATTAAGGAAATTTATTTTTTTGGACAAAATTATGTTAATATTTAAGGGCATATGACTACGTTCTCCTTTTACTTATACAAGGCTTCAATTATACTATTTGTAGACATTTTAAACGTTTATTTAATTCGTAAACGTTAAAATGCATTCTTCGTAACTTCTGAATTCCGGTAATTGCTAGGTTTCAGAATTCCGTGTTAAAGTTTCCAGTTCAAATTTAAGTGTACTCTTGGCTTTATTTAATTCGGAAACATGTACTTTGGGCTTTATTGAATTCGGAAATATAACAGTGTACTCTTGTCTTTATTTAATTCGGAAATCTCAGCTGAACAGTTAACACTTGATCTTATTGAAGGATTGATATTGAGTGGTGTTCCATAATATAGTAAAACTTTAGATGCGTTTTGTTACTAATCGTAATAATACTTTAAAAACAAATGCGAATTTTCATAGTCCATTATCCAATCACAAGACACATCTCATTCACTGCCAACTTAGTTATTGAATGTCTAATAGCCATGCATAATCTCCATTGGTATTGGTTGGTTGTTTTCAGATTATCTGGTGGCGTCAGCAACACGAGGGCTATAATGCGCCGGAACATTCGTCATTAGACAAGCCGACATACATTTACAAACACCCATGCCTAACACGGGACTCGGAACCCTCAACCTCGCGGTCTAGAAGCCAGCAAGCTAACCACTATACCGTTTGATCGGCAGCCATTGGTATTGGAATAAGGAAATAAAGGTTATTTGTGCAACTAGTGTGGAAAGTAATATTTTTTTAAATGAAGTGAAATGCTTATTTGACGAGTTTGAAAAAGTGATTTCCCACATGTTGCATACAATATTTTTTTATAATCACGAGTAAAAATACCTTTAATGTAATTGTTGCGCAAATTTTCTGTAAATATTTATAAACAGTGACGTATTTATTTTAAAGTTTTATTTTATTTTAATTTATTTGTTAGCGGCGATAATACAGATTAGAAAAAAAGTGGCAACATCTAAATTATTTGGAAAAAATTCGAGGTGTCTCTATCGGACGATTGGTTAGCTGGATTTTGCTAGAAAGGTTTTCCAAGAGACTATAAAAAGAGGCGAAAAATAGAATCGACACAGCAGACGTTCATTGGATGCTGTTTGGAAAACATCGTGTTTTTTTTTGTTTGCTTTCGTTGTGCATGAATTATCGCTGTGTTCGAAGTTGTACGCACCGAAGCTTGTATTGGATCTTGATGGCAATTGTTCTGTTGTTCGAAGAAGTAGTGTGAGATTTTGAAGCAAGAATAAATTATAGTTTTTATTTAGTAAAAACTACTTCATCATTTCCTTTGTGAATTTTTTTTTAACAAAATACACAAACTAATGTTGGCAACTCTAGTCAATGAGTATCCATCTATAATGAATATTCTAAAAATGTCATTTTTTTCTCCAAAACTCTATAAAATTTGATGACGAGGCAAGCGGGAAAGATACTTTCTCGCACTTCTCGTGGTAAAGTGCTATTTTCACCACGATTCCTGATTAAAAATGATTACACTAAGTTTAGTTTTTTTTTGCACGTTGTTATAAAACAAAGTTATGTGTTGTATTTTTCGCGGAAAGATTGCAAATTTTGTGAGCATTATTTTAAAGCGTTATTTTGAGTTGGGTTTCATCGGTTAGCGACACTGGGGAATGCTTGTGGCCAATCACAAAACACTTTGAAATATGAATTCGAATCTTCTCATTTCAGTAGCCAATCACTATGAACTTTTCATTTTCAAGCAGTTGATTATGACGTCGCCGTGCCTAAGTTTCGTTTTGTGATGATAGACATTGAAATGTTAAATAGTTATCACGTTTGCACAAAAAAAAAAAAAAAAAAAAAAAAAAAAATACTATTACTATTAATAATAATAATTACAATGTTAGTAAAATAATTACAATCAACATTTCAAAGGTGTATCATCAGTTCATTTGCAATGTTTCATGCAAATTCATCGAAATAAAAATATGAAAAAAACAAAAAAACCATTGACAGATAGAACAATTTCCTACATCTATCAAAGACTTGTGCACACAAAATATATTCAAGAGAGAAAATACTTTTTATATTTTATGTGGTACAAAATACATTCCCATACATTAAAGATTTTGTATGAACACAGAACACAACTCAAACAATGACATGGTTTTGAGAAATTCGGTTGCCAAACAGAAAATCTTCCTTCTGGAAAAAAAAAATGAATATTTTTAGTGCAAATATATCCAAAGGAATTCTCCTTGTTTATTTGGATTTCGAAAAACGGGATTTGAAGAAATCCCGTCTCACTAAAGCGTTTCGTATTTTGTTCAGCTTATGAAATATGAAGCTTCTGTAAGCCGCAACGGAGGGAATTGAGTGCGGCCTGGGATAAGGAATAACAAGAGATAGTGGAAATTCCTCATTTTTTGTTGTTGTTGTTTTCGGAAATTCCATTTTATAAGAGATTTTTTTTTAATGCGGGTGGTTTCTTTTCTATTTTATCTATAATAATAATTATTATAACTAATAGAAAATAGAAACGAAGTTTTTTATTTATACATAAATCCTTTATGTTTTGCAATTTTTATATTCATTAATATAGTGCCGTTTCTGGTGTCAGCGTGTGCTCGATGTTTGCATCTAATTTTAAATATTAAAAACATCTCTATCAGCAAAATATGCGGTAAACTATACCTTTCAAAATTTATTCATTAATAATTAATGTTAATTTATGTTTTCACTTTCAAATATCTTTAATTTATTCGGATTAAAACAATTTATTATTTGTTTATTGAAACAATTTTGGCAACAGGTAAGACTTTCTCTAAGGCTATGCTATTTCAGTGCGATTGGATGACGCCAAGTTGGTTTATTAGTATTCCACAAAAGCGACCTTTTAGTGACAATGACAGCTCCCAAAATTTGATAGAATGCATTGTCATAGACATCGAATCCATCTACCAAGTTTCAGCCCGATTGGATGACGGCAAGGGGGTTAATTTGCCCGCCATCGACATACATACACATAAAATCGAAGTTAATAAAAATAATCTTAAAATGTTGGGTAGTATTGATTCGAATGGAAATTTTAAATGTGTTAAAAACATTGTTTGATTATGATAAAAGCGCACTGGGACTGGATGGTCGTCGACGGACAATTGAATTTTTTTTTTTTTTTACATTTAGTTACCCATAAGTTTACTTAGTGTAATGAAAGTATAGCATTAGGCAAAAAAAAATTCGATTTTAATTGCATTTCACCACGTTTTGGAACACCCGATTTCATAAAAAAAAGGGTCTGGTAAAAATGCATATCTGTGTGTACGTGGTCAGCATAACTCCCGAAAAAATTGACAATTTACCTACGATGTTCAAATTTGGTGTGCGGGTTAGTGATGCTATGGGACCTACCATTAAGGTTTTCATCAAAATCTCTCACCCCACATAAGGTTGAAATCAAGAAAAATCGCGCTTTTTAGCAATTGCTACAAAAACGGCTTACAACGGTTAATGAAAGTAAAGCATTCAATCAAAAAAAATTATTATAATTTTTTCTTATTTTGCATTTTGCATTTTTCCATGTTTTGTAACACCCTAATGTCAAAAAAGTGGAAAGAAAAAATGTATGTCTATGTGTACGTGATCAGCATAACTGCCGAACAAACTGACCTACCATGTTCAATTTTGGTGTGCGTCTTATTAGTGGTGGTAGTGGGACTTGCCATTAAGGTTTTCGTTACAATCGTGCATGCGCATAAGGAATCATGAAAAATTATGAAAAAATACATTTTTTCTTCTTCAGCAATTGATAAGAAACGGCTCGAACGATTTTGATTAAAATCTCTGCGCTAATGCTTCTTAAGGAGTTCTTATCATTTCCACATCCGAAGTACCAGTAGAAATATGATAAGAGCGTAAAAAGTAAAAAAAAAACGAGTGCCTTTAACACTGAGTTCTCTGCCTTTGAGCACCTCCCATCAAGGATTAATTTTTTTCTGTTTCAAGCACAGCAAAGAATAATGTTATGTCTATCAAATAAAATCGCCACTTTCGCCATATTGGCGTATTTTTATGTCCATATAAAAATTGTCAAAAATACCGCCAAACTAACCATATTTATTTAAATGATTGAAAATATGAAAAGAGTAAAAAATACCATTTAAAAAATTTTAATACAGCAACCAATATTATACTATAATTGAAATGTGTGTGATGTTCCACACCCCTAGTTTTTTTCCAGCGTTATTTTACACTCTAACTTTATGTGGACTTATGGAATGAATCGGAACTTGTTCATCTCCAAAAGCATCGTTATTAGTATGGACAACAGTATCATCAATCTCTTTAAACTTTTAGGGAGCTGGTTCTTTATCAGGACTCGCAGTCCCTAATATCATGTCAGGAAAAAAAAAGAAACAAATCAAAGATCCCTTTGGCGTCATTTACTGTCTCTCATTTTGACGTAAACATTGGATCGTCGCCAAATGGCATCAGCATTGTAATCGAAAGATTAAACAACTGTTGAAAGTTCACTTGCATTGAAGGAGTTCGTTTACACGCCGGTTGACAAAAGGGATGCAGTGTAAATGCAATCACCCTACTGTTGCCAATCTAATAAACATATATTTACTCTTATTTCGATTGCTGCATTTGCGCTGTTTATCAAGCTGTTCACGCTTGCCTGTTTACCCATTTTTTTTTTTGCTCTGTATTTTCAATGAGATTATTAGCCATCGTGTCGTGAACATTTAGAATATTATTAAATATAATTTTCTCAAGAGTTTGAGGCACTGTAAAAATCGAAATGAGTTTATAATTGTACTCTGGGTACAAAATCGTAATAGCTCGAGAATCAACTACAAGTTTTGGTGAGCCATTGAACATCAATCCGAGTTTTTTTTTAACTATAGAATGTAGAAAAATGTTAGATCATGAATACACTGGCCTGCCGGGATAAGAATGACCGAAGCTATTAAAAAATTGACTTTGAATGAGTTGAACTTAAATCCGATTGCCTAATATGTTAGTCCGAGAGGCGACTGCAATTTTTAGACCTCATCGAACATCATTCTGAATTTTTTATAGAGATTGGAGAAAAGTGAGTAGATTACAAACTCACTGGTCTGCCGTGGCAAAAATGGCCGAAACTGATCAAAAATCGACATATAATAAGTTGAACTAAATCCAATTGTCAAATGCTCCATAACTTGACAAATAATATATATATATATATATATATATATATATATATATATATATATATATATATATATATATATATATATATATATATATATATTATTTGGTAACCCTCACTCTTTAATTTTCAATTAAGAAGGTTGCAGACGATTCGGATTGTGGTTATGGCTTACTTCCATTTTTCACAAATGAGCCAAATTGGCAATAAACATTACGTCCCTGATGACGTAACTGATGTCGCCAATTTGGCTTACTTTTAAAAGATACAAGTTTTCCCGAGCCAGAGATCAGAAATCGTTTGCGCTTTTTCTCATTGAAAATCAAAATGCAGTGGGTTGCCAGACGAAAAAATTGTGTTCTCTTTTTTGGCAAGTTATGACATATTTTGCAATCGGATTTTTGTTCAACTCATTCCAAGTCGATTTTCGATCAGTTTCGGCCATTTTTGCCACGGCAGACCAGTGGATTCGTAATCTACTCACTTTTCTCCAATTTCTATATAAAAAAATTCAGAATGATGTTCGATGGGGTCCAAAAATTGCAGTAGCCTCTCGGACTAACAGCATGAAAAAAACGCTCATGTGACCTTAGCCTTACTCAGAAAAGCTACAAATATCCATACGAAGAGCATCGATGTGCAGAACCCTGGTCTGGTATAACTGAATGATAAATAATTAAATAAATGGCCATCCCATGAGATAAATGCCTGCACAACAGCCACCCACCACTAAAGATTAACGACCAAAATGATAAATCGAAGAACAAGTGACAAACACGTTCGGATATATCCCAAGGTCTATCTTTATACCGCTAGGTGGTAATAAATATCATCCCGCTATCCCGTGGAGATTTCATCAGAGACAGTTTCGAACGGCAGATATGAAGTGAACAGAGGAGGGGATATTTATTCGAAGCATCTATATTCATTGAATTAATGATTTTATTTAAAAAAAATCCGTTTAATATAATCTAGAATTTGTTTTGTATTTCAGTGAATTTGTTTTGCGTTTTAATGAATGTTTTTTGAGTGAGTTTGTTTTGAATTTCAGTGAATTTATTTTGCAAATATCATTCCTTGTCTAACTTTCTTTTCTTCCGAAAAAGACCAAAATTTGAAAAAAATTCTGTCTTTGTGTGCTTATTACTTTCAATTACCCTTGTGTAATACATAGGGTAATGAAAGTATAGTATTTGGTAAAAAAAAAACGATATTTTTTTCATTTCTCCACGTTTTGGAATATCCTGATCTCAAAAAAGTGATCTAGAAAAAATGTATGTCTGTATGTACGTGGTCAAGATAACTCCCAAACAAATTGTCTTACGATGTTCAAATTTGGTGTATGGGTTGGTGGCGGGACCTACCATGAAGGTTTTCGTCAAAATCGCGCATGCACTTAAGGTAGCTGCCATTGAAAAAGTCATGTTGTTCAGAAATTGCTAACAAACGGCTCTAACTATTTTGTTCAAAATTGCTGTGATAATAGCCCTTAAGGTGTTCGAAACATCCCCACCACCGAAATTCTCGTAAAAGTACTTTAATGGCATACAAAGTTGAAAAATGAATGCTTTTAACACAGAGTTCTCTTTCCTTGAGTGTACCTCATCAACGATCGTTTATTCTTCTTTGCTCAGTTTCACTTACAGGAAAGGGTAATACAAGAATTATTGATAAGAAAATCCCCATAATTTTGGCAGACGTGAGTAAAATTTTTTTGACGAGTACGATAGCACGAGCCAAATGATTTGCCGAGTTTGAAAAAATATTTTCTCACGTGTTGCATACAATATTTCTTATAATAAAAATATTTTTAATACATTTTTTGATGTTAGCAATTCCAGTCAATGACTTTCTTCTGAAAATATGTCATTTAAATACCAAGACTATATAATATTTGAGCACGAGGTGTGCCGGAAAGTACTTTTTCACATTAGTGTGGGAAAGTTACCTTTTCGCACTCTTCCCGATAAAGATCCCACTATTTATGAGTAAGAAAACTAAACTTTTTTGCGCGATGTTATAAAAAAAAACTAGGGATTCGGAACATCGCACAACTTTCAATTACACAATATAATATTGGTCATTGCAGTAAAATTTAACATGGTGCTACTTATCATTTTCTTATTTTCACTCATTTAAATCAAAATGGCCAGTTTGGCGATATTTTTGGCATTAATTTTTACATAAGCCAAAAAAAAAAAAAAAAAAGCCAAAATGGCAAAATTGTTGGTTTTACTCGATAATTACATTGTACTTGCTTGTGCGTGAAACGCAAAAAGAAAATCCAACGTTGTTGTTGTTGCTTATCTCACGCCTAGTCTGACGAAGTCAGAGCAGGTCCATGAATCCGTTGACAAGAAGGAAGTCAATGATCAGAAGAGGGGTAGAATAGATGTCTTCCCTAACCAGTCCCAAACAGTCCAGAATATGCTGAGGTGAGGCCTGATGTTGGAGGCATTTTGGGCAGGGGAGGGAAGGTTTTCACGCCTTCTGAATAGCTTAGACATTTCATGTGGCCACTGGCAAGTCGCGAAAGGCAGGTGTTGGATTTTCTGTCACATGTGATGGTTAGTGACAGGCCTGGCTTGTGTTGGGAGGGGGGTACCAGCCAGTCTTTCTTAATTTGGGATTTTTTCCTCGAGAAAAGTTCCAGGTATGTGAGGTTTGATGAGGAAGGGGTTGGATAGTAGCAGCCCTTCTTTGCAAGACCGTCAGCTAGTTCATTGCCATGTAGGTCGACATGCGATGGTATCCACTGGAAGTGAATGTCATGATTTCGGGAGATGGTCTTCAGTTTATGAAGGATGGAGATACTGGCCCTGTCACCTATGTGAGTCCAGTTTTCGAGATGTTGGATCGAGCTGCGGCTGTCAGATAGGATGCAGAGGGCTCCAAAGGAATTCTCATCTATAACAGTCTCCAGGCCTTTTTCGATAGCAAGTAGTTCACTTCGGAATACTGAGCAGTTGTCGGGATTACAATCAATACTTATGAATCAGTTGACAAAATCAAACGTTGATGGACGATGCTCAAAAGCAGAGAGCTCTGTGTTAAAGGCACACGTTTTTCAACTTTTTACTTTTTTATCGCATTTTTATGAGAATGTCTGAGGTGGAAATGTTTAGAACACTTTCAGAGGCATTACTACAGCGATTTTGAACAAAATAGTTCGAGACGTTTTTGTAGTAATTACTAAAAAACATGATTTTCCTTTAAGTAAAAAAAAAAAAGAAAAAAAAGACCTATATAAGAATTATCGCAAAAAATACCACCAAACTGATCATTTTTTCTAACCGAATGATGGAAGTATAAAAGCGGTAAATGACACAAATCTATCTGTATCAATCTACTAGTTATGTTTTTGTTTTTAATACTATTTGTTATCTGAAATAATTATTTTAACTAGGTCACATATTTATAGCCCACTGTGCTCAGATGTATATTTGACTTAGTTTTTATTTTGCCACATAACTTTGCCACCAACTAATATTAATGAAATAAAACATAAGTAACAGATTTATCATAGTTTTGCTATTCTAATCTGTTCATGATTAGCAAAAACGCTCATTTAAAATAGCTTAGAAAAAATAGCCAGTAAAAAATGGCCGATATTTTTTGCGATAATTCTTGTATGGTTCTTTAAAAAAAAAAAAAAAAAAAAAAAATTCTGAAATGGCGACTTTGGTGATGTACTTTATAATAATCCTTATATTATCTTTTATTATAAGTGAAACGAAGGTAAGAAGAAAAAATGATGATTGATGAGGTATGCTAAAAGGAAGAAGAGAACTCTGTGTTGAAGGCATTCGTTTTTCAACGTTTAACGCCATTAAAGCATGTTTACGGGAATTTTGGAGGTGGAGATGTTTGGAACACCTTAAGAGATATTACCACAGCGATCTTTATCAAAATCATTGGAGCCGTTTTTTAGCAATCATTGAAAACCATGATTTTTTCAAAGGCAGCTACTTTATGCGCATGCGCAATTTTGACGAAAACCTTAATGGTTGGTCACATGTATACCAGCAACCTACATACCAAATTTGAACATCGTAGGTCAATTTGTTCGGGAGTTTTGCTCGACACACACACACACACAGACATTTTTTTTAGATCACTTTTTTGAAATCAGGATGTTCCAAAACGTGGAGAAATGCAAAAAAAAAAAAAAAAAAAAAAAAAAAATTGAATTTTTTTTTGACCGCATGTTATACTTTCATATATACATATAGGTAATTGATACATATGGGTAATTAAAAGTTAAAAAAAAAGTATAAACTCAAAAAGCTCTTGACATTTTCAACCTTTCAAAACTACGATCGTAACATTACCTGTTAAACTAATCACGCGACTGTAGTCAAAGGTTCCTACAAAATGCAATATTTGTACGCTTGTTTTGACTACAAAATACCCCACGTATATTAGAGCCTTAAGACAAAAAAATAAAACATGGCCAGTCACCAAAGAAGCCAAATTTCTACAAACCATTATCGCCAACTGACTCACATTTTATCAACTACATTTCTAGTAAAAAAGAAAGAAACTAAAAAAAAAAAAATTATCATCCCAGGAAAATAACAAATGCCAAAATAAACAGGAGATTTTGATGGTGCCAAATTTCTTTGCCTCATCTGACGCAGCGCAAAACTCTTGGCTTAAACTAACAACTCACAACTAGAAAATATCTACTGGAGAGAGAAAATTAAGCCGGGCACTCCGGGAAATTGCTACAAGACGGGGGTGATTATTTCCTTGATGACGAAATCGTTATCCGAAGCACCGATTTAACACCTTCTCCAAGTAATCGATGTGAAAGGAAACTTCCGGACGATTATTCCTGGAAGATTTAAAAAAAAAAAAAATGCTTTTCCGATTTTTTTCTTCCCCTCTCCAAGAAGTTAAGTGGAAGAGGGGGGGGGGGGGAGGTATGAATTTCGAAATATTAATATCTTGCCCAAGAGCACGTGTTATTAAAATGAGCTGCTCTCTTAAAGAAATTGTCGTTTTGCCGAGAGGCCGATTTTAATTAAGAAATTTGATCAGTGATTGAAAAATAGGGGCTTGATGGCTGCTCATCAAATGGCCTTGAATATTGGATGTTTGGTACGGGGTCGCAAGTTTGTAAGTGGTTGTAGGTCTGTTTTGGTAGAAAATTGACCTATATCTAAGAACTGTTATGGAAAGTAATAATGTAATCCATAAAACCTTTAATATAAATCCTCTGTATGCATTGCCCATATGTATACATAAGGTAATGACAGTAGAGAATTCGGTTACAAAAAGAATTCGATTGTTTTGTATTTCTCCCCGTTTTGGAACATCCTGATTTCCAAAAAGTGATCTAGAAAAAATGTTTGTGTGTATGTGGTCAGCATAACTCACAAACAAATTGAGCCGACCAAACGGTATAGTGGTTAGCGTGCTAGCTTCTAGACCACGAGGTTGCGGGTCCCGTATTAGGCATGGGTGTTTGTAAATGTATGTTGGCTTGTCTAATGACGAAAGTTTCGGCGCATTTTAGCCCTCGTGTTGCTGACGGTGCCAGATATCTGAAAACAACCAACCAACCAACCCAAACAAATTGACCTACGATGTTCAAATTTGGTGTGCGGGTCGGTGGCGGCACAGGGACCTACCATTAAGGTTTTCGTCAAAATCGCGCATGTGCATAAGGTAGCTGTCATTGAAAAAAAAAATCATGTTTTTCAGGAATTGCTAAGAAATGGCTCAAACGATTTTGTTCAAAATCGCTGTGGTAAGGCCTTTTAAGGTGTTCTAAATATTCCCACCTCTAAAAAATTCTTTAATGGCGTAAAAAGTTGAAAAACGAATGCCTTCAACACAGAGTTCCTTTCTGCCCAGTTTCCCTTACAAGAAAGAATAATTTAGGAATTTTCGTTAAAAGTATATCGCCAAAATCATTATTTGGCGAAGTTTTTTTTTTTTTTTTAAAGACTCCATAGAAGATTTATTTCAAAAAATATCGCCAAACTGGCCATTTTATCTAAATGAATGATGAAAATATAAAAACGATTAAGGACACAAATCCGCATCAGTATTATAGCCTAATTGAAAGTTGTTCGATTTTCCACACCCCTAGTTTTATGCGCAATTGCAACTTCTGCAGCTCAGATCGAGTTATCATAGTGTTTGACTACTAAGAAGAAAAGATCCATTCCGATCTACTTACTAACTTGCACCAAAACTTGTTTGAGAACATTGTCATCTACAACGGGTCTATTTTCCAATATTCAGCTGTATTGGAAGACGGAAAGTGAGTTAATTTACACTCCGAAGATTTTGCTTCGTCAACTTAAATAGAGGAAGGTTTCAGTCTTAATATATCGCCAAATTGAACATTTGAATTAAGCTTCGTATCTGGATAACAGAACGTGAGTAAAAGCTGATAAGTCTGACGTCAGCCAATAGTAACACATATCTTTTATTTATTTCGATTAAAGCAATTTTGGCAACAGAGGAAAAAGTTTCAACAATGATCGGTTAGATGGATTTATTAGTACTCCGAAGCGAAATAGAAGCTTATGTAAAAGCGACCTTTTAGTGTGAGTCAGCCACAAGAATTTGATAGAATGCATTGTCATTCCAATCGAATCTATTTGCCAAGTTGTAGCCCGATTTTATTAAGGCAAGTGGGTTGATTAGGGCTCCGCAAATTTCCCCGGCCGCAACATAACCACACACACACACAAAATCGGAAGTTAACATGAAGGATTCAGAATTAACTTTATATACAAAATTAAGCATTTAAAAATTCTAATTTTAGTCAACATTTACGTTTCGTAATTGGGTATAGCTTATTCGGCCGTCTAAAAACACCATCATATACTGGGATGCAGCATGATTTCCGGTGCAGAACTAGACAGTATATCTTAAATGTGATACCCAGGGTAGGGAAAAGGGAGTGATAATTGCCCAAGCAGTCGTCATGGAAACCCCTCAACCACCGATAAGTGAAGTTCTTACGTCAGGCCCATTTACTTTAATGCCTAATCCACCCCCACTAATCCTCCACCCACTACTTGCAGACGATATGGCAAGTTGGAGATTGGGGGGAGGGGTATATCTAATTGCCATCACTCGACCTGTTGAAACGGTTTTGATTGTAGACTGAGAGGCGGAAGCAATTTCTGGACCCCTTCGAACATCATTCTGAATTTTTTTATATAGAAATTGGGGAAAAGTGAGTAGATTACAAATCCACTGGTCTGCCGTGGCAAAAATGGCCGAAACTGATCAAAAATCGACTTTTAATAAGTTGAACTAAATCTAATTGCAAAATGCGCCGTGGCGTTTTGGCTTGAATTAACGTCAGAAGATGAGCCTGTTTTAGAAGTTCGTTCCAGAAAACCTAGTTCTACAAACCAGAAGATTTTTCTCCAGATGATTTCGTTATCTGTAAGATATATGGAAAAAACGTAATCCATTTGTAGACTCATTGTGAGTAAAGTTTTACGTCTACAAGATCTAGGAACGCGGTAGTGTTCCGCCGCCAAGTCCGATGTCAAAGCTTCAGACATACAAGTATATGTTATGTTGACCAAGCTAAGGCCCATTTTAGATCTCTCACAGCCCAGTTTCTATTATAGCTAGAACCTTGATTTGTTACCATCATGTTGCCCCGAATGAACAGACCAAAAATAACATAATTGTAAACATTGAACGAGGGAATATGGCAAAAAATTCCTTTGAAACTCGCCGACGACATCGGAATTTTGTTTTGCTGCTTCTGATTCTTCTGCAACTTCTAGTTGGTTGGTTGTATTCAGATTATCTGGCACCGTCTGCAACACGAGGACTATAATGCGCCGAAACATTCGTCATTAGACAAGCCAACATACATTTACAAACCCATGCTTAACACGGGACTCGGAACCCGCAACCTAGCGGTTTAGATGCTAGCATGCTAACCACTTTACCGTTTGGTCGGCCTGCAACATCTAGAGTCACCTGTGATCATCGTTATAGATAAACCACTGGATAGACTGCTCCATTGTCAATGCAAAGAGAAAAACACGCCGGGGATCGCGAAGTTGGTGGGAAGATTAACCAATCACAGTTCACTTTTACAGTTGGATGGAATTACGAAAACCTTGTAAAATGCTAGAGTATATATTTTTGTTGTACATTATTACTAATTAAGGTCTACTATTGACATTTCTGCTGTGTACAACCCAAAATTTTATTTTCAATCCTCGGCAATCCGTATTTTTTATCCCACCAACGGCTTCATTTTCCCAGCGTTAAGCAGTCTATCCAGTTGTTTATTTATATCGATGCCTGTGATATATCAAACAAGAGATCCGGACGAGTCCCCATACCAAAAGTTAAACTGGAAGTACCGGAAGTTAATTTACAATTTGCTAAGCCTAAACTATAGATGCTCAGACATAAGTCAGTTCGAAGATCTCAATGAGTTCAGAGGAAGTATGGATCATTCCCTATGCTCGCTATGTTAATACCTTCTTGCCCAGTGCATTTAGAAACTACTTTCCATAAAACTTTGAAATTTGGCGAGTAGGTACTAAAAAGATCACTTAACACGTTGAGAGCCTCTCGAATTCTTAATGAAATCCCCTTCAGGCCACACGCAGTAGTGCGCTTCTCATCATTGCTATACCGCAATACCAGCGCATCGCTGCTAACAGATTGAAATGTACTCTAAACAGTCGAGTAACCATATTAGGGCCATTGTTTCTTATCGCAGTGGAAGATATTTACGCTTAGAATGAAATGCGGGATAGACATTCATTCCACACGTTTAAGCAGCGTTGCCACACCTCGGACTTAAAATTCTTAGGTGGGCAATTTTTCACAAGGGATAAATAATATTTTTATCTATTGAAATATCAATACTAATTCAAAAACTAAGACTTCCTGCACTTTAAAAGCCGACCAAATGGTATAGTGGTTAGCATAGTATCTTCTAGACCGCGAGGTTGCGGGTTCCGAGTCCCGTGTAAGGCATGGGTGTTTGTAAATGTATGTTGGCTTGTCTAATGACGAATGTTTCGGCGCATAATAGCCCTCGTGTTGCTGACGGCGCCAGATAATCTGAAAACAACCAACCAATCCTGCATTTTAAAAAGTACTACAAAAGGCACTATGTCAAATTATATGTGTGGGGAAAACAACAGCGTACTTTCGGCTACCGATGGCTGACGCTGAACTCAACGTGTTAATGAAATGACATCAATTGTTTTCATTAAATATCGATCTATTATAAATGAAAATTAAAATAGCAAATGACAAAACCAGGTGGAGCCACTGCATATGCATTGACGTAAGGATTTCTAATATAAAGTAAAGTATATTAGGCAATATTTTCGAGTTTTTAATTTATGTCATTTCATGAAGTGAACATTTTCGTACTTCTCGCCAAATTTCAAAGTTTTCTACAAACTAGTTTCTAAATGCACTGGGCTAGAAGATTGTAACATAGCGAGTATAGAGAATTATCCTTACTATGACTTCCTCTTCAGTAGGGTAACAAAAAATACACCTTAAAATTCCAAACTGAAGTATTTTAAAATTCGACAGAGGGTGCCTCAATAGTAACTTTATGGACAATTGACTCCTTGGCTACAGATCAAGAAATCGGATTAGAAGTTGAATAATTCTTTTAGCGATGTGCGCTAACCCGGAGTCGAACTCGGAACTCCTAGATCAGAAAACAAGGGCGCTAAGCACTAGGTAAAAGTGATCACTGGTTTCCTAAGCTGCCATTTCTACACGAGACCACCACATAGCATTTTCCCAGTGAGTCGCGAAGTTGCGAACGATTGAGTTGCTTGCGTGTGAGTTGAGTGCGTTGCGTGTGGCAGTGAATCGCCAGAGATGCTGAGATGGTAGTGTGGAAGTCATGCAGTAGATGGCGCCACTGATGTGTTCGAATAAGCGAGTCACCAATGTAGTGATATGCGCTAACCGAGAGTAGAACTCGGGACTCCTAAATCAAAAGACAGGCTTGCTAACCACTAGGCAAAAGTGAGACCACCACATCCTCTATGAGAAGTAGTTTTGTATGCATGTTTGTTTCTAAACTTTCCCAAGTGGACGACATTTTTAAAAGTAAAGTTTGAGTTAACAGCATATTTGTTATATGTCGTCAACATTAGCAGGGGGAGCTTTCAATCATTTAGTCGCCAAATTGAACATGCATGGAATAGAGACTTGATATGTCACGACAGAAACGTGAGTAAAAGCGGCCATTTAGTGGCAAAATCCATTTTGTTTAGTAATATAAACATCAATTTAAATGGTAGCTTACACCTCTCTTTATCGGTTCTAAAATTATTTTTCATGACTCTTTCGTAATAAAAGAAATTAATCTTTCGAATTTTTTTTTATTTTTTTTTTAATTTTTTTAAGGATACATGCTAAAAAACTAACATTTGCTAAGAAAAAAAAGATTTTTTTTTTTTTTTTTTGAAAAATTGTTCAAATTCGGAAAATAATCTAGCTCACTATTTTGAAAAAGGGAAAAAAATCTGACTCACGAGTAAATAGGACGAAGCGATAGTCCCAGGTTGATAACAAAGGCTTCGGCCTCATTAAATTGAACATCGGCCTTTTTCAGCCGATGTTTATCGTGAATTTTAACCTCCCACTCCATTACACATACCTGAATTTTTATTCGGATCCATTTTATTCTAAACCACAGTCAACTTTCAAGTTTCATTAAAATCATTTCTGACCAATAAACGTTAAAAAAAAAAAAAAAAAAAATTGTTTTGCAGACGATTACAATACGTTTTTTACGTCTATTGGAAGAAAAAACCAAAATGCTTTTTGGGAATTTGATGAAAGAGAGCTTTCATGGAATGTTTCTGGCTGAAGGGGTTATTTCTTTTCGGGGGGGACAAACGATACCGCTCGAGGAACGGGTGGAAAGATTCGACCATCCTTGAGAAAGCCTCACTTCAATTGGTCGACAAATAAAAATCAGGCGATATTGTTTAAAGAACGATCACTCGAGTTTACCTCTTTTACTATGTTCAAGACTTGGTATAAGACAGCACTGATCACTATGTACTACTTCTGGATAGCTTATATGTGGTTTCTGCTCTACAATCAGATGAAGCCAATTGAATATTTCCACCATCTATGCTAAGTAATAAATTGCCCATGGTTACAAACAGATTCTAACTATAGTCCAAGACAATTTATCTTGACCTCATTGAATATATTGTATGATGGATCCTTCCACTTAAAAGATATAGTTGGTTGTAATTTTGATTCGTCTTCTAGAGAGAATCTTGCAAGAGTATACTGGTTGCATAAAAAAAGTAAATTAAAAATTGTTATTATATAAAATTAAAAGTTTTCTTTTACATTTAGTCGCTCATATTTAATACCACACGACGAATTTTAAAACGAAGCAGCCAATAACAGTAAACAAATTATCATCATTAACTTTAAAGAGATAGGTCTCCTAAACGAATGTAAGATATCTACCGGTAATAGCTTGGCGAATAATTTTTCAATTATCAATAGCATGGTTGGTTGTTTTCAGATTATCTGGCACCGTCAGCAACACGAGGGGGCTATAATGCACGAAACATTCGTCATTAGACAAGCCAACATACATTTACAAACACTCATGCCTAACACGGGACTCGGAACCCGCAACCTCGCGGTCTAGAAGCTAGCACGCTAACCACTATACCGTTTGGTGGGCTTATCAATAGCATGAGATATTGACAAGTGTCGTATAATTCAGAAAATCGAAAACTTTCCTCTTATGCCAAAATAGGTGGAGGGAATCCTCAAATTTGTCGCCGAGGCTACCACATCGTTTAAATTTTATTACTTTCAATTACACTTAAAATTTATTGATTTCAATTACCCATAAAATTTATTACTTTCAATTACCCATAAAATTTATTATTTTCAATTACCCATAAAATGTATTACTTTCAATTACCCTTAAAATTTATTACTTTCAATCACCCATAAAATTTATCACTTTCAATCACCCATAAAATTTATTACTTTCAATCACCCATAAAATTTATTACTTTCAAAATTACCCATAAATTTATTACTTTCAAAATTACCCATAAAATTTATTACTTTCAATCACCCATAAAATTTATTACTTTCAATTACCCATAAAATTTATTACTTTCAATTACCCATAAAATTTATTACTTTCAATTACCCATAAAATTTATTACTTTCAAAATTACCCATAAAATTTATTACTTTCAAAATTACCCATAAAATTTATTACTTTCAAAATTACCCATAAAATTTATTACTTTCAATCACCCATTTGTTAACATAGAGTAATGAAAGTATTGTTTTTAATTGAATTTTTTTAATTTTTTATTTTTTGGCGTTTCTTCTCGTTTTGGAACATCCCGACTTCAAAAAAGTGATTTAGAAAAAGTGTCTTTTCTTGGTGTCTGTGGTCAGCATAACTCCTGAAAAAATTGACCTACGATGCTCAAATTTGGTGTGCGTGTTAGTGATGGTCATGTAACCTACCATTAAGGTTTTCGTCAAAATAGTGCATGCGCATAAGGTTGAAATCATGAAAAATAATGAAAAAATCACGTTTTTCCAGCTAGTGTTAAAAACGGTTCTAATTGATTTTGGTTAAATTCTCCATGCTAATGCTTCTAAACGTTCCCACCTTCACAATTTCCGTAGAAATGCGATAAAAGCTTAAAAAGTTGAAAAACGAATGACTTTAAAGTATGAAAAAAGAAGTATATAGCTTGGCGAATGAAGAAAGTTGTATATTACTTGAAGGTTGAAGAAGATGGAAGTTTCTAGATAACTTGAAGAATGAAGGAGATTATATATAATTTGAAGAATAAAAATATTGTTATGTTCTATTTAACGTGAAAAATGAAGATTACTGAAGAAAGTTGTATATTACTTGAGGATACGAGGGAAGGCTTTATATAAATTGAAGAAGGTTCTAAATAACTTGAAGAATGAAGGAAGTTCTATATTACTTGAAGAATGAAGGAGGTTGTACATTGCTTGAAGAATAAAGAAAATCGCAGAAGGTTCTATAGAACCTGAAGAATGAAGTAGGTTAAATATTACTTAAAGAATGAACAAGGATCTGTATTACTTGAAAATAGAAGAAGGTTCTATATTACTTGGTAGAACAAAGAAAATAGAAGAAGGTTCTATTCTTGTAGAATGAAGATTACTGAAGATAGTTGTAAATTACTTGAAGATTGAAGGATACGAGGGAAGGCTTTATATAAATTGAGGAAGGTTCTAAATAACTTGGAAGAATGAAGGAGGTTGTACAATGCTTGATGAATAAAGAAAATAGCAGAAGGTTCTATTGAACTTGAAGAATGAAGGAGGCTAAATATTACTTAAAGAATGAACAAGGATCTGTATTACTTGAAGAATGAAGAAGGTTCTATCTACATACTTTGGAGATAATGTATCCTCTTCAATATTATTTCTTTTAATTAAGTAGAGAATGCACTTGAAAATGAGTAAATTCTGCCTTTTTAAGTGCCAATTTCCCAATTCGTAATGATACTATGATCAGTTAAACTAAAAAGTTCTTCACTAATAATGGGGATTCCAATATGGTCCCTTACACAACCATAATGGCGATGTTTCTCCAAAAAAAAAAAAAAAAAAAGATAAGTTACAACTTCAGAATGGAAATGTAAAAAGGAAAAAAAAAAAGTTTTCAGACGTCTTTTAAAACAGCGGCAATATTCTAAGTCGCGCTTGTTTCAGTGCGTAATTATTAAAAAAGGGTTTTTATTAGCGAAATAAAATTCACGGAGCGTAGAGAATAGTCACTGAAATGGCACTGGTGGAACTTTTAAAATCGCCGGAATTGTTTGCACAGTGATGAAAAGTAACAAAGTTTCGCCCTACCTTCCTTATTGGCTTAGAGGTATAAATTCTAAGTCGTTTCCCGTGATTAAAGTAAGCAGGGAGCTCTTTTAGAGTTAAGAGGTTTCTCCAGCAATAAAATCATTTTATTTCCCTGGGATTGTCTTTATTTGGAACTCATTTCATTTCGAAGAATAAATTGATTTACGAATGAACGGTGACGTTTAAGAACGTTACGAAGTAAGTTAAACTTATTAAATGAAATTCAGTTGAGAGTTATTTCTAATGTTTTAGTTTTAATAATTTAATTATATAATTTTAATTATTTAATTATATAATTTTAATTATTTAATTATATAATTTTAATTATTTAATTATATAATTTTAATTATTTAATTATATAATTTTAATTATTTAATTATATAATTTTAATTATTTAATTATATAATTTTAATTATTTAATTATATAATTTTAATTATTTAATTATATAATTTTAATTATTTAATTATATAATTTTAATTATTTAATTATATAATTTTAATTATTTAATTATATAATTTTAATTATTTAATTATATAATTTTAATTATTTAATTATATAATTTTAATTATTTAATTATATAATTTTAATTATTTAATTATATAATTTTAATTATTTAATTATATAATTTTAATTATTTAATTATATAATTTTAATTATTTAATTATATAATTTTAATTATTTAATTATATAATTTTAATTATTTAATTATATAATTTTAATTATTTAATTATATAATTTTAATTACTTAATGATACAATTTCTATAAAAAATTCAGAATGATGTTCGATGGGGTCCAAAAATTGCAGTCGCCTCTCAGTCTATGAGTAATATCGGTATTTCAGATCGCTTAAACAAACAAATTACTTTTTTGAAAGCTCATCAAATTTAAGTATTGCATTCTGTTGCTGAGAGTTATAAGTTTCGTTAGGTTCCCTCAACGTGCTTAAATTGTGATTCGGGCTTTTCTAAATTAAGTAATGTACATCTATTAAGAAAATATGTTCGAAATGGAAGTATTTTGTTTAACAGCAAATTATGATTTTTAGTTTTTTTAAATCTGATTTTATTACATTATCATTAATATATAAAACTACTTCCTTAAATCAAATATTGTTCATTTGATTCAAATTCCTTCTATTTTGGCTGATTTAAAAGTTGTTTTTTAAATCCTTTATATTAATTTCGATTTTGCCTGAATGTTTGTCGACGGCGAGCAAATCTGCGGATGCTTAAATTAACCCCCTCGACGTCATCCAATCGGGCTGATATTTGTCAGATAGATTCGATGTCGATGACAATGCATTCTATCAAATATAGGTGGCTATCGCTGTCACTAAAAAGTTGCTTTTACGGAATACAAATAAACCAATTTCCCGTCATCCAATGGCGCTGAAACAGTATTTAACCGATTATTGAAGAAACTCTTTCGTGTTGCCATATATGATTTAATAAATAAATAAGAAATTAAATTGTTTTAATCAGAATAAATAAGAGATATTTGGATGTGAGTGCATACATTCACATTCATTTTTAGTGAATAAGTTTTGAAAAGTTCACATTTTGCTGTTAGAGATATTTTTAATATTTAAAATTTGATACCGACACCAAGTGAAACGGCGCTTTGTTAATGAAAATAAAAATTAACGATGCATATGAAGGATTTATATTAAAAACTTTGTTTTTATGGGTTGTATTATTTTTGCATTAATGTCATAACCTTAAGAACACCTTTTCAATTCGCCTATTCCCTTTAGAGTAGGATTGCTTGGCTTGTACGTTCAACGACTTATTTTTATGCACAATGACGACTAATCAGGCCAGGACCTTTTTCAGATTATTTTCGTGTTTCTATTTTTGGTAAATTGTTAATGGAAAACATGAATTTTCAAACACAATTGAATTCAATCAGTGCCATATTAAGTTATTATAATCAAAATTATAATTACCATTTTTTTTCTTAAATAAATTAAGGTGTTTTTTTTTTTTTTTTTTTCCTTTTTTTTTTTCTTTTAAATTTTCTTTTTTATTTCTGCGTGTTGTGGAACGTGCTGAATTCAAAAAGGTGGACAAGAAAAATTGCCTGCGTGGTAGTTCGTGGTCAGCATAAACCTCCAAAGAATAAACTTACTTAGTTCAACTTTTCCGTACAGATAAGTAGTGCCTATGAAACCTGTCATTAAGGTTTTCGCCAAAATTGTGCATGCGCATGAGTTAGCTGCCATTAAAAAGTTTGTTTTCCAGCAATTGGTAAAAACAACGATCATGACGATTTTGATCAAAATCGTAAAAACATCTCCGAAATTTCCGTATAAATGCGAAAAAAATGTAAAAAACTTGAAAACGATAACAAGTCTTTAATGCAGAGTTCATTTCCTTTGAGCATTGCACATCAACGACTGTTTCTACCCTATTTCTCTTACAAGAAAGAATAATGTAATATTTATCGAAAAACATATCTCCATCTTGGAGGTGTTATTTTAGTCAATGTATATAATTAGTATCACCAAACATATCGCTAAACGGGACATTTTTTTAAATTAATGAAAATATGAAAAAGATAAATTACACTAATCCATGTCAAATTGAAATGCAATGACCAGAATTAAGTATAACTGAAAGTTGTGCGATGTTCCACACCTCTAGTTTTGTAATATCAGCACCGTTCATTTACCTAAGTTCTCTTTTCATTGAGTAAGATCATTTTAAGAAACTAAACTATACTAAACTTCAACTTAACTAGACATCACTTAGACGGTAGATCGTGACAGTTCTCATAGGTATTTAATCCATTTTGGCGGCGTGAAAGCATACTGTTCGCCAAACAACAACCCTATAGAGAACAAAAGGCTGTAAGGTTTGGCGAGAATTATGTCTTCACTCCTCCAAAATGGATTAAATACCTATGAGCACTGCCACGATCTACCGTCTAAGTGATGTCTAGTTAAGTTGAAGTTTAGTATAGTAGTGTCAAATACGGACTAATTTATCTGTTAAAATACTAAATAGTTATTTCTTTAATAGACATTGTGTGACGCATTAACGGAATCTAGAAGTTGCAATAAAAGATCTCAAAATTCTCAAACTGTATTTCTTCGTCAACTATCACATACAATAATAAAAAGCATTTGAGATTAAATTAAATTTCTTTAAGCCAACTCGTTTTAGCTATTAATATGAAAACACTAAGTCCCGGAAAGTTAATCCTGCCATATTTTCGACTGCAGAATATTCTAGTAGATTATTCTACGTCCACTGCTGCCACACGCGGAAATCTAATTTTTAAAATTATCTTCCGCGTTCTTTATTGAAATCTAGCGAAACTTTTCAGAGGATTAATTCTGAATGATTGATGAGTTTAAAATATTTAAATAAGTTTCTCCGTTCCTGAAAGTAGTTGGATTTGGATTTCTCGGAACAAAATAAGGATTTGAATATTAAGGAATTTTATTCATATAGGACTCTGTTTTCTAGAACTGTGTTTAAAGTGAAGAAGAAAGTTTTTGAATAGCTTTGCCATTTTAATGTCTTTAAAATGAAGTAGAGACTTTCTTGGTTTCCTTGCATTCCCATTGGCTGAGACAACACCTACATAAGAAAGCCTACGTTCTGATTGAGTGACGTCACTAGAGTAGTCAATCGTCTTTGCACTAGTAGCAAAGGAGTCGTATCACGGTCGTATACGTTCAACTATTATTTTGAATTTTATTCCGAATTAAAACGGCAAATATAAATAATTTTTATTTTTATTCACAAATAATAGTTATTATCTATAATAATAAAACAAGCTGTGTGTGTGTCTGTCTGTCTGTGGCTCTGTGGATCTATAGAAACCTACTTAAAATTAGAGTAGAGCTCTGAAATTTTCAGCTTAAGTAGTTTTGGCCTTCTAATTTTACGCATCACAAACATAATGTTAAAATTTTAGTTAGTTCTTTTTTAACTAATTTTTTTGGTTAATTAATAAATATGTTACAAAACGATATCTAATATGGCTACAGCTCTGAAAATTTCAGCATAAGTAGTTTTGGCCTTTTAATCGGACTTTTAAAAAACAGAATTTAAATTTTTTATTTTGTTCTTTTTAAATTTTTTTTTTAATTAATTAATAAACATTTTACAAATCGATTACTGATAGGGCTACAGCTCTGAAATTTTCAATATAAGTAGTTTTGGCCTTCTAATTGGACGAACAAAAAGAATGTTAAAATTTTAATTTGTTTTTCAATTAATTTTTTCACAAAAAGCGACTTCGAATAGGCCTAGATCTCTGAAAGGTTCAACATAAGTAGTTTTAGCCTCTAATTTTGCTTCCCACATACACGTGTTAAAATTATCTTAAAGGGGTGTTGTATTATTGTATTAACGGGGAATTTTTTTTTCTTAACAAGGAAGAGGCTTCCTATATTAAGTCTTTAACGTAGCAATTAGATTTTAGTGAGTGAAGCGATGAACCTTTCAGCGAGCGAAGCGCGCCTATGCTTGCATAGCAATGAACCTTTTAACGAGTGAAATAAGCCTGTGTTTATGTGTCCATGAACTTTTCAGCGAACGAAAAGAGCTCGATTTTGCGTAGCGATGAACCTTCCTGCGAGCGAAGCGCCAAAAACTGGGTTCTATACATGAATGACAGATTTCCGCAATGCGAGGCCTCCCAGCTAGCTAAAATATTGCACATGTTAAAATTTCGTAGCGAAGCACGGGTATTTAGCTAGTTATTCAATAAAACATCTTAATGCAAATTAGTTACGAAATCTTTTCTCGCAACAGAAGTTATCCATTTTCTTCTAAATTCATGATCTTTGGGAAATTTAAAAACTGAAACTCTTGGCCCATTTTCGGATCCTTTATATTAACTTTGATTCTGTTTGTCGATGAGAGTGTAATCTGCGGAGGCCTAATTAAGTCCCTTGTCGCCATCCAATCCAACTGAAACTTGGGAGATGGGTTCGATGTCGACGACAATGCATTCTATCAAATTCTGGGGCTGTTACTGTCACTAAAAGGTCTCTTTTAGGGAATGCTGATAAACCAACTTGCCGTCATCCAATCGCATTGAAAAGATCATTGTTGAAACTCTTCCCTGTTGCACATTTTTTTTTTTTTAAATAAATAAATAATAAAATTACTTTAATCAGAATAAATAAATGACATTTGAATGTGAGAGCATAAATTCACTTTCATTTTTAATAAATAAATTTTGAAACGTAGTTTGCCGCACATTTTTCTGATAGAAATGTTATTGATATCTGCGCTGTGTTAATGAATATAAAAATTGACAATGCATATAACGGATTATTTAAAAACTCTCTCTCTATGAGTTGTTTTATTATAATTTCCTTTGCACATTACCACAGGGCATCGAAATCGCATTTTAATTTAACTTATAGCATTCTTAATACAGCAGACTTTACGTATTTGGAACTGAAAATATCGATGTTGTTTGTGGTTATCGTCCGTCGTATGCCAGAGTTATGCACCGAAATAGATCTTGAAGAATCACAAGCCACGTAAAACGTCGCCAAACCATACATCGCCAACTCGTAAAGATATCTTATTCTAAATTGCTCACAGTATGAAAGAAAATCGTAGTCCAAGTCGAACTACTTTAACGACGTCATATTTAAAAGTAGTAACCCACGAAGAGGCTTCCTATATAGGAGGTGTTGGTTGATATGGGTATTACAATAGATTATTTCAAAAAGGAATCCATTAAGAAAAACAAGGCACATGGCTAAAGTGAATATTTTGATAATCACCATCGAAAAAAACACGATCTCTTGTCCCATTGTATACTAAACTCCAACTTAACTTGACATCACTAGACGATAGATCTTCACCTTGCTCATGGGCAATTAATCCATTTTAGTGGAGTGAAGACATAATCCTCGCCAAACCACACAGCCTTTTGTTCTCTACAGGGTTGTGGTTTGGCGAACATTATGCTTTCACGCCGTCAAAATGGATTAAATACCTATGAGCACTGTCACGATCTACCGTTTAAGTGATGTCTAGTTAAGTTGAAGTTTAGTATAGAACAAAGTACGACTCTATAAACAAAACACTTTCTATGTCGCCATCAGGCGGGAAGTTTTCGGAACTGGCAATGAATTGTACCATTAGTAAAACTTTTAAAACTAACTTAAAAACCATTCTTAAGTTACCATTCTGAATGTCAGGTGCGAAATTTGAGGTTAATATTACTTATGTTTAAAATTTCAGAGTTTGTCCGACTAGTGGAAGATTTTAATAGACTCATAGATTCTTTCTTTTATTTAAAATTGAAATTAAACAATTTAAAATTAATATTTTTTCATGGTTTTCTGTAACAACGGATGCCACGAATTAGATTAAGAACGACTAAAATAAATATTAAAAATTGTAAAAATAACCCCATTTTTTTTTCCCTTCCAAGTTTTATTAAGTAATTTCTGTTATTGTTGTAATAACCATGAATTTCAAACGCATTGAATCACATTTCTACTTTTATTGTGTTTAAGCATTTCCACTAGAAACAAATACAGTAGAGTCTTGATTATCCGAGTTAATGTGGACCAAGACCAACTCGGATAACCGAAAAAATCGGTTAAAGAGAAAATGAAAAATAAAATAAATCGTATCGGTTTAAATGTATGTTTTGACAAGTAAAAAAGTTATACTATAGGTAAACCACATGCAATTAATAATATATAGTAATGCTTAAAGAGTTCTCTTACTTAAGCCTTAAGACCTTGAGCAACGCGATAGGAGGAGCAGTGTCATACAATGAAAAGGAATGTAAACATTTTGTTTTCTTGAGTGTTTGAGAGATCAAGTACCAATTTTTTTCGGTACTAGTTTTGACAAAGGAAAATATCAGGGGTAAAAAAAATATTATTTGGTTCGGTTAAAGCGGAAACTCGGATAACCGAGGCTCGGATAAATGGGGTTTTACATTACAAAGAAAATATCAATGATACTTCTCAAACTTCTACAAAAAAAAAAAAACTTTTCAAAACTTCTTTTCTTAAATGTAGATGGATGCAGCAGATTTCCAGTGCAAATAGTCCATCTGCAAGCACAATAGATTACACCACCCAAGCAGGTGTAAAATCCAAAGGATCCTTGACCATCTGTCATCGAGTTTAAATCCCTTGGAAACACTGTTTTTCAAAGGGGGGGGGGGGGTGATGTAGCATCGGCTTTAAGTTTCGAATTTTGCTCTTTAAACACAAAGAGCCCCAAAGGAGGACGAATACAAATGACCGTCCGGTACCCTGGCTTAAAATGAAAACCCATTTATTCTCAGTTTAAAGAAAGCCGTGTCAGTGGTGATAAAAGGTTACACTCTGCTGAGAGAGTCTTTGGGGAAATTTGGAAGGAAACGGCGTTGATGGAGGGGGTGGGGGGGTTGAATTGAAGAAGTTCGTTGTTTGGAGTTGTAATTTTGTACTTGGAGCGTGTCGTTTTAAATCCTTTATCTTGAGGCCGACCTAACGGTATAGTGGTTAGCGTGCTAGCTTCTAGACGGCGAGGTTGCGGGTTCGAGTCACGTGTTAGGCATGGGTGTTTGTAAATGTATGTTGGCTTGTCAAATGACAAATGTTTCGGCGCATTATAGCCCTCGTGTTGCTGAAGGCGTCAGATAATCTGAATACAACCAACCACAACCTTTATCTTGAGAGGAAATCCTAGTAAGGATCATTCCCTATACTCGCTATGTTAAAATCTTCCTGTCCAGTGCATTTAGAAACTACTTAGTTTAAAACCTTGACATTTTGTGAGTAGGTACTAAAAAGATCATTTCATGAAATGGCATAAATTAAAAACTCGAAAATAGCGTCTAATATATTTTATTTCATATTTGAAATCCTTACTTCAATGCCTATGCAGTGGCTCCACCTGGTTTTCTCTTTTTTCATTTTAATTTTCATTTCTAATAGATAGACATTAAATGAAAACAATTTATGATATTTCGTTAAGGTATACATGTACAATTGAGATGATTTTCTTTAATTTTTAGGTGATAATTTCAAACTTTTTGCCAGTATATCAGAATTAAAAATTAAACATTTTTATATACAAACTTTTTTTTTCGTCAATTTTTTAATCAGTTAATTGCAATTAATGTGACTAATTAGAACATTATTAGAACATACATAAATAAACTTTTAATTAACTTAGAGGTATTATTTTTATTGCAAATAAGAAATAGTATATTGGCGCATGTTCCTATGGAGAATTTTGAATTTGGCTTCAATATTTATTTAATTATATTAGATTCTCCATAGAAAACACATTCACAACTATTGTCTACAAAACAAAATTATAATTTTTAAAAATCGGGTCATTTTTTATGAAGTTATGACCGTTGACGTAAAGTCATATAACACTAAAATGTCATTCTTCAGAAAACGCGTTTAAAGTTTTCTACACTAATGAACGGGATACAAAACAGGTTCACAAAACCTACTGTAATTTAAAAAGTAATTTGAGTCTAAGAAAGAAAATGGCATCATTTTAATGGTAATGAATTCGGGAATATTTTAAAACCAAAAAATAAAAACGCAGACTTAAGTCAAATTTCACGATTTCTAATGTATATCTATACCTTAAGTTATCTTTTTCGTACCTACTCACCCACTTTCAAGGTGGTTATAAAAAGTAGTTTCTAAATGCACTGGGCTAGAGAATCGTAACATAGCGAGCATAGGGAATTATCTTTACTGCGATATCTTCTTAACTTGGGTTCTGTTTGTGAGTTTTGTTTGCTAATCTTCGGAGGGATAATTTACACACTTTGCCGAGTATGCAAGTTGCAATTCCGGTCGCCTCACTTCAGAAAGGATATTATTGTGAACAAGAACTTGTAAATAATGTAAATATTTAGGGAATTATAATTACATTTTACTTCTGCAATGGCTTTTAATTCCAGCTTTTTATTAATGCAAAAATTGTAAATAGTATCGGAAATACAAGCTTTAAAGTAGCGTTAGGTGTATCTGGATATTTCTGTAGAGTTCTGGAGAAACGGAGTTGATGGCAGTTGTAATTTTGTACTTGGAGAGCGTGTTGTTCTAAATCCTATAATGTGGACTTCGGTTCTGTTTGTGAGTTTTGTTTGCGAATCTGTAAGGGCTAACTTACACACTTGCCGAGTAATGCACACGTGCAGTAAAATTTTTACACACATGCAGTACAATTCCTGTTGCCTTACCTCGTGAAGGTTATTCAGTTGTTGGAAAAAGCTCAGCGTAGAGCAACAAAAATGGTTCAGGGAAACTCGACATTTGATTATGGTTCTAGATTGAGGAACCTTAATATGTGTATACTGAAAGAAAGAAGATATAGAGGCAAGCGCGTAACCAGGGGGTGGGTTTTGAGGGTCAGATACTGGACAATAATATAAAAATACGTTTCATATTAAAGTTGGTTTTGGCCATAGACTTATTATTATGAATAGACTGCGCGTTCCCACTTCAATTATACAACGAGAATGAAACCAAAATGAATCGCATGAGTAGGGACTTTTTGGGAGCAGGGTTGCAGATTTGGCGGCTTTTTGGAAGCTGGGTTGCAGATTTGGCGGGTTTCTTCTCACTCAGGCGATAAAGGATTATTAGATAAAGGATTAATTTTACGACGTATCCAAATTAAAAACCACGTGACTGATAGACGAATTTTGTGATTCATTTTGGTTTCATTCTCGTTGTATGATTGAAGTGGGAACGCGCAGTCTATCGATAATAATAAGTCTATGGTTTTGGCATAGCAATGTCAAATCCTATTATATCTTAGAAAGATAAATAATTAAACAACTGATATAAAGTTGCGGTCGAAACGTATTACACTCAATTTTGCCTAATTATCTGCAAGCTATATGACCTAGTATTGGGTATTTAATGTAGCCTCTTGTTTAGGTTTTACTGCCTGACATTATAAAACATACAGTTCATAATTTAATTAAATCGTGTAATTGAAAGTTGTACGAAATAGTATGCAAATTTTTTTTTATTGAATATCGAAAATTGTTTCTTAAACGAAACTTTCTGATAAAAGCGATGTCTGTCTGCAACCAAATTATCAGATAAGTCATGATCATATGTTGAGATGTTTTGATAGTTTACCCAACAGAGATAAGAGTTGAATGTTCCAGAATGACACTTAAAAAACTTCGATATGACAACACAGGTATTGACGAAATACTTCTCTATTAACACATTCGCTGCCACCAAAATTTATATATCCATCCTCAGAAGCCGAATTTAAAAAAAGTGTTTTAATGATTAAAAACGTTCCTTATATTTTAATAGTAAAACCAGAAAAAAGGAAAAAACCAAGCACTAAAAATATAAAAATAATGCTTCACTAACGTGCCTCAAAAACCTCATCTTTCAACCTCCAAATCCGAACTAAAAATAAAGCAGTTTACTTATCATACTCGATCGTCGTCCCAGAGCGTCGACGGCATGGAATGTAGCGCCATGCTGACGCGCCAGCGCGTCAGTGGCAGCGAATGTGTTTAAAAAATGTATTTCCTATGCATTGTATGTAACTATAATATTGAGTATAGCTAAATCTCATAAGAGTAAAACTTTCACTTACGAAATTTTTAACTGATTACTAAGACTTAATATTTTCTTTGATCAAGTTATCATAATTGTAGAAAAAGATAATATATAAATAATCGGCTTAGGTGCGATGTACAGTTTAACCAGGGTCTTAAATCCAAGCCCTAAATTTTTTTTTTTTTTTTTTTTTTTTTTTTTTTTTTAGTTTTATGAAACGTCGATACATCAATACAACTGAACAACATTAGCATACATCTCTTTTTTATATAAGCAGGCGGAGCAGGCGCATGCGCAAACAATGCCTTTCCTGCTCATGCTCAAACATTAAGTGGGGAGAGACGCCAGACCATACTTTTGTTCAATTGGAAACAATACCTTTTAGTCCGAGAGGCGACTGCAATTTTTGGACCCCATCGAACATCATTCTGAATTTTTTATAGAAATTAGAGAAAGTGAGTAGTTTACGAATCCACTGGTCTGCCGTGGCAAAAATGGCCGAAACTGATCAATAATCGACTTGGAATGAGTTGAACTAAAATCCGATTGCCAAATATGTCATAACTTGCCAAAAAGAGAACAAACTTATTCGTCTGGCAACCCACTTCATTTTGATTTTCAATGAGAAAAAGCGCAAACGATTTCTGATCTCTGGCTCGGTAAAACTTATATCTTTTAAAATTAAGCCAAATTGGCGACATCAGTTACGTCATACGAACCTAATATTTTTTGTCAACTTGGCTCCCTTTTAATAGTTGCAAGTAGACCATCGCCAGATATCTGAATCGTCTGCAACCTTCTTAATTCAAAATTAAAGAGTGAGGGTTACCAAATAAAAAAAAATGCTCATTATTTGGCAAGTTATGGCGCATTTGGCAATTGGATTTAGTACAACTTATTAAAAGTCGATTTTTGACCAGTTTCGGCCATTTTTGCCATGGCAGACCAGTGGATTCGTAATCTACTAACTTTTCTTTAATTTCTATGAAAAATTCAGAATGATGTTCGATGGGGTCCAAAAATTGCAGTCGCCTCTCAATCTATTTGGGCTTAAGGCCCAGGGGGAAATACCTAAAAAAAAAATGTGGTTCATTGAAACTTCTCGCAACACTGAAGAAAAAAAGTCTTCATGTAAAAATTAAATTTTTCTTTTCATTAAAACAATTTAAAAGTTTAATGCAGCATCGTTTACGCATCAATTTCAGTATAATTTTCCTTTGTAAGTACAAAAAAAAAAGATTAAATAAAATAGATCTAATCATTAAATTAAGAATAAAAACCTAGACATTATTAGTTTAAATCCATCTTACTTTTTTTCCCCAAACTAATTTCAATATTTTTAATTAAAAGAATACTAATTTAACTAAGATTTTGTAAAATTCGTTTTATTTTTAAGATGCGAAACCTTTGAGAGCTCAATTAAATAGCCAGTTATGCAATATTCATTAATTTGAAACCGGAGAACTATTTATGAACTGTTTACTGTTAAAATCTGACACAGAAAAATGCATCACCGCTTATAAATATTAACATAGACAATTCCGTATCTTTTTTTTTATTTCTATGAAGGAAAACGCAACCTATTCAATAATTAATTTTATTACTTCCATTTTAAAAATAAAGTCGTATTTTTTCTTTGAGATGGGAACAGGATGTTTAATGTTTATAACTTATATTCCTTATTACATTACTTGAACTCTTTTAATTTGATTTTAAATTTAAATATTTTTTTTTTTTTTTTAATTTTTTAAACTAAGGTTCTTTTTGGAAATTATATTACTACCATTTTATACGTATTAAAGACAAATTCAATAATGTATGTACGTGTGTGTGGCACATGGTATGCATGTATGATATAAATATATGATACGCATGTATATATTTGTATATGTATACATGCATTCATGTATGATATATATGATACGCATGTATATATTTGTATATGTATACATGCATTCATGTATGATATATATGATACGCATGTATATATTTGTATATGTATACATGCATTCATGTATGATATATATGATACGCATGTATATATTTGTATATGTATACATGCATTCATGTATGATATATATGATACGCATGTATATATTTGTATATGTATACATGCATTCATGTATGATATATATGATACGCATGTGTGTGTGAAGTGTGTGTACGGTACATGCAAACATTTGCATGTATGACTATGATACGCACGCATATATTGTTGCACAAAATTTCTGTATACAGAATTTTAAATATTACGTAACTATTTACAACTATATACAGAAAATTTAAATAGTTATTCGAAGAACAGTGCAATCGCTATCAAGCTTCAATAAAAGCAACTCCGAATTCAGCGATAATTCAGGTCAGGCACACTCAAAGTGCTCAGCTTTCATCGAGTTCCGAAGTCAAACTGTCCGTCGATTTTAGCTGCGGTCGAATTTGTACAGGCGCGTGAGGGCCTTCAAGAAATATCCAGCCAATTCGTCGAAAAAAGAAACAATTCGAAATTTCCCGATTGCTTTAGGTGTTGCCACCTTTTTATAACCTGTATTATCGCTGTTAATAATATTTACAACTATATACAGAAAATTTGTGCAACAATATTTATGTATATATGCATGCATTGTTATATATGATAAACATGCATATTTATCTATGTATATATGCATGTATGGATAATATGTATCATACGCATGTATGTATGATATTTGGTAGGTGTGTATGTATATATTTTTTTCATGTAGTATTTTTATTTTTTTGTACTCTTAAAATAATTTTAAGTAAATCACGTTTTAATCCGAGAGGCGACTGCAATTTTTGGACCCCATCGAACATCATTCTGAATTTTTTATAGATATTGGAGAAAAGTGAGTAGATTAGGAATCCACTGGTCTGCCGTGACAAAAATGGCCGAAACTGATCAATAATCGACTTGGAATGAGTTGAACTAAAATCCGATTGCCAAATATGTCATAACTTGCCAAAAATAGAACAAACTTATTCGTCTGGCAACCCACTTCATTTTGATTTTCAATGAAGAAAAGCGCAAACGATATTTGATCTTTGGCTAGGAAAACTTGTATCTTTTAAAAGTAAGCCAAATTGGCGACATCAGTTACGTCATAAGTGACGTAATATTTTTTGCCAACTTGGCTCCCTTTTAATAGGTGCAAGTAGACCGTCGCCAGATATCTGAATCGAGGGTTACCAAATAAAAAAAAAGCTCATTATTTGGCAATTTATGGCGCATTTGGCAATTGGATTTAGTTCAACTTATTAAAAGTCGATTTTTGGTCAGTTTCGGCCATTTTTGCCACGGCAGACCAGTGGATTCATAATCTACTCACTTTTCGCTAATTTCTATAAAAAATTCAGAAAGATGTTCGATGGAGTCTAAAAATTGCAGTCGTCTCTCAGTCTATTTGTAAACATTATTTTCCCTTCGAAAAAAAAGAATTCATTCCAACCTACTTTATCCTAACGCAATTTTCTTGAAAGGCGCGAAGAAAACAATTTATCCTAAGATCTTTAACCTAACCCATGCCAAAAGTCTTAATCAATTTTTATACCTCGACTCCCACGCAAACATCAATCAAATATCAAATCTCTCTTGTTTTACTCCCTCACCAGAATCCGTTTCGACTGGACGAACAGTCTTAGAATAACAACTTCCAGACACTTCGACTTGGGATTGATTGTGATCGATGCTTTTTGAGGAAAGTTTCTTCTGGGAACTAAGAATTGAAACAAGGGAGAGGGGGGGGGGGGGGAAATGAGATCAAATATTTTTGGAAATTCTCAACTGGAATTACTGAACACCCGTAAGATCAAAATTAAATCAAACTTCTCTTTTGAATGGATAAACTATTTGTCCGAAGTAAATTTAGTAGTGGGTTGGTTATTTTCAGATTATCTGGCGGCGTCAGCAACACGAGGGCTACAATGCGCCGAAACATTCGTCATTTGACAAGCCAAAATACATTTACAAACACCCATGCCTAACATGTGACTCGAACCCGCAACCTCGCGGTCTAGAAGCTAGCACGCTAACCACTATACCATTTATTTAGTAATGGGGTGGGACCAAACACCTAGTTGGTTGTTTTCAGATTATCTGGCGCCGTCAGCAACATGAGGGCTATAATGCGTCGAAACATTCGTCATTTGACAAGCCAAAATACATTTACAAACACCCATGCCTAACATGTGACTCGAACCCGCAACCTCGCGGTCTAGAAGCTAGCACGCTAACCACTGTACCATTTATTTAGTAATGGGGTGGGACCAGACACCTAGTTGGTAGTTTTCAGATTATCTGGCGCCGTCAGCAACACGAGGGCTATAATGCGCCGAAACATTCGTCATTAGATAAGCCAATATATATTTACAAACATTCATGCCAAACATGGGACTCGAACCCGCAACCTCGCGGTCTAGAAGCTAGCACGCTAACCACTATACCGTTTGGTCGGCGGACCAGACACCTAATATTGCAATATTGGGATAACCGACGATTACAAAATGGCTCTCTCTTTTTTTCCCATCTACTTTTTATTTCAATTGCCCTTATTTTACCATAGTGTAATGAAAGTATGGCATTCGGTCGAAAATTTTGATTTTTTCGCGTGTCTACACGTTTTAGACGTGTTGAATTGAAAAGGTATTTTAAGAAAAAATGTCTGTGCGTCTGTTTGTGGTCAGCATAACTACCGAACGAATTGACCTACGAATTTCAACTTTGATATACGGGTAAGTGTAAGTCATGGGATTTGTCATTAAAGTTTTCGTCAATATTTCGCTTGCGCATAAGGTTATACAAAATTATGTTTTCAGCAATTTCCAAAAAAAAAAAAAAGTTCTAACGATTTTGATCAAACACTCGATTTTGTCTAATTATCTGTCGGCGCAACATGCACATCTCAACTTTAATAATTTCCACAGCTTAGTTTTTTATTAATTGTAACAATTATTTTTTGTTTTATATGTATATAACTATAATTTCAATCTTTGAACATGGAGTTGAATATTATTTTTGTGAACTTATTACGAACTATTACGAACAAATGAATGTACATTAATATGTTTTTGTATCAAATTTTAACCCTTATACAGGTGTATATTTAAACTTTAATAATAGTTACTACATCCTGGTTTGGTTAATTATAACAATTAACTTTATTTTAACTATAATTTAATCATCAAATATTTAGATGTATGTTTGTGTACAATTTGTATGAACACATTATGAGTTATGATGAGTAAATGAATATAAATTCGTATGTTTTTGTATCAAATTTTAACCCCACAGATGCATATTTCAACTTTAGTTAATAATTACTATATCATGGTTTGATTTATTACAACAATTAAGTTTATTTAAAATATAATTTAATCTTTAAATATACAGAAGAATATTTCTATACAGTTTCTATGAATATACTAATAACTATAAGAACTTAATTAAAATATATTCTAATGTTTTTGTACCAAATATTTTAAACTTTCTATAAGTAGACCAGTGTAAACTTTAACTGATAGTTACTGCATCCTGGTGCCACTAACCATAACAATTAATTTTATTTTAATATGAAATCTTAGTAAGAATCTCGCTATGTTAGTCTTCTATACTAAACTTCAACTTAACTAGACATCACTTAGACCAGCGACCGCCACTAACTTTTAAAGACGGGCCGCATGACTTATGTTGGAACTTTCCGCGGGCCGCAGATTTATACCGAATACACCAATAAATATATTGCTTTACTACATATGTTCAATGTCAGAAATATGATAAGTACCAAAGATTTAACAATATAAAACAATTTAGAAAACTGAAACAATAATTTAACTTTTTTATATTAATAAAAAAAAAAAATTGATATTTGATTTTTGTCTCAAATAATTAAAAAAAAATAGTTTTCCTTACACTGTACATTAAAGTCATAAAAGAAATTAATCTTTAGTGACACTATTACAATGTGACTTGGCCTCATAATCAATTAAGATATTTAAAACATACCTCCTAAATCCTTCATTTTAGTCGATGTTAATTGGGAGACGATGACGGCCGGTTCGCTTTTCACTATCTACTTTGTGTTTAAAACTAGTCCTCGACACCATTATTGCACTGGAGTCATAGAGATCACGATCCTTCTTTTCACGTCAACACATATAGGCCAGTATGCATTAGAACACCCAACTCCTGCCCATCACTTTCAAAAAAGCAGAATTCGAACTGTGCCATTCATGAGTCGAGGGGATTGGGAATCATACATAATAAACTAAGCAATGCAAAGGAATGCGTCATTGGTAATAATTCAAATTATTGCTTTTTTTATTTTTCTGACAGTCTCGGGGAAAAAAAAGGATTTTTCAGATTTACTGACGAGGGCCACTTAATGGAAAACGCGGTTTTTGGTAGTAAACACATACTATTGTAGACAAATTAAAATTATTTCCGCAAAATTTGATTTTTGCTCTTCTGTACTACCGGCGGGCCGGAGAAAAAGCTGTCGCTGGCCAGATCCGGCCCGCGGGCCGCCTAGTGACTGACGCTGACTTAGACGGTAGATCGTGACAGTGCTCATAGGTATTTATTCCATTTTGGCGGGGTGAAAGCATAATGTTCGCCAAACCACAACCCTGTAGAGAACAAAAGACGTTTGGCGAGAATTATGTCTTCACACCGCCAAAATGGATTAAATACCTATGAGCAATGTCACGATCTACCGTCTAAGTGATGTCTAGTTAAGTTGAAGTTTAGTATAGCCCTGTGCATACAGAAACTACTTTCTATAAAACATTGAAATTTGGTGCGTTAGGTACGAAAAAATCACTTAATGAAATTACATAAATTGCTGTCTTTTAATGTCTATTTAAGGACAACTTTAATGAAAACTAAGATCGCAACTGGAAAACCAGGTGGAGCCACTGCGTATACATTGACGTAAGGATTTCAAATATAAATAAAATATATAATGCCATTTTAGAGTTTTTAATTCATGGCATTTCATTAAGTTATCTTTTTTATACCTACTCACAAAATATCACGGTTTTATACAAAGTAGTTTCTAAATGCACTGTGGTAGAAGATTTTAATCTAGCGAGTATTTACCATCGATATAAATAAACAACTGTATAGACTGCTTAACGCTGGGGAAATGAAGCCGTTGCCAGATGCCGTTGGTGGGATAAAAAATACGGATTGCCGAGGGGATTGAAAATAAAATTTTGGGTTGTACACAGCAGAAATGTCAATAGTAGACCTTAATTAGTAATAATGAGCAAAAAAATATATACTCTAGCATTTTACAAGGTTTTTCGCATTTCCATCCAACTATAAAAGTGAACTGTGATTGGTTAATCTTCCCACCAGCTTCGCAATCCTCGGCGCGCTTTTCTCTTTGCATTGACAATGGAGCAGTCTATCCAGTTGTTTATCTATATCGATGGTATTTACTAGGACTTCGGCTTAGCTACAATTTTGATCTTCAAATACTCAGAAGGATTCTTGAATATAATTTATGTATTATAAATATATTACGAGCTATTACGATTAAACGCGTTCGCGTGAAAAATGTATTCACTTATTTTTATGCCAATATTTCAAACCTTTTCTACAAGTATGCGAGATTATATATTTCTGCTCCGATCAATGGTCGCTACATCCTGGTTTGTTTCACGCCAGACTTGATGCGCTTTCATCGGAGTGGAAATCGGCAATTATCAACGAATCAACGAGGCAGCTTCGTGTAATGAATTCAACGGTTAAGGTGACCGGTGGCCATTTACGGACATACTGGGAAATTAATATTACGCTTAAAAGGGAACAAAATCGGATTTCCCGCAGACGTCTTTTCGGTGGGATTTCTTCACCGAATAATACAGTGCAATGTTCTTTAAAAAAAACGCCCCTACCCATACGTGTAGACTAGGAATTTACCAAGAATATTTGTTACGAATTTTCGTATATTTGTAAATATTTTGTAGTATTAATTATGTAAAAAGGAACATTTATGTACATTTCGCATAAGGCAGTGCAAGAGTTTGTTTTCCTGCAATGTGTCTCCTAATGCTTGATAACGAGTTTTACAGAGATAACGTTGGGAAGCGAGTTTTACAAGGAGCAGGGCATTTAACATTATGGTAATGGAAATCTCGCCAAATTGGCGAGATAGAGCCAAGTTGGCGACGGTTTTGGTGACTAATTTTTGTCGCCAAATTTGGCCAGAAATCGCTAAATGTCGCCAAACTTGGCTACCATTTAGCGACATTTTCGGTCCCCATGTACATGTATAGGACTTTTCGACTACGATCTGGAAAGTTCTCCAAAGTCTATCTCTGGAAGATTCACGTAAGTTCGCCTCCCTTATACAAGACCGGGAGTTAATTGATGGAGGGAGTTAGTTGTTGTTGACTGGGGTTAGTCAGTGAGTTGACTGGAATTACTGAGTTGAGATACTGAGTCTCAGTTTTCATTCAGAGTAGTTCTAAAGCGAACTGTATTGCATTGTCTTTTGCAGCGATTTTAGCAGTTGTGTTGTCAAGTTTTTAACTGCTGTTTTGTGCTCTATTGTTGTGAAAAGAGCTGTATTGAGTCTACTAGAACGAGAAGTTCTGGAGTTGTAAGAGAATCTGCGAAGAGTTATATCGGAATAAATTTCTGCAAGTTTCGATCTGCTTTGGCTTCAAATCTTTCGAACCCATCCAACGCGACAATATATTATGGCATAAATATTGTTTTGCTTACTGTAAAATTTAAAAAATAGCATACTGAAATTTGAGTAATGTGTGTGCTCAAAAAATCAGTCATTTTCAAATCTGAGAGTGTTTCCAAGTTTCTTTAATCATATTTCTTATTGCTCTCTATCTTAAAAACATAAAATCCCATCGATATAGATAAACAACTGGATAGACTGCTTCACGCTGGGAAAATGAAGCCATTGCCAGATCGTTGGATGGACAAAAAAAAAATACTGATTGTTGTGGATTGAAAATAAAATTTGGGGTTGTATACAGCAGATATGTCAATAGTAGACCTTAATTAGTAATAATGTGCGAAAAAATATCTACTCTATACTAAACTTCAACTTAACTAGAGATCACTTAGACGGTAGATCGTGACAGTGCTCATAGGTATTTAATCCATTTTGGCGGAGTGAAGACATAATTCTCGCCAAACCTTATAGCCTTTTGTTCTCTACAGGGTTGTGGTTTGGCGAACATTATGCTTTCACGCCGCCAAAATGGATTAAATACCTATGAGCACTGTCACGATCTACCGTCTAAGTGATGTCTAGTTAAGTTGAAGTTTAGTATAGCACTTTACAAGGTTTCTCGCAATCCCACCCAACTATAAGAGTGAACTGTGATTGGTTAATCGTTCATCCATCATCATCAACCACCGGCGCGTTTTCCCCCTTGCATTGCCATCGGAGCAGGCTATCCATTTGTTTATTTATATCGATATAAAATCCATGTAAAAGTGGGGTTTGTTTTTGTAAGAGAATGGCAACACTTCCGAGTGTTTCACTAATATCATGCTCGAACCCTTCAGCGCACTCATTCCTTCTCATTCTATCCAATCCTACCGAGGAGGGAGCCGACCAAACGGTATAGTGGTTAGCGTGGTGGCTTCTAGACCGCGAGGTTGCGGGTTCCGAGTCCCGTGTTAGGCATGGGTGTTTGTAAATGTATGTTGGCTTGTCTAATGACGAATGTTTCGGCGCATTATAGCCCTCGTGTTGCTCACGGTGCCAGATAATCTGAAAACAACCAACCTACCGAGGAGGGGCCGACGAAAGGTCGTGTGCTGGTGGCGATCTCACTTTTTTTTTTAGCAGATTATATATTATGAACTTTAGTTTCATTCTTTCCTCATACTGAATATTTATTTAAATTCAAAAGTAGCTTATGTTTAGAAGACTGACACATCCAAGAGTCCAAAATAAAGCTTGACCAACACCAAAAAGCACTGTATTTATTGTGAGTACACTTACCTGTTTACCTTCTATAAGTTTTATTAGGGAGTGTGAAGTCTAATCACGCCTATTATGGGATATGCCCAATACGCGTTAAATGTGATTCTTTTACTAAGAACAATATACGCAAACATATTGTCATTTGCAGTGGTAGAAGTGGTGAAATAAAAGTGGGGGGGGGGGGGATGCCCAAAAGTTGGTAAGGGGCAACACCCCCATCTTGAACGATAAATTTTATAACTTCGTAACTTATAGTGAAAAATATTAACCACTAAGGAAATAATTTATACTTCCTAACACTACCACTGAATAAAGGTCCAAAATTTAATGAATATTCTGCGATTTAGTTTTTTTACTCGGAAGTAAGAGATAAAGTTAAGTAATAATTCAACGTTATGTACATAACTGTATATTTAGATTTAAATATCTATATATTTAATAGGCAATACGTTTTTTGGGGTTAGTCCTTCCGCCTAAACTACTCAACCAATTTCAATGATCAAGGTGTCATTTTAAAGGAAATAAGCTGTAGATTTGCCAAAACGTGCCAAAATAATTTATTAACACTTTATTAATTAGTTAAATTTCAATATTTTTCATCATTAAGCTACTACAAAGCCTCAATGATTTTGAATATAAGAATGGCAACATCCTTAAGTAAACAAATCCGCTGCTCGGGGGTTCAACCAACCAACCAACCGTTGCTAATTTTAAAGCTCTTTTTAAACTCTTCTTTTCAAAGTAGATTTTTTCTGTTTTTCTGAAGCATTTTTGTATTAGAGTAATTATTATTTTGAAGTATTTCTATCCAGAAAATGCTTCGCGTTGGACGTCGTTCTCTAACGGGGCGACTTATCAGAATAAATAAAAGATATTGGGACTTCAATGTAAGGGCATAACTAATGAAGTTTTAAGTCAGAATGTTGGCGGATAGTATATTTAACTCTCTATTATGAAACTTGCAATTTGGGTGTTTTCTCTATTAAGCCTTCCATTAAAGTTATAAAAATTTGGTTACATTTTTTATGGCTGGCAAACCTATTCGAGCGCAGCAAGACGTTTTAACCACAAATTCGAGCGGCAAAGCCGCTCAATCCGAGCGCAGCGAGGTGTTTGGGGGTTGGCGAGCGTTAGCGAGCAGGGGGCGAAGCCCCCTAGTTGCTTCTTAATGTGCATGCTTTCATAAAATTAAATTAATAGAGAATTCTAAAATTTTTTTTTTTTTTTTAAATAGCTTGTCTTTATATAAAGTTCTCCAAAGTTAGAAGTTGACCAAGTAACATTATTTAATAAAAATACTTCCTTTATACAAAGTAGTATAATACATTTTTATAATAGTATGATATCATAAATAGTTTTAAAGTTTTCTAATGTAAAAAAAAAAAACCCTTTTTCTCAGTTTCACTACATTTAACCCTTTGCACTCCAGTGGCGCCTCTCAGGCGCCACACGACTGGATGCCAAACCACGAAAGGACCATTAGGTGTGATGCGGAAATTCGATGCAAGGCCAATGACTGTGTTTAGTTTCTATGAAGAAAATCCATAAACACCAGCCGAACCTAAAATGTCTCGAGTTGCTGATTCCTCCTCCCGAAAAAAGCCTGGAGTGCAACGGGTTAAAGGTTAATGTTATTTTTTATTAGTAGTTCTTAGGCGGATTGAGTTGTTTTAAAAATGGGGGGGGGGGATTTCAGTGGTTTTAGAAATGGGGAGACGCATTGGTATTTTCTTGAAAAGTGGGGGGACGCGTCCACCCACACTTCTAGCACTGGTCATTTGCATTAGTTTTGCTAAATGCTGGGTAATATGGGACTGCTGTGATTGGGTACAGAAGAAAATCATTTTATCGTTAACGTTTAAGTTACTTTTAACTAAATTTTGCTTGAATTGGTAAATTCCAGTAAGTAGCTGGTGCACGATACTTCAAAGGAAATCCTAGCAAGGATCCATTCCCTATAGTCGCTATGTTACAATCTTCCAAGTCTAGTGCATTTAGAAACTACTCACTCATAAAACCTTGGAAATTTAGTGAGAAGGTACGAAAATGATCACTTAATGAAATGACATAAATTGTTTTAATTTAATCTCTATCTATTATAAATGAAAATTAAAATAGTAAAAGACAAAACCAGGTGGAGCCACTGCATATGCATTGGTTTTCAAATATAAAATAAAATATATTAGAGGCTATTTCCGAGTTTTTTTTATTTATGTCATTTCATTAGTGATCATTTTCGTACCTACTCACCAAATTTCGAGGTAATTATAGAAAGTAGTTTCTAAATGCACTGGGCTACAAGATTGTAACATAGCGAGTATAGGGAATTATCCCTATTAACTATGGTATCCTCATGAAATTGCAAGATATGTATTTGAAAGTGACCTAATACTTTCTTTAGCGTTTGGCGATCTTTGGCCAGCTCTTGGCGACTTCTTTTCTGAGCTTAATACTTTTCTTAGGAGCTTGGAAACCTGGCAATCGATTTGAAAAATAGTGCACTTTAAGGGGGGGTTATCGGAAGTGGGTATTTCCAGCATTTATCATTTCGGAAAAGTATTTAGTTAGTTTCATTCCAGATCGGTTGTTTTCATCGAATTGCTTTTATAGTTTTGCTTTCTGCGCGACTTTGACGGATAGGGTCACTGGTAGGGCTGAAGAAGAAACAAAACAACAACAACAAATCAATTGAAACGGAAACTGTTTTTTGTTTTCTTTTTCCGTTATCGAGCAACAGTGTTGAATTGGCGCCTTTTTTGTTGTTGTTGTTATTTTATTCAGTGCGTGAAAAGACTTTGGTTTAAAAAAAAAAAAACCTGGTGATGTTAAGGTTTTGAGAGTGAAGTGGTTAGCTTGTATAGATGCTCACTCGACCTCGCCCTGCTGATTTTGTTTAAGGGGGTCCAGTACCGAAATTTCTTCAAAAATCCCAATTTTTTTTCCCTTCTGATTTTAATATATAGTTCATACATTCCTGAAGAGAATGATGTTTTTATCTTATTCCTACCGTGATTAGAACGCCACAAAATTACCTGTGATTTAAACATCACTAATGGGCGTAACACATTGAAGCGTCTGCTTAAAGTGCGTTTTTCGAGCACTAGAGTGTTTTTCAGAGATGTTGCATATTCAAATCGATATATCTCCAGAACCATTAATAATTGGCTATTCAAATTTTTGGAGCATTTAATTTATATAGTTTTAAATATTTTTTCTTCACAGAATTTTATTTTTTAAAATTCTGTTTTAAAATATAACATTTAGCGTAAAAGATAACATAAAATATAGAAATTTTTGCTTTTTTTTAACTTTGAGAATTTTTAAATTTTTTTTTTTAATTCACCTATCAAAATTCTGTGAAGACAAAATTTTCTTTATATAATTATGTATTACAGAAGGCTTTCACTTTGAAATTTTTTTTTTATTTTTTCTTGACTTATATCAAAATACGCAAACATCAATTATTATGGATTTTTCTTGGTTTTTAATTTTTTTTTTTAAATAACTAAACACAATATTTAAAAAAACATTTTCTCAAAGATATATAAATAGTATCTCATACATAAAATAAATTTTTGACATAAAAATGTACATAAATAAAGTTTTTTTTTTATTTTCGGTACCGGACCCCCTTAAAAATTAATAAATTGTGTTCGGTCATGGTGGGTTGACATTAATCATTGTACTTCATTCTTTCCAACTACGAGCATAGGCGCACACTTTTCACTTTTACCACGGGCAGGCGCGTATCCAGGGGGAGGAATATGGGGACATATCTCCTACCGATTGGTTGGTTGTTTTCAGATTATCTGGCGCCGTCAGCAACACGAGGGCTATAATGCGCCGAAAAATTCGTCATTAGAGAAGTCAACATACATTTACAAACACCCATGCCTAACACGGGACTCGGAACCTCGCGGTCTAGAAGCTAGCACACTAACCACTATACCGTTTGGTCGGCATATCTCCTACCGAAATGTTTCAATTCGTTATTGTAACGCAAATACCAAAAAAAAAATTTGTTTAAGTAGTAAATTTATATAAAATGTTTTTAAATTTCTAAACATACATAGAAAAAATTCATGTGTTCAAATATATTCGGCATTAATAACAGTTATGTATTTGAAAGTGACCTAATATTTTCTTTAGCATTTGGCGATCTTTGGCCAGCAC